>JBAJHX010000036.1:6200208-6226241 GCA_037176925.1 Amniataba percoides | reverse complement strand
CGAAAATGGAAAAGGAGAAATACACTCCTAGGAGAGCACGCTAGAGATGTAAGGGGCCTATGCGGAGATATATATATATATATATATATATATATATATATATATATAATTTTGGATCAGTGTGGTGAACTGGACAGTTGCTGTTGCTTCAAATGCATCTCTGACATGGCTCAAAATATTATATTATATATTATTAAGGGTGATTTTGATGGTTTAATGTCATTATAAATTGAGTCATATTATCATTTTCAGGATCAACGCTGAAACATGGAAAATACAGCAACATTGCAAACAGATGCACAATCAGATGCTCGTATAACTTTTTAACAGACAGACATGTTATTTGGAGAAATCAGAGCATAATTACGACTTTATCTGTTTGCTGTCAACCTCTATTAAAGTTTACTTTCTTGTTCACCTTTGGCCAGCCCTTTTGTTGTTAGCATGCACAGTTTTTCTGCAGAATGAGCAATTATGACTGACATTTTGGTTCACTTTTAGTCAATTGTGGTTAAAATAATTTGGCTAAATTTTTTGGCTTTTTTTCAATAATCTGTCTCTTAGTTTGACTGCTTATGTTTTCACCCGGTTGGACTTTGTTGCAGCAATGTCTCTGAAGTCATTTCCAAAAAAATCAGCAAAACCACCACAGCTACTGCTCGGCAATTGTATTGGCTGAGGGCATTGTTATCTTGAGAAAACAACATTACTTCCAATGCCACAAAACTGAGAGACCAAAGTTGCAATAAACCAAAATAATGCTTTCAAGTCTTGAATCCCAATTTCGTACCATTTTCTAAAGTTTTCACTTCATGATTACAGTCTTTAAAATAGGTACAGAGGGTAACAGAGGGGAAAAAAAGACAACACACAAGCCTCTGCGAAACTTTTCAGCATTTATAAGTCTTTAACCTTTAGCAGGGATTGGCAGGTGACAGTAGCAATGCAAATATCCATAAAAGAAAGAACAGATGTTTTTCCCTCCTATCTTTGTCTTTCTATGTCTTCTCTCTCTCTCTCTCTCTCTCTCTCTCTCTCTCTCTCTGCTGCAGACACGTGCTACATCACTTGAGCATCTTGTTCTCTGCCCTTGCCAAGTTCCAGCACTGTGCCAAAACAGAGCAAACACTTCTGCATTCAGGGCAGCGAGGCCTTTACTCACATTATACTGGATTTGATTACAGCGTGCGTGCGTCCGTGTGTCCGAACACCAAGCGTCTATAGCCTCCGTCGGTTTTCGCCGAGCTCACCACGTGTGTTTACGCGCTCATACGTGTACCTGCTGCCCTTTTGGTGTCTTCGTGTCTGACCTGCCGCCTCCCCGTCTTTATGTTTGTCTGCCTGTACATGTGTCCATCAGTCAGCGAGGGAGAGTTTCAAATTATGCCTGTCTTTTTTTTTTTAAGTATATTTATTTATTTTCTCACCTAAATGCAATAACTGGATTGACCTCTGAGTCACAGACGTGATCCAATTACCTGTTCAAGGACGAGAGTGTGAGTTATACATGAGTAAATCTCACACCATTAGTCACAGAAACAGACATAAAAGAAGAAAAAAAAACAGTTAGGGACACGTGGTTTAGAAAGTGGCACATAGCCTTGTCATGTTGATCAAGTTAAAGTTTTTGTGGTGCATTAGTGAGCATTGTGTTTCTGCAGTGTGTATCCAGTGATAAGGGATGTTATGTTATCATAATCTTAACCACTGTAAAGGTTTCAGAGCCACATTGTAAGTAAGGCAAACTAAAGTGTTAGTTTCTTTGTTTTGAAGCCCAACTGTACATATATAAATATATAGACTGTGACAAAAGGTTTCTAATACTGACGTTTTTTCCCACATGGAGCACACAAAATCTTTATCAGTCAAGTTTATAAGTAAAGTCATTTTACAAACTTTATATTTCTATATATGGAACGTATTTCAAATATTCACTGAACATTTAAAAAAAAGCTGAATGAGCTGTCCGTCCATAGTGTACACAACACAACAATGTTAGCTAAGCAGGCTTTACTACCTTCTGTTTCCACTACTGTTTTGTTTGCATGCATTCACCTCTAAACACTTAGACAAATGTTTAATTGCGACAAGGAGGCAGTGGTGGTGGGGGGGTGGGGGGTGGGGGGGTAGAGATGTAAATCAGCGTAGCAAGCGGTGGTGTCTTTTACAGGGGTTGTATGAGCCAGGGCAGCTTTGTCTGACACCTTGCGCTGAATTATTGAGTGGAGGGGGGGAAAGAAGCAGAGAGGAGGACGCCGTGACATTAGTGCTTGTTGTTGTGGCTGCTGCTCAGCCTAGCTTATAGCCGGACTGAGATGGCATGTCTGTAAGGGTGCGTGCGTGCGTGCATGCACGAGTGTGTGCGTGCGAGCACATGACATGATTAGATAGTCAATGAATGAGATGAAGAGGAACTGTCAGGTGAATACGGCTGAATTGATAGTAACTGTACCTGCAGAGAGAGTGTCCCAGAATGATCTTTTCCCCATTGAAAGGTATTAGAACAAAAAAAAAGAAAGAAAAGAGGATTTGCAAATATGTTGAACCTTTTTACATACTTATGAATTGCCATTTTGATCCAATTACAACTGTTGTTTTAATACCTCGCAAAAGCTTTAGACGTGTTACCTCAATTAATGTGATCCTAAGAGAAAACAACAACTGAGAGATCCCAATTTAAGAAAAAATGTCCGTCAGACGTCCTGCTATCCTCTTCCTTCTTTGACCCAGACACTGATCTCATCTGCAGTAATAAGGAGGCCCTCTTGGTCCTAATCAAATCACTCATTAACTATTTAGTGGATCAAAAGTTCAGTGGACCATTGTTGCTGCATCAAGCATCTATGGCAGCTACACCACTTGAATTAAACACACACACACATTTATGCAAACACCAGTGGGAGCGAGCAAACGCAAGTGCACTGGAGTCACAGATGTGTACATGCACTCACCCACACAGAAAGACACACAGACTTTGATGAAGCCAAATTAGACTACAAGGGTGGGGGTGGCTGGCTGGTGTGCAGCTTATAAATAATTTGGTATTCGGGCGACTCTGCTTACCGCCGTCTGTCGGCGACTAAGAGGTCATCTGGGCGACTAGCAGGAGAGCAGATCAACGTCACTCAACCGAGACCAAAACAGGATTGAAACTTTTTTCTTTTCATTAGTTTATATGATCATTAGTTCATATTCAGTTTGCAAATTAACTTGTATATTATAAGAGATAAAGAAAGCAGGTATGAATGAAGGTTATGCTTTATACTGCACTGTGTATTTCAACATTTTTCTCTTACTTGTACTCCTGCTTTGTCTATCAACTTCTACTCTAAAACATTCATTTGACAATTGATTATCAGTGGTTTGGCGTGGCACCGTTGTCAGCAAACCTTTTCTACATGGGAGACATGCTATCAGCTGTCAAGGATGGCACCTGTCAAAATCAGAGAGAGCAGAGGCTGCCTGCAGACACACAAAGCCGTGTCCTCTGCGTTGCTTCTGCTAGAGGGTAAGGGATTGTCTCTGGACACTGCACTGTATGCAGCTCACTGTCAGGTATAATTTGAACTGAACTGACAAGGTCTATAGTACAGTTTCTTCATTCACCTGTCCGCTTTAATGTGTGTTTGTGGCGTGTGCGTGTGTTCCTGGTGCAAGGTGAAACATTTCTGACACAGCAGAGGCTTAAGAGGTGCACACAACATATGCACAGACGCTGTACTCCCTGCCCACCATGTCTTGTTTGTGTTGCAGAACAGGACATCTTGAGGGGAGTTTCTGATGGACCTATCCTCTGTTTTAAATCTTTTATGGACTCTCTGGACCTCTTACTCGAGGTGGTCGCCGCTGTCATACAATGCCTTCCCTTGTCCGTCAGCTCTTCTCGGCCCCAGAAGAATGGCCCCCGTAATGGAAGGGGCTCGCACCTGAAAGGCCTAAGAGCAAATGTGAAGGAACATCCGAAGAAGTTAAGGAGACATGGAAGACCATTTGTCATTTCCAATAACAGGCCATGTAACAACCACAATGACCAGTGTTCTTTGTTTTTGAGCATGACTTATTTAGAGTTGTTGCTACGTGTCTCTGACCCCAGAGAAAAGTTTCTTCCAAGGCGCATGACAAGCGTGTGTTTAGTATTGTCCACCTGACTGACTGTACTTTTTAACAGCACTGCTACTTTTTATCTAGCTGTCTGTTTCTTATAGTGGGACCAGACAAATATTCACAGAACAGAATATTTTAATGTAATCTTCAAGACAAAAGGAAGGCTTATTTAAAGTATATCCATCTGTTCAAGTGTGCACTCGACACTGCAGTAAACGCAAATATGGAGATTTTTGGTAGTGCTGCACTGAACTACATTACATTGATAGTTCTCATTTACATATATGAAAGATCAAAACTATTTTGAATACCTTACAATATAACGCAGGTAAATACAACTGCATCACAAACTGCACAGTAAAAACAAGTGAAATACGTTGATTTTCTACACGAATGGGATATATTTTACATACTCTATGTCAGCCTTAAACTTATTCTGTATGACAAGACACTGCAGGTGAAAAGTGTTAAAAATAAGTGCATTATTTTTCCTGGAAAATCTGATGTACACAATCAAAATGTTGAAAAATACAAATGAACCAAAAAAATAAAAATAAAAATGCTGAGTGTATTAAAAATTTATACAAATTAAAAATCATATGCAAATTGATTTTTTTTATTTGTCAGAAGGTTAAAAAAATTTTAATTTCCTGGCAATTATTTCATGGTTCAGGCTTTACAGGGTTAAAGATCAACAGCAGCCAATGAAATTTTGTCCTTCATATTATATCCATGCTTGTACTTTCATAATTGGTGCTTAGTTAAGATAACAATAAAATACATACAAATACTAATATGCAATTTGTCACTGAAGAGTTTCCTAGTTTCCAATAGTTTTATATTTAAGCCAAGTTTGATTGTTTGACTACAATCAAAAACTGTTACATGCCAGGTATATCAATTAGAAGGGCTTTTGCCTGCAATGGGTAACACATGATGTATAAATTAGATGTCATGAGTCACCCTTCCCATTTATTATCATGCCCTCAGGTTCTTTTTTTCTTTATAAAAAAAAAATTCAATGCCATTTTGTCAGTGATCCAATTAAATGAAAAACACTGATGTACATGAAGACAAAATTACAGAACCAGTCCTCCTTTACTTTGTGGACAGCTGCTTGGCAACACAATCCCAAAAACATACAAACACAAAACTCAGACACACACACACAATGAACACACACAATGCACACTCCCATTTCTCCAGGGTTTAAGCTTTGATGTGATGTGCCGTCTTAAGCCTGCCAACGGGACTGCATCAGGGTCTCAGCCAAGACTCTTCACCTGCAGCTACAGACATCTCGTCAGGCCCTGAAGAAGTGTGTGAATGTGTGTGCGTGTCTGTATCTCTGTCTCTCTCTCACACACACAAAAAATACACACAAGCACTAATTTAAGGGCACTGCCTTAGATCTTCTGCACCGTGTAGGTCGATTGATATGTGACAAACTGCTAATGAGCTAATGAGCTAAATGCAGGACAGAGTTAAATATGCATTAAGCTGAATCACATTTCAATGTGTTTCCTCCCATTGTATGACTGTTTTGGTGATGACGGAGAGGCCTTGAAGCCAAAGTACGAACCAGTATGTTCTTTGTCTACTTCAAGCATGCACAAACATGCACACGCGCAACCTCCGACGTCTTAAATACACACTATCCGCCACCTAGTATGGTATGTGAATTTAGTCTGCTTTAAAGCTACACACGCACGTACATACATCCTATATGGGGTTCTACTGTATATCCCCTTTTCTGGGTGCGTGGATCCGATATATAAAGCTCGGTGTGTAGCCCCGAGGACAGGACCGGACAGTGAGAGCAACACAGCTCAGCATGTTTGCTGCAAATCCAATTATTACTCCCCACCTTTGAATTCAGGAGCGGATCCACAGAGTCCTAAAGCAATTATTAGACTTGGTGAAGGAAGGAGGGAGTCACACAGGGAAAAAAAGCACAAGAAATAGAGAGAAATTGGCCAACAGGTTAACTCTGTATTGTTTTAGGCTCACATCAGCATCTCACTGTCATTGGTGCAGAGTTCTGAGGTAACTCATATTTTCCATTTCTTACATATTAACATTTGTGGGTGTTTGTATTCAATCCATTCATTTAATTGCATTAGATTGTATAGGCATAATCCAGTTACAGGTCAGGTCTCATTTTATGGCAATGCTAAGAATTATACCATGCTGTATACCAAGTGTAAGCAGAAGCTGTCAGGGCCTGTAGTTCCCCTCAGTTAAATAGTCACTAGCTGCCACTGCTATAGTCTAGTCTGGTCACCAAATCTTGCATAAATAACTCATTAATATCTTAAATCATTTCACCTGTACCACAATGCATTTCTGTTTTCTTTGCATGTCATTTTATACCAATTAGTCTCTACTGACTTATACTGTCAGAGTAGATAGATGGCTAAAAGAAACACAGGATCTAAACTGTCACTTGACTTCTTCCTCTTTTGCATGGCAAAACAAAAAAAAGAAAGCTTAAACGTGTAGACATGACATGTCTTTTAGGTGTCCTTAAAAGTGTCTGGCTATTTCCATAAGATCACGCTGTGCAGTCATACAGAACCTCTCTTAGGGAAATGATGTTCCTGTGTAAAATAAAGTATCACACAAATAGGTCTGCATGGCCCTAAGATTTGACTTAATTTGAATGTAGGTACAAATGTGTCTGGTTAAACCTGGAGTGTTTGAAGGGCTCTCCATACCCTGTGTTATTTAAGGCAGGAGCCACATGTGGACTCATTTCACTTAGACAAAAAGAGAGATGGACACTGAACCTACGTTACCAAACCGATGTGGACAAAAAGAAAAAAATAATGAAAAAACATGTTTATTAGTAATATTTGCTCAGTTTGTTAAAGAACTATCCAAAACTGTTTTTAACCAGAACATTTTTGCTTCCTTGGCATGGAACAAAAGTAAAAGCTACAAAAAAATACAAAGGGTTGGTACTGTCTGGGTGGGATTTTGAGGACCTGCCTTGAAAATTTACCTAGTCTAAGTACAAAACATTGCTATTGTTGATTTTAGAGATGACTGTTAAGCCAAGGACAAAGCAGTTTCCACGCAGACAGTACACCATGATCCGTATTCAAACGTGTAATACCACAGAGACATAAAAGACAACTATAGGTCTTATACAATCAAAACTAACATGAATGGCACCGCATATTGCTCATGCTGCATAATCCTGACAAGCAACCTTTTGATGGGGATGAGACGATCATTGTTGTACAACCCTGAGATGCTTTGAAAGAGCTCCTAATGCCTTTACTTAAAATATTTGACTTGGCCCCATCTCCTCTCTGTGACTCTCCCAGGCGCATTTGCATATCAGTTGGGAGGTGGTGAGAAAAGACGAGAAAAAAAAAAAAGAAAAGAAAAAAAAACACACGAGCATTTTAGAGATTGGCAGCGCAGGTACATCAGATGATCAATCACACTGACAGATCTGAAATAAACAGAATGGAATGAAGCTGCGGCAGCCTGTTTGAGAGCCCAGGTGTTTCTCTCCCCGATGCTTATCACTCCTGTTTAATCTGTCGCTGCTTTTCTCCTCTTTGTTTTTCTACTCTCTTCCACTCTCCTTCACTGTATCTGCTGTATGACACTATGCATTGAATTGCAGGTGGACCTTCGGAGTGCCAACTAATGTGCAAGGACAATTAAAGTCAAAGTCAAAACCTGATCTTTTTATCTCCCTGTTTCCAACACCTGATCAAATTCCCTGTGAAGGAGAGAACATCCGGCAACCTATGAGGAGCTGCCTTCTGCGTGCATGTATGCAAAAAGCTGGGTTAGGTGTGTAACCTGACGAAGCCACAGACAACTTATTGAGTTGGCCCCCTGTGAGGCGTAGGAAGCCTTGGGAATCACCTGACTGAACAGAAGAGAGACATTAAAACAAGCAAAGAGATAATTAACATGATTCTATTTAAGAAGCAGGAGGAGAAGAGCAGGCTTTCTTCACAGACAATCACAAATCCTATCCATTACATTACAGGTGCCCAAACTAACAACATCCCCAAAATCATAGAGGAAAATATTTTTATCTTGCAGATGAGCACATAAAGCATTGTCTCTTTTAAATTAGCAGCAACACCCATATAGTACAGTTCCTGTGCCCTATAACTGTCTATATTATACATAAAATAGTCCTTCAGACACTTCATGGAACTGAAAACCTGCATGCCAACATTTTACAGTTCATTTTAAAAAGCAGTCCATTAATTACAGTGATATACAAGTAGATAGGAGATAAATATGATTAATTATTGTAGACTTTTAATAAAAAATGCTAAAAAGAAAGTGGAATATCATCTGTGTGCCTTTGCTTAAAACCATCATTGCTTCAGTTTTTTAAAGCTTATATATTGTAAGCAAAAATGCATAAAAATCTGATGTGCCTGAATATTAAGAGCATTTATTTTTAGTATTTGCAGCAACTGATTCCCACAAACTTGCATAAATAGTCTTTATTAGCTACTTCTAATAAAGTAGCAAGGGAAAAACAAAACTTGCTGTCTTTTCTGTGCTTCAAGTCAGTTTCCAGCACAGGTCATTGCAAAGGCAGGGCTGCTCACCCCATGCACAACACTGACCACAGGGAGCAGTGGCATGAATGTGTGTGTGTGAGCATATGAGTGTACCGGCTGATGGCTGGCAGCATAAAAAAAAAGCTGTGAATGCATATATAGTTTATTTGTGCTTTTGTGAGAGTGTGTGTGTGTGTGTATGTGTGTGTGTGTGCGTGTGTGGTGCGCTGGGCTAGGCTGGGCTGGCTGACTGCTGGGAGTCTCATAAAGCTCTCAGTTTGATGACCAACTGAGCAGTAAATTAATTAATCATCATTTTATGCCTCATCAAGCGCTTTGCCCGCACCTCGCCACAGGAGCCCGTCCCAATTAGCCAACAGCAGAGCCAATTGTTTTGTTTAGCTTAGGTATAAGAGAGGGAAAAAGGGAGATAAAGACAGAGAAAACAGAAAGCACGCCACAGAGAGGAAAAAGACGGAGAGAGCAAACGAGTCAAGAGCGTCGATTTTAAAAGTCAGCAGAATGGTTAAAAACAGTCATTGTGTGTTTGTGAATTCAGGTACATGTCGTGTGCGTCAGCTTTATTGTTCTCGCCCTTTGTGCGTGTCTGTGTGTGTGTATGTGCGTGAGAGAGAGAGAAAGAAGAGTGTGTGCATGTGTGTGAACAAGGGGGAGGGCAGAGGAGGATCTGACAAGCTAATAAATATGTCATCTGTCTGTGTCAGGAGACTGCAGGCCTGCACACCTGTAAGTAACAGAGACCCACCGGCCAAGACAGGTAAAGAGAGAGAGAGAGAGAGAGAGAGAGAGAGAGAGAGATGTGCTTCTACTGCAACATCCTCGATGACCTGCCCCCTACAGCTACAGTAGTTTATTTAGAGCTGGGGCAGGCACAGGAGCAGTGAGGCAGAGGATATTACAGCCTGTGTGCAGGAATGTGGGTGGAAGTGTGATGAATGTTTTCTAGCTTCGCGAAGATTGGGAAATTACATGTAGCTTCAGTTTAATAATTAAGATGAGAGGGTGGGAGTGAATGAACTAAAATTAAATGCATAGTGCTTGTATGCTATTTGGATTCAAGGGTTACTGAGCAACTTGCATAACTTCAGGTAAAAATCATCAAAATGGACGGCCATGTTTTTTTACTTATTCATCATCAACACAAAATATTTTTAAAACACAATAAATGGTTTAAAAAGAGTTTAGAGTCCCTTTCTAATTGATGCTAAATAAAATATTATGGTTTTCTTCAGGTCAGTGGCAAGTATAGTGGAAGGGGAAAAAATAAAACAAACAGGGCACTGTCAAGACGGTGGACAGCAAGGACAGATGTCCCACAGCCTAGTGGGACCAAAAGTGGCCAATACCAGGTAATCAATTATATTTTCACAACAAGAAAGTAGGACCCATCATGTAAAGTCTTGTCCTGAACCATGCAATTACTCCCAGTGGGCTTGAAGGATGACACCACATCATTTTATGAGGCCTCTGTGCAGGCTGGACCCGCTGGTCCCCAGCTGATGTGAGGGAGGCAGCCCGTGTAAAAGAAAAGCCTGATTGTCACTACACATTTTAGTAATGGGTGACAGAGAGGCAGACAAGATGACATTGTGGCAGTGCAGCCAGGAGGAAGCCAGCAGCCACGCCAGGGGCAGGGACGGAGGGATGGATAAGCAGATGTTGTTCATCACCCAGGGGTGGTGGGGGTTGACTGTGTGCGGGCTTGTGTGAGTATAGTATATGTGCACGTGTGTTTGAGGAGTCACAGGGTGGAGGTGGTACATGAGTGTGTATGAGTGAGCTTGCATGTAACTGTATGGCTGCGTGCATGTGATCATGTGTCTGTGTGCATTGGCGAGTGAGTGTATGCGCATCTGTGTGCGTGCACAAGTGTGTATTCCAGCATCCGCAAAGTGCTGGAGGGAGAGGCACCTACAAAAGGCATCTGGCAAGGAGAGCCAAAACAACAAAGGTAACCTTGCCTCTAGTGATGTACTCTGTGTTCTGCCACTGTAGTGGTGGAAAGTGTAATGTGTTGTGTATGGACAAGTGTGTGTGCGTGTGTGTGCTTTTGTGGCCAGGGCTAGTCTGTTTGTGTACATGGGAGTACTTTTTGTAGCTCTGTGTATGTGCAATTTTTTAAAGCAACTGTTTGTATTTTATTTTTTTATTTAAAGCACAGCCCAGTGTGTGTGTGTGGATTTATATTACATTATTAGATTGATGAAGTTTTGATGTATTTTAATTTTTTTGTGATATCTGATAAATATATGCACGTGGTATACTGGAAAGTGCATCATCCTGGTAAAATAATTAAATTAATTAATTGATACAACATGCTTGTACTACAGTAAAGATCAGTGCGGAACAGACGCACAACCGACTGCTCATGAACCAACATCGGATGGGTGCCAGAACATACATGATGCGAGTGTTGACCCAGGTGTGTTTGAAGGGTCAAGAAGTATCAATCTGATTACACCACACACAAACAGTTAAACGTTATTTGTCACATTTCAAACAGGATCATCCAGTTGTGCTGTGTTGTTTTGTGCGATTGTTTTATTAGTTCACTCGTTCGTCATGTAAACAAAGAAATATTTTGATGATTTATGAAACCCTTCAATTGAAAATGTCAGCCTCTAATTGGGGCCATTTTTTTTCTGTGATCACGATGAAGGAACACATAAGGAAGAGTCATAATGTGTCATGTAGTGCAGCAATCTTTCTCTTAAGTATCGTTGGTGGAGCTGAAACCTATACTCATTGGCTAATGTGCTTTATTAAGGCCTTAGTTATGGGCCTGTGCCTTCAAGTGATCTTGGATGGCAATCATAGCAAATTCAATGTATGATGTGAGGCTTATGATCATCTCAAGCGCATCAGAGCAAGTTAAAAATGCTGCAATTAACTTCAGACTCCTTCCCCTCAGACTAATTTCTCTCCATCATCACAAGTGGATTTCTGATTTCAGAGAGGTTCAGCCTGACCCCCCCCCATCAAAATCATCACTGAAGTGCTCCAGGAACAGATCTGCTGAAGATCACATGGCATTGAAAAATCATTTAAGGAAATAAGGTAAAAGAAAACGACACCTGACAGTTCACTAATTGGCCATTTCTGATTTCAAAGAGACGCGCTCGCCCCACTCGTCTCCCCCTCGCAGAGATTCTGATTGACAAGGCGATTCGAGATGGAAGTGTGGGAGCTGCTCCTCCCACATCCTTTTCATGTCTCTGTTATCGCCTTGAGAATTTTCTCCCGCTAGAGATAAATTTACTGTGGAAAAAAAAAGCATCTTCTCCATCTGAGCTTATCTTTCCATCAAATATCCTGCAGGAGAAGTGTTGGTGGTAGAGCGTGTGCAGGTGGGGAGGTTATCAAACTCTGGGTGTGAGGCAGTGTTCGACACAGTCAAACTACCCTGATGCCCTGCGTAGTGATTTGTCAAAATGAATTGTGGTCAAGAATCTTATTAATAACTTTACAGGGAGGAAAAAAAAGAGTCACTGCTCTCTCTTGTCTGCGGTCGTTCCTCTCTCCGTCTTGCTCTCATCTCTCATCTGCTGCTCTGTTTCTGTGACTAAATAAGATTTCAAAGGCAGAATTGGTGTTGAAATTAAGCCCCCACTTTGATTCATATCCATCATTCACTGTATATCCTTTAAAAACTGCACATTCCTGTGTGTTTTACAGTACTTTAGCCCGTCAAATAATTTTACAGTGAATTAAATCCACAGACCTCCCCTTTCTTTATGTCTCTCTCTTTCTCTGTGTGTGTGTGCGTGTCTTTCTCTTTCTTCTCTCGCCAGGCCTCTGTGGTGGTTTTTGAAATACTTCTCAATGAAGTGCGTTAAATTCCCTCACAGGCAAAAAAGCATCATCTCAGCTGCGGGGCTTTGATAAATCGCTGGCCAGGTGCTGCCCCAATTTGTCTTCATCATTAATTTTTACTGGGCTGTAACCTATCTGTCATTGAGCAGAACCCCTAAGCAGAGGTTTTGATGTGTTCGTGTGTGTGTGTGTGTGTGTGTGTGTGTGCATTTGCTTAAGCCCTCCATTAATTGAAAGGGCCCGAGGCAGTTGGAAGAAAAGTGAACTTGAAACACCTTTTTTTCCCCCTTTTTTTGTTCTCTTTTGAGTGTATTTTGAGTCTAAATCGCTGACATCTGTGCGGTTACGACTTAGTCACCTTAAGCGATATCACGCAGAAACACTGTTACACTTCAGATCAGCGGCGAGGGAACTTTTCAGAGATGGGTTTTTCTTGAAGGCAGTTGCTGGCTCGCCTTCAACAGAAACTTCTCGTCTGCAGGTGATTCAGTGGTGTGCCGTCATGTATGTGGTGTGAGTGCGTGTGAGAGGGAATACATGCCACACGCTCTGTGTGAATTTCAAACCTGCCTTTCAGGTTGCCAGCTCAGCTTTGAGAAGAAGGCTTCCAGTAACTTCTGCTCAAAGCGCTCAGCCGATTATGAGTGTGTTTGCGGTGGGTGGAGGAATCCAGGTGTTGTTGGGTGAATTAAAGTTAATGTGCTTTTAATGAAGCTGATATAATACAGCGTGATCTCAAAGCGGCAGCGCATGTGTGTCGCACCGGTCGAGGGTTTGGCCGTGTGTTTCTGCCTCTGTGTCACATGAAAGACGTGGTTTGTGAGGAGGCAGAGGAGGTAGGGATGCAGGAGGACAATGGGATGGTAAACGATTAGTGTCTCTCTCCCTCTCACACGCACACACACACACTACTTAATGCATGCCTGCAGACACACTTCTGGGTAGCTAGGACTCTATGTTATCTGCCACAGCCTGCACATTCTTACAAAAACCTAATTCCCTCGGTTGTGTGTGTGCATGTGTGTTCTGGTGTGTGCGTGTCAAGTAAAGGCAGAGAGGATTTAAACAGCGGCCTGCTCCATCTGCATTGCAAAGCACACATGTGGTAATTGACAGTGGAGAAGCAGCAGAGAAAGCCAGAGATGGGTGAAAGGCGGGTGGGGAGGTGGGGGGGTGGGGTGAGCTGGCACATGGGACACTGGGTGGGTGCTTTCTCAGGAAGGATGGTTTTTGTGTGAAGAAATAAAGAAAACAGATATCACCCATGCTATTCCCAGAAAGCCTGACATCACGTGCTTTACTCTTTGTCTTTCTGAAACAGACCTCTGCTGACAGCCAGTGTGTTAACACGCAAATGTGCCTCTGGTTCTTTGCACTGCAGTTTACACTGTAAGGATTTGCGCTACTGTCAATATGGCCTTGTTCAGGGTGGAAAAACACATTTGTATCTGGTCATTGTAATCCACTTATTCCTAAACTTCATATTTGTTTCTCTTTATCCTCATATATGTATCATATGTTTGGAAGAGAGTTAGAGTTAGAGTCAGTTTGGAAGACTTGCTTTGTACATTACAGGTCATAAGGTGAGGTGTTACTCTGTTTAAAACAGGTTTTCAAAATGTTAAAAGAAGGGTGAGATGCACCTTTTAAAATGCATGTAACAACTAGACAAAAGAAATAATGCAGTAATGCATTATGTACTTGCATTATGCAGTAGGTGGGTGCAAGTTGCCTGATCAAGGTTGATAGAATATTACACTGCATGCTACATTATTCATCATATTGTTAAGGAAGCCCACACATAACAAAGCTATTACATTATTAAATTTGGATCTCCTAATTGGTAATTGGTTGAGAGGCATTAATCGTTTTAATGTTTAAAATGATTGTCTAAATTGTTTTCCACATAGGAGAACTCGTTGCGAGGCAAGGCCAATGTAGTCAAATAATTATCATCATCCCAACTGATGCATCACTATATGTTAAACCTGGAAGGGAACGAGGGGTTCAGTTTGAACCTTGACCCGCTTAACCTATTTCTGTGAATATGCTATAAATATTCAAAATTAAAATCACCACCGCACAGTGCGGTTTGATGTTGAAAGCTGAACGCCAGAGACATACAGGAATATCAATTATATATTATACACGCGAACATTATCAAAGAGGCGACACGGCGGTATATGATGAATTTAAACAAAGGCCCTTCTTCCACCATTCTGTTAATCAGCACTGACGGTTAATGAAGTTTTAATTTACACCTAATCAGATCTTGTAAGCCATGCCCAGTCGCCTCGGACTGCGCAGGGAAGGCAGAGCGACAAAAACACCGGCTCCTCGGAGACCAGCACTCCATTCTCATTAACGTTCAGAGGTCTCTGGTCCTCCTCGTTGGCACAGGCCTCTTCAAATGTACGCTTTGAATAAGTCAGCATGTCACATAAATGTTATTTTTACGTCGGATCCTCTTTGTTACGTGGTTAACGGATGAGATTGACGGGCAAAAGAAAGAAAGAGGCTGTACATGTAAAAGGCCGTCCGCTGGATTCGGAGCATCAAATGTTTGCAGTCAATCCAGATGGGAGACCAATAATTAATGGGTTTTTACTTTCCGCACATTAATCTCCTGACGTTTTACTGTCAATGCAGGACCATCAAAAGGACATTAAAATAAGCCATATGAAAGAGCAGCTGGCCTAGGCTACAAAATAAGTTGCATAAAAGCTTGAAACTGTCCTCTTAAACAACCATGAAACAGCCTTTAGCCATGTAGCTGTAAGTAATGTTCAGCTGCAACATTTCTAATTCTTAGCCTTATCTCTCTTACTTTAAATTCTACATATTCTATTTGTAAATTAATAGGGGCATTCCCTATTATATTACAATGAATTCAAATCACAATATCTGATGAAAAAACAGTAATAATGCAGAAAAATAATAAAAACAAAATAGGTAAGCAATAAAAAGTGAACTTGTGGCGTTCATTGGAGCGTCTTGTGTCATTACATGTTTTAAAGTCCATTTTGTATGTAGTGACATACTCATGATGTGCTGTCACAGTGCTGGGCTAGTTAAAACTAATAAGGCACAATGATGGAGAGATACCCAGGAACTTTATAGCACTGTTTTAAAATCAGATTTAAGTTTCACTTTGTCTTCCTTCTACGGTTACTTAGTGGAAATACAAAATTGTCAGCTCAGCCATGATACCCCAAAACTGACAAGTTTCTTTCATCTGTATTTTCTCCACTTCTAACAGCGAACAAGACAGCGCGTTGCCAAATGTTGTGGATTCTTCCAAATAACGTGTCAGCTGTAGCAGTGCGGCTAACTGTGTGTCACATGTTCCATATCCCGAGACTGAAAATGCTTTCAGTGCTTTGAAGTGAATGTCTTTATTTCCACATACACTGTTTCAGACTTCTAAAGCTTTTGGTGAGACACATGGCGAGGAAAGGCGTTTCTTACTCTGCATGATAAAAACCAAGCTGGACACTTATTTTCTCTTTCCCGTTTCCTCCCCCTGAAATCCTTGTTTTATCCTCTTAAACTTTCTCCCTTACACAAACACACTCGAGTACGTTCACCCACATCCCCGCACAGTAATTATCACACCTGAGTTGACTTCCATGAGCATTACGGCTGACACCTCATTTGCTGGGAAAAATAAATAGTGGCCTGTTGGAGCCGTTTCTTCCCCGCGACGACACAAAGAGAGTCTGAGTTTTGAGTTGTTTTCATCCGGCACGCTGAATAGTCGAGAGCGTGGCACTATCAACCTGGCAGCCAAATAACAAAGATGGGCTAAAAAGATTGAAGTCAGGTGAAGGCGTCTCGCTCGAGGTTGCACCGACATGCTTTTAATTACAGCTTTCCCACACATCTCTGTTCCAAAAGGCCCGTGAGGCAAAATGAATCATTTTGTGTTATGTGCAAGTGTTTGACAGTAATGCTGAGTTTTTATACAAGCAGAGAGGAAAAGGGGATTATTATTGGAAGAGAGGTAAACCATTAATAGCACTTCATGAAATCACACGGGGTGGCAAAAATACTGCTCAGCCGAGAGAATCGTTCACTAATAAGTAATACAAATAATAATTCACCCTTAAATGACTTGATATAAGTTTATTGATTTTGTTTAACTTTTCTTACATACACATCGTCTTGGAAGCTGTGAATATGTGTTATCAGGGATTTTGAGTACAGATGGCTGAGGGACGTATTTGAATGGCAAAGCAGATCGCCAATGTCTGAATCTCAAGCTTAACCTAATAGGAGTAAAGGATTAAATGTTGTAAATACCGCTTTGATTTAAAAAAAAAAAAGTGCATTAGTGTAATGGAAAGTGATTTAAAAATAGAAATCCTCCTCCTGCCCTGTAAGTGTGCATTCTGATCTATAAAACTACTCCTTCCCTCGGGCCCGGCACCTTTACTTGAATAACAGTGCGTATGTTTCCTTGAAATTCGATCTGCTCTGTGGTCCCTCTTGGTGATTTTTGGTCTCCTCTCACATGTGATTCACTGGATCATATAAGTCATACCCCTCATTGGCCAAATGTCCTAACTGCATACTTTCTCATGGGAGGGAGAACTCAATCTGTGCGCAGTGTGAAATCTACGATATGTCTTCGCAGCCCCATCAGCTGCGCCGCTCATTCACATACTGTATTGTTGACTCAAAATAAAGATGGTATGGTTTCACTCTTCGTAAAAAAAAAAAAAAGCAAGAGGGTGAGAGCCGCAAGATCAGATTCCGGTTAAGATAATGTCAACTGCAAAGTGTGTTCTCTGAGGAATGTCACATTTGTGGTCTTTGAGATATGTGTTAGTGGAGGAGAATGGTTATCAAATGAAACAGAACACTATTTAACTTCTTTGATCAGAGATGGGAAAATGTACAGATTATGAAAGTGTTTGGTTGATGGTATGATATCTATTTCTTTTTTTCCCCAATCGATGATCAGCCTGAGATTTGATCAAGTTTACTATAACTCAGAAGCTGAGAGTCAGCACTGTCACAAGATCATGAGCAGTTTCTCATTAAACTCTTTTGTTGTTTCATAAAGTGCTTGTTCTGTTCGTGTTGCATGCATGACAAATATAAATGCAATCCAATGATGGATGTGTGTTGCTTAACTGCTGCACTTAATAATTAATAAATATGAACTATATATAACTATGGAAACTCTTTTCCAAAGCTTTTTGTTAGTTTAACATCACCTTGCTTTTCAGCATATTAACACTTGTGTGTGTGAAATAGAAGAAGCAAAAATGAAGGTGTCAAGCTGACACGAGAATCACAGACAACTAAGTACAACCATGTAAACAGTCAATCTACAAGACACGAGACCATGTTAAGAAGCAGTAAGAGGAGATTTTAGCTTTCAGTCTTTTAGCAGTATATCAACAAAATTCTGCACTGTGCTCAGTCTGACATATTAAGAGCACTTCTGGATTAAGCATTTGATAATAAACATAGCTTTAGATCAGTCGAGTGAGGCATCTTTCCCTTCCTCCCCCCTCTCCCTCCCACTCCACTTCTGCTCATTCAAACAGAAGTAACAGCAACTGCCAGCAACACATTTTGACATCTGCTGTTGGTGGCAGTATTTCATGACAAACATCCACACTGCCTGTCTACATCCACATTTGACACGAATGTGTAGCCGTCATCACCGCTTCAACAAAGCAGCTACAGGCCGGTAAGCCGCATATCCCATTTTTGACCACAGCCGATAATTCTTGCAAAAACCAGAGAGTCAATATTTTATCACAGGGGTACAGCAAACACATGCAGATGCATTGTTGGTATGTTTTCCTCTTAAATATTGATTCCTAAGCCACTCTGCAGCCATCTGGTCTGTGGAGTATATTCTGCATAAAACACACACACACAAACGCAGGTGCATTCACATTCACACACACACACACACACACACACATACACACACATTAACACATTTGCAAATGCGTTCTCTGTCTTTCTCTCGCACACACACACAAATGTGTACAGACACATGAACATGAGTCTGTCTCGCCAGCATGCACACAAAGGCACACAAGGAGACACACACTCGCCTCACAAACGTCCTTGCTCAGAGGGAAGGAGCCTTCTTTCCAAAAAAAAAAAGAGTAACAAAACACATGAAAGGAAGTCCAATTTGTTTTGTACTGGATTCCAAATGTCATTTTACGTGTCCACTCTAAACCACTGCCATGTTGCCTGCAACAATCGCCTTGTTCCACTCATTTCCCTCTTTGTCTATATGTCACCAGTGAAGTGTCTTTGGACAGCTTCAAGCTGCAGATGTTGCCACAGCACCTCCTTCCACCTATACAAGCATTTTTTTTTTCGTCAGCGTAATTGTATTAGAATGCACCTCCAATCCTCTGTAACAGAAAGATGTAAGCCGCTTCGCTTGCTTGTGGAGGGATCAACAGTCTCTCCCTTAAAAGCCTCGCAAAGCTGTGTACGCGTACGTGCGTGTGCATATACACGTGCGGTTGTAAGTGTATACCGAGTGTGCACTTTTCAGCACACATTCCTTCACCTCAACCACACACACACACACACACACAATCAGAGGGTATAAGCAGAACCACCTCTGTGTAGTGTGATTAGGTATAGCTGTCGCTGAATTGTGCTGAGCACAGCCGGGGCATTGCTGAGGATTGGGTTGCCCTGTCTCCACAGAGAAAGAGACGGAGTGAGAGAGAGAGAGAACACACACAGGCACACACACCCGCACGCACACACTCCGAGCCTGTCTGTCTCCACCTTGTCTTTAGCCAGTCGCCAGGAAGCAGCTGGCCTGAATATCTGAGTGCCTTTAATGAATTGAAATCTTTTGGGTGCTAGGATTCAGTGATTAAATGCAATAAGACTAATATTCCTGGGTGGGTTGGGAGTCGAAAGAGGATTGTCCTCAGAGAGCGAGAGAGGAAGAGAGAGTGTGCTTGGCAAAGTGCAGTCTCCCTCTTCTCCCCCACCCCGCTTCACCTCTTGGGGAATAACCCTATTTGGTGCAGAGAAGGAGTACAATCGAAGCTTTCGAAGGAGGAAGGAGGGAGGGGGAAACGTTTGCTGGTGTTGGCAGTTGTGACTATAGCTTGAAGATTATGTTTCATTTAGATTGTGATGGAGACAGAAGAACTTTGGGTTTGACCCTCCAAAACTTGAACACTAAACAATGCCAAAATAAAATATTGCTGTATTGAGTTAATGATTTAAAGCACTTTGAACTGCCACATTGTTGAAGGCTGCAAAACAAATAAACTGGACTTGACCTTTATGCCTTATTCTTGTTCAAATACCACTTTAAGCTGACTGCTGACACACACACACACACACACACACAGGTAAAACACTCACCACTATCGTCATATAGGTGATGCCGGTGAAGGATTGTCTTTTGGACAGAGTGTGGAAGTGTGGAGTGAAAGTTTGGGCCTCTGGCTAAGCTGGGGGAAAGCGGAGGATGGTTGGAGGAGACACATTGCAGTCCACACCCTTCCAGTAAACAGTACAGAGAATTGGCACTGAGTGGAGACAAGGATTTCAGTACATGGGGAGCTGAATGGTGAGCTGAATTTAATTTTCAACTTAACCATATTTATCATGCGCAGATGAGTAAGAATTTGAAAAAAAAAAACAAAAAACTGGTGTTTGACATAAAAAAACATGTTTTTATTGAAGTGAACTGGGGTTTTGCAGAATTGTCCAGTACTGTTGATCTTGTTTTGAAATGGGGCTGCTTAGAAAACATCACTCGTCCACGTTTTATCTATCAGTCAAAGCAGCACAACCTATGCTTTGGTCTTAAACATTTTTCCCCAACTCATCCACAAGGCTTCATCAGCTGCCTTTGATTTATTACATCCAGATCTAATTTGAAGTGATGCAACATGTTTCAAAAGTCTCCCTAAAATGAACATTTTGGCAGATAATTTATAGTGCCTCGAACTGTGCCTCCAGGCATGTCTTCCAGGTTATTTCCATTAAACGAGCATCTTAGGTCACAGTTCTTCTTCAGTACATTTACATTTAATGCTGTTTGATTTGCATGCTATCCCATTACTCGGTGAAAGTAGCTTAGGAAGAAAGCTGTAGAATCAAGTGAAACGTCATGACACTAAAGTGAACGCATAAAGCAAAGCTTCATTTAATTAGCCGACAAGCCTGACAGATACTATTTAACATGAATCACTTCCCTGATATGTCTCGCAGAGTACGTGATGGGGAAAAAAGGTTCTGTGCAGACATGTTGAGCTCATTTATAAAACACTCCAGACAGACAGGAGGAGAAAACCACGTTTTCTCATGTCTGCCTCATCCACTTGTTGGACTCACTGATCTTAAAAGCTGACAGTTCGCAATTCAGGATGGAGGTTTAACTGAGTGTTAACTGCACTTAGAAGCACATCACAGCGTGATGAAGAGAAGAAATCGTATACCGTGGATACACCGAATCCATGAAAACACAGCTACCTTCACACATACACGCACGCAGTGATATTAGCCAAATGGAAATAGAGTGAACAATATGGAGTCACTTGGGATTAGACCACATCCAGGGTTTTGAATAAATCATGCAAAAGCGCTGGAATACATATAAAATAGATGTTGAAAGTTTCGGTATTATGCAAGATTTTCAGTTGGTTGCAACTCTTTTTTCTTTCAGTTTTATTTATACGTTTGATATAGTTCATGTGAAAGTTGTACATTTAAATGCTTATTTATATATTTACTGTGGCAGAAGTAAGCAAACCAAGTGATTTAACCTCACGATTCACTGGATTGAACTTCTGTCACTTTATTTTCATCAGCCCACACAAATTTGTAGTAAAACACTGCACTGTTATTGTTGATGAACCGTAGTGCCAAGAATCCTGACTAGATTATTATTCATACTAACTTGATTGTTCTGTTTCCTAGTGAGTGTATTTTTCAGTATTTGTGTGGATGTGCCTGCATATATCTTGTCTACTCTTGTGTGTACCTTTATGTGCACAGGTTTTTATGCCTGCATTAAAGCATAATTGAAAGCAGTGTTTACTTATTTTTAATCCAGAGGGACTATTTCCAGGATTGTGTGTGTGCCTGTGTGCGTGATTGTACTAAGCATATATATGTGAGTGTGTGACATAATGGCAGGGACAGGGACAGCAGTAACACTTATGTAACAGTCACATCCTTCTCCTTTTCTTTACTTATGTCTCATATCACCACGTGTCATTCATACTGTTTCATACAGTCCAACAGTGTGTGTGTAAATACAGAGGCATGATTTTTTTGAGGCATTAAATTGCAGAAGTGTCATTCTAATTTTGTAAAATTTAGCCACATATGAATAATATTCCATATAAAATACAGATTGATCACTTTATCCAATAATAAAATTTTCATTCTCACTGTTCTTTTTTTATACTTAACTTCCATGCATTGGACTCTTTCTTAATCGCATGGTCAAGAACATTTTTTGTGTTTTTTTCCAGTCAGCTGCTAAGAACACAATATTTATTGGAATGTGAGAAGATCATTGTAATATATTTGCAAGCATTAATCATCAAGATTATTGAGTGTACTGAAAAAAATGATTTGTAATTGCAGTTGCGTAAGAACAATAACAGAAACTAGACCACAAGGACGAAAAAACATGTACACACGCAAACAAATCAGTTCACTTAAGATTGTATTATGCTTGCATACTTGTGAATAATAAGTGCACAAATATTATCGACACACTCACACAGTGTGTGTATTTGCACCTCACCTTTAACATTCACCTTTGCAGCAATTTCCAGGGCCGCCTCCAACATGGGCTTCCAGTTTTTGCCTGATTTACAGCCCAAAGGTGCAGTCCACTACTCTGAAGTGTTTACTCACCACAGGCATTAAACATAACTGTCAATTAGGAGTGGAAGTCAGGGCTCCTAATAGCCTTGTTTAGGCTGTCGTGTGGACAAGCATTAGCGTCTCTCAGTCTGAGAGACTGTGTGTGTGTGTTTATGTGTGTGTACGGTGGTGCAGGGAGAGAGAAGCGTGAGAGGATCAGTATGTATACCTGCGTGTGTGCGTGCATGTGTGTGTCAAAGTCCTGCACAGCTTACTCCCCTTGATCATCCAGAGTAGTGAACATTTCACCTGACACCTTTACGAGAGGACAGGACCCCGGACTCATTTTTAAAGTCCCCTGTCTACTTTGATGTGCGTTATTAAACACACCTGTACCTGATTTGTACGCTGCTCTCTTTCGTCTCTCACTCTCCCCTGCATATTAGTGCTACTTACGGTTAAGTCTGAACATCAGCACTATTTATGCTTAGCTCTTAATGGGTGGATTTACCATGAAAGATATAAGAGTGTCAGAAAGGGTGGAATTAAGTAGAGGTTCAATCAAAGGGTAAACATGTTTTTAAGACCATTTTGCACACATTTATTTTCACTTTATCTAATAAAAGACTATAAATATACTGTGAAACATTACTGGAATTGTTACTGTTATTATTGGCTTTTTCAACACAGGCTGAGGTGAAGCTTACACTTTTGTATTTCAGCTGGATAACAGGCGTTTCTAGTTTCTAATCCCAGAAGATCTTTTAAATAAACTTTGTTTTCTTTCACAATTTTCTCTCAGTGGGTTGTCCATGATACTTCTATTATATCCTAGATTAAATGAAGAGCTCTTCTTTTTATCTTATATTTGCCTTGAGATGTCAGTAGAAGTCCATTCATGCAGACTATCAAGTATTGTTGAATTTCAGCGTCATTTTTCATTTAAAGCCTTTGTATCTGTCCTGTTGCTCTTACCTAAATCCCCCCCATTAACGACTACAACTGCTGTTTGTGAAACATAATAAACCCTCTATTGCCATAATAAAACTTTAGCTGCGTCAACTTCCTGTTGGAGCAGCACACAGGTGTGCGTCAGAGATTAATGTCTGAAGCATTTTGGAGGAGAAAGGGTTGATGGGAGGATAAAGGATACAAAGAGCTCATGAATTATCTGCATATGCGAGCTGCTTATTTGATCAATGATAAGGCGAATGAGTCCACTTGCTCCCCAGTCTACGCTCGCATGAAGCCCGTGAGCCCTGAGATACCATCAATTTAGCGTTCAATGACAACTAGTCCTTAGCATGGATGAACACACCCTCTTTGGTAAGCTATATGATAGGATTATGACTGTATTTGATATGCAATGCATGGAATTAAAGAATATCTAGATAAGTTGAAATAGTTCCCTTGCTCTGAAGCATAGGCTTAGCTGGGCCTTAATACTCCACAGTGGACTTGGTAATACAGTAAATTGTCTGTTTTGCCCTTGAGGATCAATATCGAGACTGTCAAGGGCACCCTGGTTTCTTCTGCTAATAGTTCAATGATTGTGAGGCAAAGAGCAGGTTCTTCAAAAGGGTGTGTGGGGGGGTGGGGGGATGCCTCTGTGCAATGGTGACTAATTGTGGCATAAATTCACAATCGTTTCATAACAGGCTTCACAGCTTGAGGTTTTTCATGTGCAACGGACGCCTTGCTCCCATTTTCACCTGCCATTGCTCTCAATCAAACAAAGAGGTAGGGTGGAAGTTTCTTTTCATGTGTTCAAGGGAAACCGGTCGCTGAGCAATTTTTTTTCTTTTTTTTTTTAACAGAAACAATAACTCTTTTTATTGAGAACAAATGTTGACATTTGGAGGGTGTAGCAGTGGAAGGGAGGGAGAGAGTGAGAGAGAGTGAGAGGCAGGCCCCCTGTGTGCTTTGGAGACTGCCTCTGGTGCTATTTGACAACAGTGCTGAGTCCCCGGGGGAACCCACCTGAGAATAAAGCATGCATTTCAATAAATCAACCCCTAATGAAAGCATTTGGGCTGAAGAAGAAGAAGCTGGCCAGGGGCTACAGTGTGCATGAGGTGGCTTCCAGGAAGGTAAAGGTAAATACAAAGGTAGGTGAAATACATCAGTACCAGGCGGCGGCGATCAAAAGGAAAACAGCGCCCAATTTAAACACAGATCAATCAATAATAGATAAAAATAAAAATCTGGATGTTTTTCTTTCTGCTTTGAAAGACTCATTTCTGACAGTGTGACACCATTTACTGCACAGCACACCATGAATATATGTCACAAAGACTTCTGTCAGCCTGAAAGGTGGGTTAACTGAGTTTAGGTGGGTTTAGCCTCCCCTGCATCCCTGGTGGCAGCCAAATATTACTTCCTTGGTTTGAGCAGTGTGTGTGTGGGTGTGTGTGTGTGTGTGTGTGTGTGTGTGGGTAAAAAGGAGGAGGAAAACCAAGGTGAAAGGGAGTCCCTCGAGATTTGGACAACACTCAAGCTCAAATTCAACTGGAAAATGAAGGATTAGCTTTTAGTCTGGCTGGGAGCAATGACGGAGGCCTCCTCCTCTTGGAGGATGGGAATATTATATATTTGATCTTTAAGTATTTCACACTCTACAAGGCCACAACTTTGAGTGACAAAACGTTGGAATTCATTTTCTCAATCCTATAAATGAATAAAACATTTACATTTCCTGAAAGTGTATAATAATAATAATAATAATAATAATAATTATAATAATAATAATAATAATAATAATCATTCCTTAGACCTAAGCTTTTTTCCCTAATTGTTTAATTAGCTGTGTCCTAAAGCTGCTGGAATAACCACGCCATGATGAAAAGCAGAGGAAAGCCTGTCCGATTAGGGCCCATCACACAGCCCATTGGAGCTGGCAGATGCTTAGATAGACTTTTATGGATTGCTCAATGCCGTGCTGTAATGAAGCAGGCAGGGCTGACCCGTCCTGAACCAGGCTAAAAAGCTCCGGGGACGGGCCCCGCTGGGAGCCCATAATGCCCGATGCGGCCCTCGGCTGTATTAATCACACTGAAAAATAAATGTGTGGCAGGGCGAGGGGAGAGGGGAAAAGGGGAGGAAAAATGAAATAAGTATGTCGTTTATCCCAATCAGGGTCGTGAATGTGTGGCCGAGGGAGATTCCCTGACCAGAATGGAGGCCCTAAAAGAAAATGATGGTCCATTTAGGAAGAATGGATTGTGCAATCTGTGAAAACTCATAATGTTTATGAAAAGCGAGGTTCATCAAGCATTTCCCATCTGCGTTTGACTGACAAAATAAAAGATCAATGAGCAGGGTGAGAGGGGGGAGAGAGTGTTAAATACAGCTCTGTTAGAAATGAAAGAATGACTCCCCAAGATTGATGTAATAGTTGGGAAAACAGTTTAATATTTTCTCCTTTGAATAATGAATATCATACCTCGCCAGTACATCTATACCAGCGCGTTTTATTTTATTTACATTCAAAGATATAAATTAGTAAAAGTACTCCTGATAACAAGATTGTGTAGCTTTTTCCCAAATGCGTCTCAAATAAAAACCGTCCATAATATATATATATATATATATATATATATATATATATATATATATATACACAAAAAACACCCACAAAAGAGAACACAGATCCAAAAAAACATGTTCGTATGTCCCACATATCGAAGAAGCACACACATACACCCTACACCC
>JBAJHX010000036.1:6182904-6195886 GCA_037176925.1 Amniataba percoides | reverse complement strand
GTGATGATGGCCAGCATGATCTTCTCCCCTTTGGTCGGGTACGGGTTCTTCCTGTGCTCCTGCAGCCAGGCCTTCAGGGTGGCCGTGGCGTCCCTGGTGGCGTTCTTGCGGTAAGCCGGGTCGTTGAGCTGGTACGGGTACCCGGGGCTGCCGTACGGGTGGTAACTCAGCGCGCCGGCCATGCCCGTCGTGTGCGCGTCATACGGGGAGCTCTGAAGTTCACAAGAGGGGAAAATAAAGTAACGAACCTGCCATGCGTTTTCTAGCGTGTCCCGATTTTTTAAAATCATTATTATTATTTTAAATGTGGGTTGCAACTAATTTACAAAACAACTTCATGCCGTTTAAAGTCAGTTCAAAGCACACAGATGTGATTAGAAATACATTAAAAAGCACTCAAATGACCGGAGGGAGGTAAAAACACACTGGGAGATTTTATCCTTAATGTTTTAAAAATCATAAAATATTATCTACTCGATCTTGGGTTGATTAACGACGTTTAGTCTGTTATTGAACATAAATAAATTAACTATCAGTACTTCGTGTGTTTGTTTTTTTCCTTGATCGTTTGTCAAATCTGCTCATTAAGTTTTAATCATAAAAAAATAATTCAGTGTAACTTCAGCAGTAAACACACCGTGCGTAAAAGCAGGCGGCAGAAAGACACGAACTAATGGTTAACTAATGGCTGAGATCATTATCAGATTAACTAATAACAGGGCTCCTGTTAATGTGGCCGTAAAGGATAATAAAAAGGAAATTTCAATTTTCTATAATCACCTCTTAACTTCCTCCTTTTCTTCCAGCTGCGTTTTTAATTTTTTTCTTTCATTTTGTTTTTTTTTTGTGTATGTGTGTGTGTTTTGTTTTGTTGTGGCAGCCCCGCCGTGTTAACACATCTTCCCTTTGCAGCATTACAAATCCCATTAGCAAATCACTTGATATGCACCTTTTCTTAAAACGCTTCAAGTGCCCTGTGACATGAGCAGGAAGAGTCGCGCCTTTCATGTCCAAATTCCGTTTATTCAACTCGGGATAAAGTCTGCGGCTTCATCCCGGCTCATTTTAATGACTGCTGAAGAGGAGAGAGTTACAGCCTGCGTTATTTTAATTTCCTATGACACATAAATTAACCGCTCGGGCGCTGAAGGCTCAAATGTATATTCTAAAAAAAATCATAATAAAAAAATTGAGTTGAGTTTTACATAATTAGCTGCGCGCTGAGTGTTGAGGCTTTACGATCTGCAGCTTTTTAAGCCAGATGGGTTTTACAGTGAGAGGAGGCCACTACACACGGACAAACTCAAGGAGAAAGTTCCGATCACAGGATCTCTCCAAAAACAGATTAAAGCGCGCAGACAGACAAACATTTTCACCTGCACCCCCCCTCCTCCTCCTCCTCCCCTCCACCCTCCTCATCCGCCTCCCCTCTTCTTCCTCCCCATCCACAGACCCACACACCGACACACAGGACATGTTTTTACCATGTAGGACGGGAATCCCGCGGTGGGGTCGGCGGAGTAAGACAGCGGGCTGGAGAAGCCTGCGCCCGCAGAGGCGGAGAAAGCGGCCGATCCGGGGTACGGACTGAAGGCTGAGCCGGACGAGGACCTCGCCAAGTCTTCGTTCCGCGGGGCGGCCAGAGCCGAGGCCCCGTACGCAGGACACGAATACAGAGCCAGAGAGCCCGGGGGCTGGTAGAGGTAACCCTGAGGATAGGACATTGGTGAGCGCGGGGTAGGTCGCCGATTCCCAAAAAAAAGAGGGGAGGAAAAGGGAAAAAAACGCGCAGGGCGTCGGGGAACAACGGCCAAAATAATAAACAATCAACTCAATAATCAGCCGTGCAAACAGACATCAGACAATGAAAATAAAAAAAAAAGTCCTCCCTCCACAGCCCCCTTACTGGGAGAGAAAAAAAACCCCGAAAGATGTGTTAAAGTGCCCTCATAGAGGCAGTGTGGCGTGCGTCTTGATCCCCTAGCGTCCGATGTTTTTAGTACGCAGCACTATGAAGTGAGGAGTTAGGAGGGAAGGAGCCAGTGGAGTTTCAGACGCACAGAGCATTGGGGGAAACTGGAGCTGTCACTCCGGCTCATCTGAATATCCCATCCCCGCCCCCTTTCTGCCTCCATAGAAATGGAGCCGCGGAACAAAACCGAGACTCTTCCCCCGCTGCAGAAAGTGGCCACAGTCCGCCCATCTGAACGGGAGCTGCGTTCAGTTTGGAGTCGGGTTTTAAAGCCCGGTCGACTTCTTCAATCACGCACATCCGCCGGCGGGGCTGAGACCACGCTGTAACTGCTCACAATGTAAATGAACTGCGATCTATTTAGTCTTTTTTTCCCCAACACTCAGGTGATGTGTCCGGATTTTAACCTGAGTCGCTCTTGACACGTGCTCTAAAAAAACCCTGAAGTGCATTTATTTACTTGTCAGAAAAGGTATTTTTTTAATAGTTCAAGACACAAATAAACTCCAGAGAAAGAGAAAGTGCACAAAATGAGCTCACTTTGCTTTGTTCAATGTTGTTTGTGTGTGTGTGTGTGTGTGCTTTAGGTTATTTAGTTGGTTTGCTTTAAGGTCACCCAGCGTGCGTCTGATCCAAACACCCACCCCCCCCAAAAAAAAACAACTGAGAGAGAGAGAGAGAGAGGAGTGTATAAAATGGCCAGAGCTCTCTCCACTTGCAGCTGGTTATTTCGTCAGTCCAACTATCAGACGCGGACACGAATGGACGCCAATGGACGTGAGCGCGCTCCTCAGGCAGTGCGCGCTCCGGCCTGCCTGGACTGTGTGTGTTTGTGTGTGTGTGTGACGGGGCTCCTTAATTTCCACCACTTAGCGCATCTCAAACACACTCATCCCGTATTATTCCAGTTGCATTAATCATCAACAATAATAAAGCTGCTATGGGGGCCAATGCTTCCTCTGCACACACACCGAGAGTGCTTATTAAAGTGTGTGTGTAAGGAAGGAGAGTTTTTTTTCTCCCTCCATGCACCTTTTGCTGGTACATTTGGCCAATCACCTGTCCAAGCCTCTGTGTATCTCTATATGTGTGTGTGAGCTTTTCTCTTGCACTTGTCTCCATGCAAAACAGGGCACAGCCTTGTCCTTTTATTATTGTGATTACAGGCATTATGACCTCTGTTGGAGACAAGCGATACAGCACAGCGTGGCGGGGAACCTGCAACTGAGACAGCGGCTCCTGAAGCGGCCAGTCAAGGTGGCAAAGCCGTCGCGGAGGAAGAGTGGCCTGGCAGCCTCCCTCATCAGTATTCACCCAGAATGGATGTATTCATCCATCAGGTGCTTGTTCCTCCGCTGCAGTGTGGTCTGCCAGCGTTGTAAACAGCAACAGCACAATCTAAGTAGATGCAAATACCACTTGCCTGTTAGCAGGAATGACTAATTCATTTCTAACACCTAAACGCCTGCACGCATTGTAATGCAGGAAGAATTAAGGCTGGCAGGAATCTTTATATGTTGGAGTTTTGTTAATTAATACATAATGCCTCCATAATGTCTTGTGTTGGAGACTTAATTACAACAACAAAGGGGGCAGTTTCTTCCCATTTAGGCCACTTTCAGAGGAGACATGACAGTATTGTGACAATTACATGTCTAATAAAATATACTGTTATCACAACATATTGTGTGTGTGTGTATAAAGTACACTGTAATCATGAACACATTGCCAGAAAATGTAATATTTTCTCTTATTGGACAACATAATAAGCGCCCACCTCAATTAAAAACCAATGCAAATCAACCACAAGAAAAAGTATGTTGATTTTTTTCCCCTCCAACTGCTGACTTTATATCATCATTTACCAAAAAATGAAAGTAAATAAAACAGATTTTTATATATTTTCATGAAATAACTTTGTCTAAATCCATAAGTATATAAAACAATCCCATCAGTCACAGAATAAGACTGCTACATGACATGATTGGCATTTAAGGAAATTAACTCCCTTTGTACATCTTTCAAACAGCAATGTATGTGTGTATATGTAAGAAGGCAAATAAATTGCATTTTTATCTTTAAAGTTTGACCTTTTAGCACTTTGTATTGGAACCTGTAGGTCAGGAGTTAGGCACGGTGTTCTCGTTATCAGGCGAGGACACTGATTTATCTTATGAATACCAACATCACAGAAACAAACATGCAGTGAAACACGCCTGGATCTGCTTCTGGTTACTCTGTGCGACTGGATATTTACTGTCCTGTCGCCATTCTTCATTGTTTTTCAACCAGCGAAAGTTTTGTGTTTCTTTTTTTTGACATTTGAAGAATTTATAGTATCCCCAATTAGTTTAATTAGTCTGTCTGCTATCCAGGAAGTGGTTTGTATTTTTTTCAGGGAGATGTAGGTGGTGTCTCTGTTTCAGGCAGGACTAATCAATCCCAGAAGGGTAAATAAGCACTCTCAATATAGATTAGGTCAAGATATGGCTGACTGGGAGTACTGTTTGGCCCACACCAGGGGGCACTGTCTCCTCTAGACACAGACCATAGGCCAACCATCAGTACTGTACCATCACTGTGAATTGGTGTGTGTGTGTGTGTTCATGAGTGGTCTGTGGGTACATTTTTATTTATTTATTTTACTTGTATGTGTGTAAGTATATATAATGGTAAGTGTATGTGTGTGTGCATTTGCATATTGTCAGTGTGAAGGTGCACCTGTCGGCCTGTTAAGGTGTGTAAGTGTGTGTGTGTGTCCATGTGTGTGCATGTGTGTGTGTTGAACCCTGCAGTAGTACATTCCAGGTCTCAGTTTCAGACAGGCTGGAGCTCCTAAGATATTTTAGTCCCGGCCTGATGGAGATATAGGAGATGGGAGAGAGGAGATTGACTGACAGACAGACAGGCAGAAAGACAAGGCGGACAGAGAGAGAGAGACAGATAAAGGCAGTATAGAGAGTATAGAGACAGTAAGGCAGGCGGACGATGTGAGACAGAAAAGCATCAGGTTAGACAGACAGAGGGGCAGACAAGGAAATGGATGTAGAGTGAGACAGAGATACCCCATCCTGAATGACCTTATCACCACTTTAGACTAATATAATTTAGCTGCAGTCACTTTAAACACACAGTGCTATTATGATATTCATGGTTTATCTAATCATTTTAGTTTTAAATTCTAATAAATGTGGAAGAAAAAGGAAGAAAAAAAAAACCGACTTATTTGACCAACAGCATTTCATGTCTGGGCTCATTTTCTTGACATAATATTTAGAATTAATGTCTGCAAGTGAATAAATGTTGTAGCAATACAAAAATGTACTTTTATGTCATTAAGAAAAAAGTTAAATAAGTGAAAAGTAAAAGGATAAAATAATAAAAGTATTATAATGGTTTCATAAAATCATATGTTTTGCGTTTCATTTCTTTTCTAATTTTCAAGACTTTGAAGGCTATTCGCAGGAACACAAATAAAAACCTGCACATATGGCCCCAGCCAGTGTGCTACACTTCAATTAAATCTTCTCAAATTAATTAGTTTTTAATATTTGCTGAAAAGAATAAAAAAGGAGACACTCTTGTAACTAATTGATGTCATATCATAAGTAAATATGTTTGCTTAATGGTACAAAAAAGCTGTCTACCTGTGCTCGCTCAGGTTAACTCCATACCAGATCCAGTCTTTTTATGAAAAATGTCATCCTTCATGAATGAAGGAAAGAGCTATTGATTTTTCATCTATTTCCCCCCAACAGAATTTACCACTGAATAATGTACAACTGGCAGAGCTGCTTGTATTGTATTTGCTGATTATTGCTAACTGCTAACCCTTTTTGGTAGAGTAAATTGCCCACAGTTGAATTGAATAGCTAAAGGATATAGCTTTGATGTCATGCCCTTTTGTTTATTACACATATGACTAAATAAATATTGATTTCCTGATTTTTCATACACTTCTGAACCTCTGCAGTGCAGCTGTCGCGGACCTTTTTGCCTTTTTATCAACTTATGAGGCCTGCATTGATATGGATTATTTGGGGTTTGTGTGTTAACCATCCAGGCGCATTTGGGGGCAACGTTGGGTGAAGTCAATGTGTAAATGCATGCATGTGTCTGTCTATCACTCTTAACTATGCATGGCTGTAGGTGCTCAGCTAACGGTACATTGGTGTGGCAGAGAAATTGACTAGTTATGTAGTCATATTGAGCTGGTCTGGAATCAATATACTGTCTGGGATATAACAGTATGATTAAACCCTGAGCCTTGCTATTGTTCACAGCAACCACTGCTACCAAGTCACTGTGACTCACAAGCACGCTGCATTGAGTTTTTCCACATTTCAACACAAGGTCTGTCTCCTCATAGCTTTGGACTCATCCGAGTGTTTTTTATTAAGTCAGGGCTTGCACTCATCTTTGCGGCATTCTCCGAGTTTTGCATCAGTTGAGAAAAGGAGCGATTATGCTCTTTACGCCATAAACTCTCCTGGATTTTCAAACATCCAAAAAAGCTCAAAATGTTTTATCCTCTGTGGGCCGGCAAAGGAATGTTCAGTATCCCAAACTTGCACAAAGTACAGTGCGTGCGCGTTTGTGTGCTCATGTTTGTGCGTGGGTGTGCAGAGGGAAGAAGAAGAAGAAGGAAAAAAAAAAGCACTGTGATGTCTTATTGTGCAACTTAGTTAGGGAGGCAGGCTCATTGTCAGCTTCATGTGATCAAAACAGCTCCCCAAAACTCTCGAGATCGGTTACGGGAAACGACAAAATGTTGCCGCGCACGTCTCTGCGTATCTGTCATCACAACAATGTCACATTTGCTGCATTTTGATACAACACACGACCACAATTCATCCCCCCCTCCCCATTTTGGGTTTGACGCGGAAATGTCTTTGGTCTTTTTTTTTCGTATAATGGGGAGGGGTCATTAGGGGAGGGGGGCGACCGGGGGGACGAGGGGTTGGGTGGCAGACTGGCGACAGGCCGTCATCTCTCTCCCCGCCTGGCATCTGCCCACTGCTGCCAACCCTCTTCTAATCAGCAGCCGTCCATGTGCTTGGCAGCAGAGGGGGTTTCAAATCAGCTTCTCGCCCCGAGTTAAAAACCCTAAGCCCTATCACTTTGTAAACGGGTACCTTTAGGGCGACTGAAGCAGGGATGCCTCTGATGTGCTGAAGTGGAGAACATCAGTTGCCACGTTGCCTCGAATATGTTTTGCTGCTAGCACTGTTGTTGCCGTTGTTCTCGTTCTTGTTTATCATAGTTTTCTTGTTTGTTTTTTTTTTAAACACAAAATCACAAGGCAGCTCTTTCTTTAGGTTTGATTTGTTTAACATGCTGCTAACTGCCATGGATGTTGGGGAAAACAGTTCTCGGGGAGGAAAGTGAAGCAGTCAACCGATGGGCTTGAAGAGTAATTCCTCTGGAAAAAAGAAACACAGAAGGGAAACAGCAACCGCGCTTGTAGTGAAACACAAGTCTTTATTTTGCTTTATTCTGACATGTTGTCTGAATTGGGAAGACAAGGAGAACGATGTTCGTGCCTCCTAATTCATGGCTGGAAAACTTTCACAAGTGCGGTTTTGCAAGCATCATATTTTTTACTCACAGTGCCTGACAAGAAGTGGCACATTGAGTTCAAAGACGATGACACCAGGACTATTAGGTCTACAACTCCAACTGCTATCATCATTTTACTAAAGTTCATTTGAGAACAAATCATGTGGTGTGTAGCATAAAGGTACGGGGCTCATTTATCTGAGGGGCGGGGATTTAGGTGGGATGGCTGCTGGCTTCAGAAGTAACAAGCACAAAGAATGAGCTATGTGGAAGGGGAAGAAGAAAAAAATATATCCACAAATTATAGGAATTATGGGCAGCATGGGTTTCAGACACACACACATCCAGACAGGCTGATTGATGAACCAAACGAGTCGCCGAAAATCAAAGGGGGGAAATAAAGGGAGACACAAAGGGGGAACAATTTGAAATGGACTAACCCTCTCCGGTGGCTCTGTAGCCAAGGGTCGGGCAGATAGGGTTGCCTAGAAAGAGTCTGCTGACAGCCAGTGTCACTGGGCTTTGTAATCATTGTGCTGGACCTGATAGGGTTACTAGCGGCTAATCCAGGCTGACCTTGGTTAGGTGCCCTGAATGAGGACGGCTTTGTACAGTTGGGACAAGCTAACAGTATGACGGTGATGCTGACATATAATGTCTGCGTGGGGACTTGCCACCACAGCTCTTTTGTTGTGCTATCGAGTTGCAAGTCTCTGCTACACACACACACACACACAAAATGTTTTTTTCTCTTTCTGTCTGGGGGGAAGAAAGGTGGCATTTAAATTGTCACAGGGGAGAAGGTGGTTGTATCTCAAGGTTCAAGAGGTCAGCTCTTGTGTTGGATGGTGTTCGAATGACTTCAAAACAAATCCTATCGTGATGAAATTTCATGTTGTTGCCACGCAATGGCCCGTGAGTGTGTGTTATCATGTGAGCGTGTGTGTGTGTGTCTGCACTAGATGTGATAGAAATGCCACCGCACATCTACAACATGTTCCTATAAAGAGTATCTCTCAGACAAGCCTAACTGATACTACAGTGTTGTCTTTTTCCCTAATGGAAAGAACATGACTTCTTTTTTTCTTTTCTTTTCTTTTTTCCAGCTGAAAGGGGAGAAAGAATGAGGACAAACCAGTTGGCATGTCCAGTTTTACCACTCAGTCTCACTGCCTCAACAATGCAAATATATTATCACAAAAAGTACAAGAAAAATCATCAAAACCAGAGTAATAGTAACTCTACATTAACTAAAAATGTAGACAGGCTATGTCACATAAAAACACTTTTGCTCTCTGTTTTAAAATGGTCATGCATTGTCATTCATCTAATACACAAGGTGACACAATTAACAAGACAACCAAATGAATTCATTCTTCTGCAAGACAGCAAATTACACCAGGATAAGAATGGAAGATGGGGAGAAAGCTGAATTTAATGTTAGACATCACACACATAACACACACTCACCAGCCTCCATTCGACATCCACACATACACATCATTCCAACAACAAACACACACACACCTTCAGGCTCCAACCGGTGTGAAGGCAGTAGAGAGAAGGCATCCTTGCCTTTCTTCCTGCCAGGGAGAGCTGTAAACGGGAATGGGATTCCCATCCCCTGGAGCCTGCTACTAATCCACAACAGGCCCACTGCTGGATTACTGGGGACATCAGCTGACATGCCAGCTCGTGCACACGCATGCACGTTTGTACACACACAAACACACATGCGGGGGCACAAACACATGTGCACGCTCGCCCACGCACACACATGATCTGATCACACACACGCCAGCCACCGTAATACTTGCAACATGCACATCAGTGGTCAACCGCACAAGCACTGCTGGAAGCGTGCACACACAGCAAATACATACACATGCACAAAAATGGACAAATCATACGCATAATCAAGACCTGGAATGCAGCTCATGGCTTTAATACATTGGCAGGACAATATAGAGATTGCCATATTTCTACAGTCAGGATTTGGCAGTAATGGCTAAGTCTGTCCTCTATTGTCCCTGCTGGTCTGGATGCGCATCGATGTATATGCTTTGTGGAGTCGTTTGCCATGCAATTATACACTTCTCGCCTGCATTATGTATGATGATGTGCTTTGCGATTTCTTTGATTATTTTATTTTAACTGAGGCAAACACAAAACTTATGTTGTGGAAATCAAAATTAGGCTCAATTATGTTCAAAAACACACACAAAACTTCACATTGCTTGAACAATCATGCAGAAAGATGAACAGCTATTGAGTGATAATGCATTATTATTGTAATTATCTTACAATTTTGAACTAAACATTTGTTCCTTTTGAATTTCTTCAGTAATATTTAGACTAATTTTATTGAATTATTATTATATTATATGTTTCCCCCTGAAAATTATATTCAGTAACCTTCCTGTAACATAGCATATTTTTACCTGTTACCACTATTGCATATGAATGCATCTGAACTGATGAGGACTAATTTACAGCATCGTACATCACATGCTGATGAAGCTGCTGAAAATAATTGCATTTACAATCTGCTGTATGTCATATGAAAAACAAACACGGAAGCAAACACTGGCGTTGTGAAAAGGATAATGTGACTATGACAGCTCCCGTTTGTAAAGTGAAAAAAAAAAACAAAGCTACAGTGTGCAAACACTGACACGCCACAATCCAACAGATAAACCGAAAACAGGCAATACAAGCAGAAACATACTCATTATCCTTCGATGTGATCACTCGTGTTCGACTTGTGTTTATTACTTTTTTTGTGTTATGATCATAAGTTCATAAAATTAGTCAAACGGCACTTGTTCCAAACACTAAAACTGAGTTTCAAACAACATTAGGGCACATATCATTGTCTGGAAGTCCTCTGGTGGGATCAAACACCGAGTCAGGATACACACTGTGCTGATTGCTATAAACCATCAGCTCTGACACACAAATCAGCTGCAGCACAAATGCAGTCAGGTAAATCTCAGCCCATGATTAGGTCAAGCGTGGTGGCGGTATTTGTGGTAAACACTGTTCCGCTCTGGGGGCTAAACGTTTGTGTCAGTAAAGAATAATTACACCCTTCGACGTTGTATCTATCGTGTTAATCTCGGTCCGCAGCAGCCACTTTATTCTCTCGTTTGTTTAATAGCTCACTAGCAGCTTTATTGTTTCAAAGTGCTCGATAGCAAACCTGTAAATTCTCTGTTCAACATTTGCCCCCGTGGCGTTGTGGTTCACCGGTGCTGAATGTTGAAATAAAGCAAACAGCCATTGATCTGCAATCAAAGATCCAGGACAGGAGGTCATTTACATGTAGAGAGCCATTAAGAACTGTGCTGCAAGGCATGTGTGGGCTTAAATTCATTTAGCAGTGGTTGGCTTGCATTATTGACTTACCTACAGTAGGTATATGTTAAAAAAAAGAAAGGAAAAAAATCACTAAACTATTCTGAAATTGTGTGCGTTGTAGTGGTAGATGCTGTCTGTTACTAATTAGAAATGAATGTGCATGTGTGCTGTACACAACAAAGCCAAGTTAATTATCTAGGGACCAGAGGAGAGACAGGCTTTTTTACTGTGGGCCTTGATATGAAGCAGAGGAATCAGATAGGAGGCAAATGGCTCTTGAAAATTAGGCACCACCACTTATTGGCAGTTGGTCAAGTTTGCAACTGTCCCAGGAGTCCTGAGTGCTTATGCAATGTGTTGCAGCTTCTGTTAAAATTTGATGATTAAATGGCCAAATACTTCCTAGATTTGTAGACCGAGAGCGGGAGCCTGTTTATTTTATTTATTCATAGCGTGAATATGAATAATTTACCGGTCAGCAGTTTTTGTCAGAGGAGAATCATTATTGTATGTGGCAGGCTAAAGATTTGTGATTTTTTTATTTTTTATTTTTTGCATTTGGCACTTTTCCACTGTATTGACAGACGCCAGCTTCTGTCAGGGTCATCGCTCTGTCTTTGCTTAGAAAGCACTGAGCCACATCTGAAGCTGGTTTAACAGGTTGTCATAAAAATGGGGGGAAAAAGTTTCACATCTTTAGAGGGATTTCATTTCATTTTTTGTGTTAACAATGGTGCCAAAACACAAGCAGGATTAGGCATAATTTGGATGAAGATGCAAGATTTCATTTTTATCCTCCATTGTGTGAGGGAGGATGTCTTTTAAAAGTTCTGTTCTTTTCTGAAATACATAAATGTGCTTCTTAAAGGTTCAGTAGGTAACTTGGAGCAGAGCCTCACTCTCCTTGTACATTTGAAGCAGCTCAGCTTTAAGGCTCCTCCCCCTCCCTCTCCGCTGACCCCCACAGCCCTTCCTTACCTCACACAGGTCAAACGTGAACGCGCGCGACCGTCAGGCCGGCAGGTGAAAACATACAAAGGTAAGAAACATGAATAATACTGTTACGGAGATATAACAGTGTAATCAGTCTGACTGTACGTTAGCGATACATTTAGTGCTCAGTTTGTTAAATAGTCGAACTTTTGTGATGACGTGACGTGTTTCCGTAATCAGCTTGTTTACATGGTAACGCTGTTAGCACCGTTAGCTTTTAGCTCGTTACTTCGGTAACCCAGACAGGTAGCCAGTAAATTAATAGCTTACTTACATGTGTGTCTTTGCTCACTGTGTCTTTTCTGTCCGTATATGTTGTTACGATGAGTGGAGAGACTGACACCCTGACAGCGACTTCGCCCGCAGCTCCGGAGGAGGGAGACGACGCCGATGGAGCCGAGCAGAGGAGAGAGGAGGCCGCGACGTCTGACAGAAGGCCGGTAGAGAGAAGCTCCGCTGGGCCAAACACCGGAGGAGCTCGGAGCTGAGGACGTGTGGAAGCAGCCTGTGCTGAGCTGTGCATCCATTTATTATCTAGCTTCAAAATGCCTATGTTACCAGATTCAAGTGACGGAATTATTTATTATCCAATAAAGTGTTGTTGTTTTTTTTTACAGTGATTTGTGTCTAAATGCTTTTTTTTAACCAAATACAATTTTACCTGTTATACTGTGCTACTGAAATATCTTTGGATTCATTTTAAACATGATAACCTTCATTTGGAACAACTCAAACCAAAGGGTCAACACTGGATATGAATATCTCAAAAACAATATAACTTATTAAAAACTAGTAACACCAGAAATATAAGAACAATAAGAAGCTTTATTTTTCACAGGAATGACAGACAACGTAAGTTACTTTAGATTAAAAATGCACATTTATGCTCAACATAAACTTTGATTAGAGAGGAAGATTCTTGATTCTTCAGTGCAAAAACAAGCCTCTGTTGGACCTGAGGAGAGAATAAAGAAGTGATCAGGCGGTTTCGTTTATGAATCATCTTGAAGGGACGCATTTGTTCTAAAAAGATTTACGTTGAAGAAGCTGCAGCAGTGATTTTTGAATTATTGTGATATTTTATATCCAGAAATCAGC
>JBAJHX010000036.1:6167048-6182804 GCA_037176925.1 Amniataba percoides | reverse complement strand
GGGACTGATTATTATCACAGATGATCTGTATCATAGTCTACTATCAGGACATGGTGACAGTTTGAGTGAATTTAAATAAAAGTGCAGTTTGAGTTACCTACTGCACCTTTAGAGAAAACAGCAAAATAGCCAAGTTGTTTTACATCCAACCTTGGTATCACACAGTAGAAACAAAGAATTTTGTCAGCACCTGTGCAAAACTAGATAATAAAAGGCAAGAATTAGCATGGTATTGTCCTTGTTTTTTTGTCACTTCTTTTTCTTCCTAAACATAAAGAGGACATTTCCACATACATTCTTGAATACTATTAGTGATTCTTGTTCAGCGGTTTGTCATGGAGCCTACCCAGACAAACACTGGGGGACTGGTGTAAAAAAACAACATCCTGTTTGGTTTGCCCGTCTGTTGCAGTGCTCACACACACACACAGAGACAGACAAGGACATTCACACTCACACCTTTGTGTAACGTATGGTCTGACTGGCTTGTGCGTGTTTGGACTGAAAGGAAGAAAGTGGGACACAAACACACAAACCCAACACAGAAGTGTGCCAGCTGAGTTTGTGCTGCATCAGTCGTGGGTCTCACACTGTGGATCCCACACGCTTTATGTTCTTTGTACAGCTAAACAAATGAAACACACTATTTCAAATTCAAATGTCAATTTCAAACATGTTATTCTCACCTTATACGACCTTAAAGGTCTACTAAAGGGGAATGGCACGATTGGCTGTTTCAGTAAAGTGCCAAAAACCACAACAAAACATTAGACCTTAACGCGGGAGACCACTGTTCATTTCCCTTTTCCAACTGACAGTCAGCTTTATTTTTTTTAAACATGACCGCAATTGTTCCATGACCTTAACCACGTGTTTAGCATTGTAACCATGACAACAAAGGTCCCTAAACCTATGGAAAGTAGTCATTTGTACCTAAAACGTTGACATTTTTCTAAACCTAACCAAGCCATTTTTGTGTCTAAACCTAAGAAAAACTTCTCATCGTCACATCATGAAACAGATTTATCTACCAACACTTATTTTCAAACAGTTTTGGACAGAACAATGATGTCCTGCCAACAAGTATCACAAACATCACAAAAAAAACCAAAAAACAAAACAGTGTTTTGTATTACAAATCTGTGAAAACAGGTGGGTTGACAGACAGTCAGAGAGACGGCTTCCTTCCCCCTCTATTCCTCAGTACTACAAGTGTCTACTCTCCTACACTCAGTCAAGGTCAATTGAGTTCTCCTGTCTGTTATCAGTGTGGTTTTTGATGGAAAAGTGCAGATAACAGAGTGCTCAGAAAAGATGGAAGGAAGCGGGAGATCAAGAACTGCTGTTTCTGAAATAATTATTGCACCTTCTCCACATAGCAACAGATTTAGTCCTAACCTTTAACACGCAATATAGCTTTCAACACACTCAGCTGCGCTCAAAGCGGTTAGCAGTGGGGTGGATTTATTGGAGTATTGGTTTGGAAATAGCCCAATGTGGTTAACTGATTTTATAGAAAAGTAAATATGGATTTCAAATGTGTGTTGTTCTTTCCCATGAGAAATGCGACTCACTGACAAAGACTTAAAGTGGACAAATAATAATAAAACATTTTAAAAAATAGTACATTTTAAGTCAGATCTATGTATCTTGGAAGCTGGAGCTGTTGAAGCTTCGGAGGTTTATCAGATGTTTTGACATGGCCACCTTTTGAAAGGGCTCCTGATAGCTGTCTTCAAGATGTCACTGCTTGTTGCCAGCATAGCAAATGAGAAATAACCTGTGCCCAGCTGGCACACTTTCCCTGTTGTAAGGCCTTGATTGGATTGGATTGAATAATGGGGGTGAGAGATGACTTATTTCTGAGCCACAGCCATGTTCATGTTATCGTCTCCAAGATGAGTCAATAAGACTGTTGTATTTTCTAATAAGTGGTACATTTGTTAACATATTTTTTTTATTCGAGCTTGGATTAGCTGATAAAGCCATTCAAGCTAATAATGATAATTTTGATGTGGACAGAGCATTCGATCTGATGTGAGAACAGCCATGTCCAGTGCAATTACCAAAAAAAAAAGCATGCTGTAAGCTAAGGCATAATTTTAGTGATATTGCCATCCTAAATTTGTGTAACTTGTGAGAAAAAAACTCAACAAACAACAGTAAAATAAATGTTTCCTGCTCTTGTACAGCCAGTACAAAACAGAGCCACACACAATGTAATCAGCACCTGCCTCAGTCGATGGGATCATCACTAAAAAGTACCGACAACACTTTGACGGACCTTGATCTAACCAGGCCTTTTCCCATCAAGGCGCGATTATGTGACTAGCCCCGAGTTACTAGCAATAAAAGAAATGTCTCTCTTTTTTATTACATCTCCCAATCGTGAACAATGGAATGTTTGCCTCTGAGCCATTTATTCAGCTCTGATGTATGATTAGCACGGGGCAAATCAATACCGTGTTGGATGATCTTAACGGAAAAGTACTGTGATTTCCCCTCCGTCACAGGGCCAAGCGCTGATATTTGTCTGTCAGCAGTGACATGCTATCTCTTGCAGGGGCACTGGGGCCAAAACACAGGTATTGATCCTGTCAACATTGATGGCCCTAATGGTATGGTGGATGAGGGAAACTGCCTGCCACTGGAAATGTAATGCACTGTATGGAACGGCCTCCTGGAACAATGCAGGGAACATGATATTCATCTGTTTTTACTGTGAATTATACTGAAGGTCCCCAGTGAACATTGCACAAACTGAAAGTGAATACGTTAACAAGAATATCCTTAAGTCATAGGAGGGAAAAAACACAGGCGAAGCTCTCTTTGCTCATTTGTTGGACCATGCATAACACGACTTGATTTTTGTCCAGAAATCCACAGTTTTATTCAGCGCGAAAGAAGTTAAAGTTAGCTTTTCCTCCGTGGTACATCATCTGTTTTCATCAGGCGCTGCTCTCAGGAACATAAGATGTAGCACCACCACCGCTTCTGAAGAATAAGTAAGTCTCATGAATATGTCGCTATATTTATGTTTGTCTACTGGGGCCAGTGTGCACAGGTTTACACTTACCTATGTTGCAGTTCAATGCGAGGGATGTAGTTCTGTGATTCATATGTATTCACATATATAGCATCAGTCCATTAAAAAAGAGAGAAAAAGGGGGCTGTCACAAACTGATTTTTCCCATAACAGAAGAAACAGGCATAAACAGCTTGTTAGTACTTCATTTCTTAGTGAAACACAGAACCAAGAAAACACAGTTTTGTGCTGTAATTTCTGGATTGTATGCCAGGTGCTGTTAGATTCTCAGGAGGCAAATGTATACGTTGGATCAGAGACGCTCTCAAGAGTGTCAATAGACTCCTGCATGTGTAGTATTGTTGTATGCATATTGATTTTCAGCAGATTTAACATGAATCTGTGCAGAAAAAAATAAAAGGCTTAGAAGAGATGAAAAAAAACATGCAACCTTTATCAAAAAGCCAGCAGCTGCACCCCAGAACCATGTTGTACTCCAACCCTGAGCACACACACACACACACACACACACACACACCTCTCATCTTATATTTATAATTGAATAGCGTGGTAAAAAGTCTGGCTAAGCAGTTAATCCACTAGTTTGGCGGAAGTTGGGAGAAAAATATGAAAAAAGGGTGTAATGAACATGACCTGCCTTCAGGAGCCAACGCCTTTCGTCTCAAGAATCAAAACTCGACACAGGAGCCTCTGATTACTTAAAACACTTGGCTTGCTGACCATTAAAATTCCAGTGAGAGTATGTGTGTGTGTGTGTGTGTGTGTGTGGACGGTGGACTGTAAAGGTGACTGGTAAATACATGTGTGCATGCGTGATGCATCACTTTGCGTGTGTGTCTGAGCGCGCCCCTGTGTGAAGTGTGTGTGTATACCCAGTGCCCCTGGCTAAGCCTCTTCAGATCTTTTCTTGTTTATGTATTTCCCTTCCTAGACTGAGGCTACAGGAACATGCTGGGGGCTATACAGACACAGAACAGTCGGAGGAACGTTTTATTTATTTATTGTCAGGAATTATCACTCAGCATAAATATCAATACAGCCAAAGGACGGGAAGGCTGGAGTTCAGATAGCATGGAGAATTGGAGCTGGAGCCGTGGCACACACACCTTATGGCTGACGTATAACACAGAGCAGTGTAATGTAGATGCAGGTGCAAACAGAGAAATTAAATAATATCACATTAAATCTACATGACAACTCAAATATATAAGATGTAAGTTGCAGACTTAAAAGTCCTCATCTAGTGTACTCTAATATGGTAAGTTTACTGCTCACTAAAATTAAAGACATCACTGAACATCATTTAGGTTAACTGATTTTGTGTGCCAGTCATCATTTCAGTGCCAATCAACTGTCCTGCAAATTGCACATTTAAAGAACTCATACTCTTGTTAGTCGTCACACCTGTTATTCCAGCTCCTCAAGTTTTAAAGGAAAATGCATCATTGAGGTTAAGCTACAGTACATAACACAGAGCACAATGCCATCAGATAACCTGTCAGTCACGGGCAGCTGGAAAAGGCACATACACACAAACGCTCGCACTAAGATGTGCCAACACATACTCTGAGTGCTTCTGGATAGAAACAGAGAGTGACAGTGATAGAATTTACTGCGATGGTATCAGCAAAGCAGCCATCACAGCTTTGGCAGATTGGAAGGCCATCAGGACCCATCTCCCTGGCTCTGATCAGTGCTCGCATCCTGACATCAGCCCGCGATGTTAACTCCAGGCCCTGAAAGGGGGCTATGAACCATGATCAGCGATATCAAGCCACCATAAATAGAAATCCATTTTCCTGCCTGGAGGAGAAACGGGGTGAATGAATATCAGTGGCCTCCTGGTCTGGTCTGGTCGGGTCTTAGTTGGGTGTCTGTCTCTCTCTCCCTCGGCTTCGCCACGTGGGGCCCTTCAGCTGTTTTTTCCCTCTCCTCTTGTTCTGAAGGTTAAAGGATTAGGAGCTGTGTTTTCAGACCGGATTGCTGTCCTGGCATGGATTTAGATTTTGGCCACACACACTAGAAACTAGAGCCCCAGCACACGCGCAGGTGCACATATATACATGCAAACACACACACACACACACACACACACACACTCACACAGACCACCAGCACCACCGCTGAGCAGGAGGTTGTGGGGATTAGCAGGAAATACCACAAGATGGTGGCCAAAGCATTTTTCCCCCCCTTTCTTTATGGAGCTAAATAACAAAACGAGAACAAACCAGAGGTGCTTGTACGAAGTTGTTTTTCACTCTCTCCCCTCCTCCCTCTCCAGCCTGCCATCCTCCTTCCTTCCTCTGGTCCTGTCTAAACATGCTGACCAAGTGCGTTGTGGCATTTCCAAAAGCAAAAATCCATTAAATATAAACATAGCGTGTTTCTTTTTTTTCTGATCTTTCTGCTTTCATTTGATTCTTTTCTGTTTTGCTTAGAAACATATTGAGAGGCCTGTATGGCCACGCAAAGTTGTGATGAATTATTGATCGGTGACAGCTTCATCAAAGCGCCGCGTTGTACACGTACTTGGCATTTCTTAACACTGAATTTACAGAGACCCGACACTAATGCGCTCATGTCGTTCAAACTTGTTTACAAATTGGGGCGAGTCGGTGGACCTCTTGCTTTAAAAAATAATAATAGGAAAAAAAAAGCCTGACGTCCAGGTTCTGACAGACCTGGCCTGAAAGCATCTACGAGAGCAGAGGAGAGAGTGCGTCTGTGTGTATGACTGTGTTTGGGTTTGCATGAGGGAACATACACCAGACTTTAAAAAATGTATGAAGAACACAGCCTTTTTCTTTCCCGACACAGAGAAAGAGAGCAAACGGTTCCCAGAACGCCAGGGGAAAACACAGTTCAAATAGTGTGAGGGCGAAGGGAGCAGATCAGAGAGAAAGCTGTTTGCAGTTCAGGCCTACAAGGCAATTCTTCCCCCGACTCCCAGGTGAGAGAGCTCAAAGAGAAATAAACCTGAGGTACCAATTTGCTGAGTTTTGTTCAATAGATGGGTGAGTGCCTAGAGATTTTACCCCGAGTGCACAGGAGCCGGGGCCAGTAAACAAAATTACTTAAGGATGGTTACATATTCTCTCTCTGTCTTCCCTCATGCTTGAAGGAGACAAGCTCTTTGTCTTTGCTCTGCCCAACTTGTGTTTCATGTGAGTGCAGATAGATAGAGTGCAGGCGACATGTACTCTATCGTCTCAATCTTGACAACTTCTGGGCTGTTTCCCTTGTCTCTTTTACAAATCTTTTTTTTTGTTGTTGTTTATTTTCCACACACATGAAGTGTGGACTCGAAAGCCGAATGGAAAACTTTATCAAAGCAGATTTAACTTTGGGGGGGGCTGTGAAAGTGCAGGATTTATTTACACTGCATCTTGAAGTCTCTGCCGCTTTGCAGGTAGCATTCCTTATCAACTGTGAGGTTTTTATGTAGCCGTGTGTTGATTTTCATAATGTGATGCTGATTTATGTACAGACAATTGCGAATAACTTTTCATATGCCGTATCTTCTCTTCGGTACACATAAATGCAGACAGGAGCTCCGTGGGTTTGAGTAATTGCGGCAATGAATATTCCACAGCAAAGATAACGCGCGGTGTTATTTCAAACCCCACAGACGCAGAAGTTTCATCATAACGCTCGTGATAAAACTGACTGTGACATACATCGCGGGACACCTCTCGCCCATTTTACAATATGCCCTTCCGTGCTAAACAGCGAAATGAATTCCCGCACATCACCATCGCCAAACCTGGACCCCCTCTACTCGCACCGGCCTGCTTGGAACAATCCATTAATTCACCCAGATCACAATCTGCACAAATTCAATTATTCCTGAAACCATAACCATAATACAGAGCTATGACAGGGCCATATATTCAAACCAATATTTATTTGTAATAATGCCAGCACTCCCTCTGTCAAAGCCCCGGCAGACAGGTGGAAAAAGGCACCGAGCGGAAACAGGACATAGTCTATTGAAAGGCCCTGCTGATTTATTAATGCTCACCCATTTAAAAGTCACTTCATTTTTACCATGCCTTCTGTCCGCATGAGCCTATATGTGTGTATGTTTGTGTCCAGGAATCGGCGTTGTCGAAACGCACAGCGTATTCCCGCGCTGACGTTCCTCTGCCGGCATGCGAAGGCGGCATCATTTCAACACACTCGAGCGAAAAAGTTGAACGCAGGGCCCGGGACATGAGGTTTATATTGCTTATGTTTAAATATTTTGATGAAGCCTTCTGCACATTGGTGATGCTTGAGAGGCCAGCTCAAAATTTGGCATATTTTTTTATGATTGACTGCGAAGGGGAAAAGAGAGAGAGAGACAGAGAGAGAGAAAAAAAAGACAAATGGTTGTGAATTACAGAGAAAGCGAGTGAATGCCTGACAGAGTCGAGATGTAGAATTCAGATGTATGGTAACAGATGGCAAACCTTGCAGAAATCAAAAAATAGTTTTCATTTTTCTTTGATTTTGCAGTGGTAATATTAGATGCAAATGGAACCCATACTACAGAATGGATGGTCTCAGAAACAAAGACAAACATCGCTTGAAGTTCGCCTTCCCCAGCGCCGCATTTTGCGAAAATGAGTATTGCAGATTGCCTCACCTGTTTGTGTTCAGCACATTCGTTTCTGGGAGCTGGAAACTACAGAGGAGCAGACTCCAAACAATCATCTGTCAAATGCAGTGAAGGTCTGGAAAAAAGCCATCATTGTTTACACTTGACCAACATTACCAAAGCCACATGAAGAATGATTAAAGTAACAAAAAAAAAAAAAAATTCCTGTACGCACACATACATACACATGCACACACAAAGTGATATCACTTCGGTATATAACTCCGAGTTGTTTGATCCTAATTGCAATATGTCTCAAAAGCCAGGTCCCGCAACCACGCCGTTGTTTTCAGAGTAAGAGAAATTAATTCTCATCGTGCGGCTGTTGTAATGTCACAGATGAGGACCGCCCTGACCTGAGCTTGAACTCATCAGTTGAAATGAAGTTGTTCACTCAGCTGTAGAAGACAAACCATAGTCGCTGCGGATTAATCAACCCCATCAGGGCGCGCACTTGCTGGAAATGGCTCCAACCCGCTTCCACTTTGACCCCAGGAAACGCTGGATTAGAGGGAGTGTGCATGAGTAAAGAGCAAGACCCTGACGAATGTATGATATACTAAATTATATAGAGGCTTAAATTAGATGTCTCACCCGGCATGTGGTTGTGGACCGGCGTGCTTTATGAAGTGCACTTCCTGTCTCCCGTCGTTTCTCTTGGTTATTCTGTCACCGTGTGTGTATATGGGAGCATTTTTACAACGCAATTACGGCACCGGGCATGTTTTGATTCCCGTATGATTTCTGTGCCGTGCCATATGCGGCACAGCTGTCGAACAGTGCAACCATGCAAAGATACTGTAACATTTTCTACGGTGCCGCTTTCCAGATGTCCTTGAGAACACACTTCAGACAGGGAAAAAAAAAGAAAGAGAGAGAGAGGACAAGCTGGTTTTGGAAGGAGTTGTCATTTCTGGTGAAGTTGGAGTTGGGAGTTGGTCTGGCTATTTATCAGTCAGCAGGAAGCATCTCTGCTGAATTTGACTGCCTTTAGCGAAGCCAAACGGTTGTATTTTATATCAAGATATCAAGACAGAGTTGTAAACATTTCAATCATGGAGGGCGTTTTTTTTTTTTTGGCAAAGCAGACAAACAATGCATTCGCAGCATCGCAGGTATAAGCTGTGATGTTCCCAATTCTTAAATTTAAATGACACAATTCTGAATTTTCATGAGGCTGTTTTTGTTTCACACTCATTACTTTGTAAACATGCAAACAAAAAAAATCATCAGTTGTGAAATCTACCAAGTCCATCAAAGCTCGCAAAGCAGATGTCCTTTGCGTAACTTGTGTTTTCAAGTACTTTTCACACACTGTAAAGTAAACTCCAATCCTTGGCCTTCTTTCCAATGTCGTTGGCAGCGTGTGTAGGTAAGTCAATGTAGCTATCATAGGCTGTGATGGGGCTTCACAGGCTAGATACTAAAAGCCATACATTATGTAGTTGTCAGGGGATGTTGATTTGTCAGAGTCTTTAGAATTTCCTGGGTATTGAGACTAGGAGCTTTTTGCTTTTGTATGAAACTTTGATAGGCGGAAGAGAGAAGAATATGATCCCATTATTTTCTGGCTTTGCACAAGCCTGACCATATGATTTACTCAACGCCTCCTAAACACAGAGAGAGGAAGCGCAAGGGAAAGAAAGGAAATGACAGAGAGAGAGAGGGAGAGAGAGAGGCAACCCGCTGGAGTCATTGCATTTGCACGCATTAGAGTTTGCAAGACTAATGTTTTGGAAAACAAGAATAGGGAAAAGTAGAATGCTGCGAATGGCTCTGCGTGACTGGATTTGGTTTGAAAAGGATGTGTACGCGTCTGAGGAGAGGTTCCCAGTGATATATCCAACTGGAAATTTTTAATCTCACAGCTGAAAACTTTAAATACAAAAGCCGCTCTTCAGGTTCACTCACTCCGCCTGTGTTCACAATTGCCACATCTTACAGTCTCAAATCTGATTACTCCTCGCAGCAAGACAACTTATATCAGCATCTGTGTGAACTTAGTCAACATGCGGCAATTGTCTTAAAATGTTTGGCTCTTTACCAAATTAATCAAATATTTAAAAAAAAGAAAAAGAAAACTACTCAGATTAATTTGTTTTAATGGATTTTATACTTTGTTAATTTGTCTCACCAGTTACAAACTAACTGATGCCACAAGCTGCTGTAATACAGTATTTCCACCATTACACGAAACAATCAGTAAACATTGGCTGAGGATAAGTGCAGTTGGATTTGTTGTTTTCCAAAGCTGCTGGGCGATGTTACAATGCAGGGAGTCCTTCACGTCTCCATCCAGCACCAAATCTCTTCCAGTGTTTGTCATACACACCATTGTTAAAGTACTTACAAAGATTGAAGATTATCTCCCCCTCGCTGGGCAACGCATGTTTGCAGCAGAGTCTCACATGTATAATTCATTGGGAAAATAAATTGTCAAGACTTTAAAGAACACAATGCATTTTGTACTGGGCAACACTTTGCTTTTTACCCTCCAAATTATTTATTGTTCCCTCCACTCCCTCGGGCCTTGGCCTGACCTTAAGTAACTTCTAATTGGCTCTGCTGCACACACCACTCTCCGTGTTTACCCACCCCTCCGGTGTTTAGTGCGACACAGTCCAACAGAAGTGCTGCAGCCTCGTCTGTAAATGCTGGAGTGTAATCCACCAGATAAATAAACAGTTTCCTCTTCTCGCTCTGTTATTAACTGATAGATTTCCGTTTGCTGTTCAAATCCGCGACAGTCAGAAACATTACGCTCGTGGCTCATTTCCAGGTGAGACTCACTTAAAAGATTATTCAGATGCATGCAATGCGAAAAAAAATAAACAGAGCTTTTTAGATGTTTTTATGGACAATTCATAAATCAGAAATTACTATACAAGAGATACACTTCCTGGTAATTAAAATTGACATTAGGAAAAAAAAAATCACCAAAGGCACAGAGTGTGGACAAATGCGATGTTCATATAGTCTGTAATGTAATAAATCTGAAAGAGCTATACCTTTGGAGAGCTGGTTGGACAAAATGAGAAATTTGTGAACTGGGGAACACGTAAATATAACTCCATCCTGAGTTTGTAATGAACAGGTTGCTGAATAAGTCTAATGGCAGGTGGGAGGTGGGCGAACCACTGAAGATGCGGTTAACCTGATACATCGAGACTCACTGACAATTAGGAAGTGAGCACAGCAGAGATAAAACTGTTGTGATGATATACAAGAAAAAGTCTTTTCATAGTGCATAAAGAGTCATCTAAAACTGTACATTCTTTTTCATTTGCACCCTATATTTTTTACCACATATTGACCTAAAAATAATGATGCAATAATTTTCTACTAACCAACGTGTTGTGGTGAAGCAGCGCAACTGTGTGTTGTCCTAAAGATGGATGGATCATTCTTTGAGTACAAGGGGAAATGGAAAAAAAAAAACATAAATGTAAACGCCTTACACACATATTCACGGACAAGCCAGTGAGAAAACTTTATAAAGCTAATAGAATTATCTGTGCTGTTCCTCCATCTATTGTTTGATGTGACGACTCATCAGTCATGCCGCCTTTATGCTATTACACATGCAAGGAGTGCGGGGTGGGAGGGTGGGGGGGGGCTGTCGCTGCAGCATCTCACACAGTGTAATTACATAAACAATAATATGTGATATGTTATTAGGAGTGGAGAGGGGAGTTTGGGGAAGAGGGGTGGGGTGGGGGGAGTAGACTCCTCTGAGGTCTTTGTAATTCCCTATTTGATAGCGAGGCTTACAGCAATTAAGATGTTTAATTTAAGGATTTAAGCACTAAGGATTCAGACAAGAAGAGAGAGAGAGAGAGAGAGAAAAAAATAATAATCATGGGTGGTGGCTGAAGTTTGGGGTAGATCTGACTACATTTGAATGTTGATTATTCTCTTTCTCCCTCCTCATCTCTCTCTCTCATTCTCGTTTTTAACCCCCCTATCATCGTTTCTCTCTCTCTTTCTCTCTCTCTCTCTCTCTCCCCCAGTCCCACTTGAAGTCTCAGAGGGACCGAGAGGATGTGAGGAGAGTTGATCATTGCATTGCACTGATAAGCAAAAATGTTTCCAGAGCGTAAAAGAACTCTGTGGTGTGTGAGAGGGATAAACTATAATCTGCAACCACACACTGAACTTGACTGCTAATATTTGCATTGGAAATCAGAAGGAAGTTATGCTAAGCTTTCCCCATTATAGCCCGGCGTGGTGTGAAAGGTCTTCCCCTCCTTCATTTGAATATGGCCTCCCATGCATTAGAGGAAAAAAAAACACTTTTGGACGAGTGGAGGATGGGATGACAATTTATGAGGATGCAGTTTTGAAATGATCTCTTAGCAAGGTGGACCCCCCCATCACCACCACTACCCCCCTCGCTCTTGCTTTTGCTCACTCTTGCTTCATATGGTGTATATAAGCCCATTAAAAAGCTAAGTGAAATGCATTATTGGGATTGCTGTGAGTGAATTTCTTTTTTATCTTCCTTTATGGTTTCTCTCAAACAAATAAAAAAAGTCCTTATACTTAGTCCTCACTTATTTTCATCCTCAATATTCTGTTGATATACATAAATATAGCATTTTTAAATATCCTTATTTTAAAATTCTTATATGAAGTGTATTTCTTTAAGCAGTACACAACTGAGCTAAGATGAGGTGATCAGATTATTGGATCTTAGAAACCGAGCACCCCAACTGGAATTCAGAGCCCCTTTTGTTGCTTTTATTTTCTTAAATTACACTTTCCTCTATCTCTTTCATTTCCCTCTTAACTTTCACATTTCCCTTAACTGCTTTTTTTTTTTTTTATTAATCCAGTAACCAGTTTCTTTCTTTTTTTTTCTCCCAAGACCCACCACAGGAAATGTGTTCATTTGATCAACTCTGTGTTGTGCAGGATTGATAAGATTAGCAATCAAAAGCATTAGCGATTCAAAGCGTTACAATTAATGTTCTCATTATTAAAAGTCAGTGAATTAAAGGCGGTGTTTCTAGAGGGGAAATCACACCACCGCCGTCATGCATATCTGTTAACATGAAGCAGCACACAGCGGAGGGTGAGGCTGAAGGGGAATATTTCAGTGGGGAAACTCTGTGATATGGGAACTATTTTGTCAGCGATACAAACAAATTGGTTTTCCCCTTCAAGTTATATAACCCAACAATAATTCAATTTTTTTTTTTTTTTACCAGTTCGCTGCCTTGATTTTGGCATAAAGGACACTTACACCTGCTTCCAATCACTGTTTATACCCAGTGTGCAAACTGTCATTGTGCTTTTTGTCACCGGCTCTAATGGGGACATTTGAATCAGAGTCTGTGGACCACACAGGCAGCTTCCTATATGCTACAGTAATTTTCTCACTGACTTACCTTATAATCATTGTCTTCAGTACTCTGCCAACAGGATGTCTATAATGACCTGATGTACATTGTATTTGATTATACAGTTTGGCCATCTTACATGTTTGGATATAAGCTATGTTAAACCCCCTATCAGCAACATTTCTGTATTTTGGCTCATTGTTCAGTGACTAGAATGACACATTGCCAATTTGTGAAAACAGGTTTCAAGTCAGCTGTTTTAAGTTTGTTTCAGTCACTGTGGAAACTTTGCAATGTCACAGAGTAATGATCAAGTCAATATTTAAATCTCCAGGAAGGATCCTTACTTGCCATTTTTAAGAAAATAAAGATATGATCTGCATTTATGGTACTAATGCTTGAAATCTTTAAGAGTTTTCACATATACTAGATTCTTTACAATAGCAACACTGCTCGCATGCTTCTGTACATTCAGTGTGCTCACTGTGGTAAAACATTGGGGCATTACATAGTTACGTGCAGTAGAGTTGGCCGGCATTTAGCACATTTCCACTTGACCAAACATTAAGAGAAAACCGTCTCGCAGCAGCTGCCGCACAGGGCCGGGCTCTGAAGTGATTAAAAAGAATATATTTTTATAATGTAACGTCATTTAGAATCACACAGGGAGAAGAAACTGTGTGAAATTGTGCAGATAATCAGCTAAATCTCTCAACATGAAAAGATAATTGCTCCAGAAATTAGCTGTACCTGAGGTCCATTTGTTTGGTCATGGCTAGTTTCATATATGGCAATGATCGGATATTAGCGCTAATTAGAGCTGGGTCAGAGTTCTTGAAGGTCGGACATTAATGTGTAGGATCATTGAAATGCTAATTATAAACAGATTAGAAAGTTACGGTGCTTTATGGGGGGCTCTTTGGTAATTTAAGCACTGGTTTTTGTGTAATAAACGGTTATCCGTGAGCAGATCAAATTAGGCCTGACTTTTTTATATTTCATGCTTAATTGATTTGTCCTTTCTGTCTTTTTCCTGTATCATTTATTATTATTGTTATTATTATTGTTATTGCTTCAAATACTTTTTTTTGTATTCTCAGATGTAGTGGAAAACCAGCTTGACAGACACACAGCTCTCTCAGGATAAACCACTTTATTTGAATTTTTTAATAAAGCGCTTGTGTGCGACTTGTTAAGAACCTGTGTCCGCCATGGGAAACCATCATCAGTAAATTATACGGCAAAAACATGCAAACAAACAAAAATCTGTCCTGTTTTCCACAGATATCTGCATCTTGAAATGCCTTCCTGACCTGATTTTGGATGTCGGCGGTGTTGTCTCTTGTAATAGCAACGCTGGTATTACTCAACTGTCACCTTGGTGGAAACCCACAGTGGCCCCTCCGACTCAATTCTCTCTCTCTCTTTCTTTCACCTGCCCTCTTCCTCAGCCCTCCAGCTCTCCTTATCAGCAAAGGAACGTTCCATCGAGGGTTAACTGAAAACCGTTTATTCACTGCTTCACCAAAAGCCTTACTTTTACAGCAGAGGAAACCACACTCTGTCTGTGTTCCTTTGTCTAGCGTGCACTTCCACATGCACACACACACAAGCACACGCACTCGCAGACACACGCGTACACAACGCCAAGATGCACTCTACACAATCTTTTTCACCCCTCTGAGGTGAGTTTTTTTTTTTCTAAACAGCTTCTGACCTCAATTTGAACAGTATGCTCATCAAACACAGCCTGAGTGATTGGCAACTTAGTTAAGCTTTTATTTGATTTTAATTAATTTACTTCAGCGAGCTATCGAGAAATAAAGTTGTTTTGTAGAAAGTTTATGCAGGCTCTGATGACAGAAAACTTTCTTTGTGCAGGAAAGAAAGAGTACCAAGTTTTCAAGTTTAGTGGCAACTAAATGAACACAGACACCCGTGAATGTGCTGTGGAGGACATACATTTGCATGGTACAATGCTAAGCTGCAATATTTTTATCCATACTAGGTCACAGGTTAGTTTGGTGCAATAAAATCATACAATTGGTGCAAGTCAACACATAATCATAAACTTTGCACCAGCACAGAAGGGTTCACATTTCATCTTAAATGAAATATGTTAACAGACGTTTTATGACACATTTTAAGTGACATCAAGTGAGATAGTTTCTGACTTCTGACTGCATCTCCATTTGAAGGCACACAATGCTAAATACCACTTTTCTTTCCCCACGTATGCAGTATGTAGTACTCCTTTACCTTTAAACAGATTTTGATGTGTAAAATTAGTCCCCTTTCATTTTTTTTTTTCTTGCTGACATTAACACTAATAGAGATCTTTTTTTTTTCTCTCCTCCACAACTTGACAAGTTAAAAGCAAAACTAACTGGACAAATTCGAGATGTCAAGGAATGACTTTACAACACACAATGAATCCAGTGTCAGGTCAGTGGCCCTCATTCTTCTCCTCGCCAGCCAAGTGATTTCTTACTGGTGCGACTACAAAGGTCTGTGGATTGGCCTCAGACAGTATCTTCTCTTCTGCACCGTCTCTCTCTCCCATCATATTCTCCCCTGTCTGCACTCTCTCTCTCTCTCTGATATCTAGTAACAGACAGGCAAGAAGTCTTAAGGGGCTCGGGCTGACTCAGCAGGTCAGAAGAGAGAAAAGCGCTGCTGGTAGCTGGGAGGCTGTCTGTGAATGTGTGTGTGTGTGTGTGTGTGTGTGT
>JBAJHX010000036.1:6058124-6152444 GCA_037176925.1 Amniataba percoides | reverse complement strand
TGGTACCAGGTACTAAAGCGTAGTGGAAACACGCACAAACCGTGCCGAGTCGAGTCGAGTCGAGCCGAGTAGGTACTCGTGGAAAAGGGGCATTACAAATGTTAACTGGCAACATTATGCCCTTTCTTTCTTGTTGCTCATATAACATTTAGCCACTGTTTCTTAAAGTGCTGAGTTGAATAGATGGCCAAAAAGTTGCATTTACAGCAGAATAAGGGGACAAATAATTTGGCCTTCAGTGCACTTAAGGCCAACAATTACATCAAATCTCCAGGTTGACCGTGTATATCGCCAGCCTCTCTGCCCCCCTATTAAACCTTGCTGCGAATGCTGGAGTCTGACTTCATCTTGGGAAATTAGCCTGATGAAAAGATGCGAGACGGACTATTCCTGTCACTGACCTTGTGTTACACTGCCAGGCCAGGATGACTCTTCATCCCTTATTTCCTCGCCCCCCAACAACACCACCTGCTCCTCCTTTACTTTGACTTTAAAAGTCAGAGGTACACTCATGCTTTCAGGCTGCCTTAATGAGGCCTTGTATAGTCCACCGGTGATAGGACTGTTAATGAGAGGGACATCTGAAAGAGAGGAGACACTGGGTGGTGGAAGTGGAACGAGGGAGGGATGGTTGTTAAAGGGGTGGGGGGTGGGGTGGGGGGGCGAGAAGAGGGAGGAGGAGGAAAACAAAGAGTCAAAGGCTGTACCAGGTAAGCATGGACACCGCTTTAGATCTTGGGTGTAATTTAAGTAAAGGCTCTTTTTTTTTTCCAAAAATTGTTTGAGTTGCTGGGTTAAGGCGTGTGTGTGTGTGTGTGTGTGTGTGTGGAAGAGACCTTGGGCCCTTTTAAGAGCATTTTGCTGGCGTCCTCGTTGAGAATTGATTGTCTTTGTTGTGGTAATCTGAAATTAATTTGCACTTGAACCCATCTTTCTTCTGGGCTCAATTTTAAAACGCTGTTATAATTACGTGCCCCCCACATGAAAACCAAGAACTAAGACACTGATATGATGAGCCGGAATATTTTAATTCCCCAGGTACTTAAGAGCCCCCTTTCTCTCTCTCTTTTTTTTCCCTCTCTGCCTCTCCCTCTCTCTCCCTCCACCCCTCCCCTCTGTCTTCACTCACGACTTATCTTGCAAGGTAATAAAACAAAATGTTCCCATGCGTGGGGCTTAAGCAAAAGGTATTTGCCTGAGGGGGAACAGTAATAAGCGCTGTATTGCTACACATTTACCCATGTACTTTCTCAGTAGGTCATCTCATGCTCTTGAATGATGTTAAACTTTGGTTAATGCGAGCTGATGCCCAAGCTGAGCGCTGTCAATGAAAAGCTGCTCTGCGACGATGAGCGGAGCTGAACTCGCAGCCCTATACATAACGGCGCATAGTTACAGTAAACACACGTGCAAACACGAGGATATTGAGTGACTTAAGCTGTCAGTCAGCTCCTCGTTCCCTTTCATTTCGACATCTTTAATTTACTGCGGTTATGGCACGGTGTTGTATCAAGTTTCGCCAAATTTCCCAGTAGGGGCTCAAACACATGCAAGCACACACACATATTGGGGTTGTTAACAAGATTTGTTTTGCATTAGGCCGTTCTGACAGGGGGTATTTGTAATATAAAACTATTTAAGACTACCTGCTAACATCTGCTATTGATCTTAGCTGTGTGTCTCCCCCTTTGTTCCCAGCATGAGCTGCTAATAACCTTATCAGCCATCTTTTAGTTTTAGCTCAGTTTGTTGTTGGGGATTTCTTTTTTTTTTTTTTTTTTGATGGGAGGGGGAGTATTATCTCGCTAAATGCTGCAGGAACCATCTTCAGTGATTTCCTGCAGTGTTGCCTTGTGCTAAAAGGGCCTCAGAGGTCACTGGCCCTGGGCAGAAATTCTTTCAGTGTGACACCTCATGTGGGACTTGGGGGGGGGGGAAAGCAAACAGAGAGCTAAACCCACTGCTGAAAATAATTAGTAAAAACAAACATTTCTCAAATAGCCGTTTTATTGTCTGTACAGATTTGGAAGACTGGATAAAATTGACTTTGGCTGTTGGTGTAACTGTCTTATGTAAGTGTGTATATTTAATCATGCTATTTATTTGTGTTGTATCACAGGCAGCTTAAAATGCTGAAGAAGGAAAACTGTAAAACTAGCTTTGAATTTAATATTTAGTTAATCCTGCTGAATTTTCTAATTCTTTTTTTTCCATTATTGTGAAGCTGCATCTGTCCAGTACATTTATTTTCTAATTGCTTCAGTCAAACCTTGTATATAAAACTGTCTGGCTATTATGTCTGATCATGAATGTCTGTGCTTTCTTATTAATGATTAACACTGAAGTTCAGCATTTTTCCTGCATTTTTTTTTTTGCATAATATGTACTTTATTTTATTTTTAAGCATGCTTGTCATAACCTGTCATGAGCCGTCTCCTCTCTCATTGTTTCTCACTCTTTCACCTGCTCTCTCCATCTCTTCACTGTAAACAATCTAATGAAGCAAAACCGCCATGCAAAATATGGAAAACTCTAATTGTCTGTCTCTCCGTTGATTGAAGGCTAAGTGTGTGTATGGAGTATCCCCTACAGCGAAAGCTGCTGTCTGCTGACAGACATGGCCTGCTGCTAAAGCCATTGCAATAATCATAAAGATTAGGTTAACAGTGGGAAACGGCTGGGGAAGACAAGTGTTCACAGTGGGCTGTTATTTTTGCAATGGTACTCACAAAAAAATAACAACCTGCAACTGCAGGCTCGCGTGCTGTTTTAGGCATAACCCTGGAGTTAATGCGTGCGAGTGTGTGAGTATTTCAGGTGTACGTGGATAGCAGTGCATATGTAAATCAATAATTGCATGCATTACATGAACATGTGTGTGTTTAAGTACAAGTAAGTGTATTCATGCAGCATGTCCATGGATGCATACAGTATTTTCCTGAAACATGCTATAAGAGCTTTTATAGCAGACTCACTAATGAACAGATCATACAAGTTTATGTTATAATAGATTATCATTACTCGGGTCATAATAATAAGAAAAATCTGGTTTGAAGAACCCTGTTTAAATTATTTAGGCATGTTTAACCTTTAAATACAAAAGAATAGGCAACTAAAATTATGTGACTATACTTACACAGGTAGTTTCCACTTCAATTCATTGTGTTTTAAAGGATAAAATCCATTTTCAGGTAGGTTTTTTCAACTTTGTTTATGTACGTTGCACATAGTTACTGCACGAAGCGCAGCAGACTATAGACAATCAAAGAACGACAGTATACTGTTGTAGAAAACTGCTCTCAAAGCACTACACTGAGAAACTTGTCATGCAAATGTGTGTGACAGATCTCTTCATAGAGCGAGAAGAACAAAGTAACAAACAAAACAATGCTTACCAGGAACAAAACTTGTGAAGATGACATTCTGTCACTAATTGAATCTGATGGCAGGACAGAAATAGAGAAATGTTGTTCATTTGTTATACAAAAACAAATTTTATTATACATAATTCACTTTACGCACATTTTGTTATTGCAGTTCACACTGTATTACTCTCTGAATTATCATTCTGAATATGCAGGAGCTTTTAATAATTTAACACGTCAGTGTTTATTTTCAACATGCCACAGTTGAAATGAATTTGTTTGAATTTTGTCTCAGTTTTGTTTATTTCCTCTTTTGATATTGCATGTTTTCTTCCCCCTCTAGAAAGTGTGTCATTTGAAGAAACTGTTTTTCGATCCTCAAATAAATCAGCATTCCACTCAAGTTAACATATTTGTTATTCAGTGTTAAGAATCTCTCTTCATCATTAGCAAACATATCTCACCGTCTTCAAAGCTTTATTAGCAACAAGACGCATGCTGAGTCCTTTTGAATCTCTCTACACGATGTTGCCTCATCTCACGACCTGCTCATATCTTTTCAATCATTTCACATTTCTCTGGTAACTTTATCTCATGATCCCTGCCTGTTATGTGCTTTTGGTCCAGCATGTGGCCAACAGCTTTTGACTGTTATGTATCTGACATAAACCTCAGCGAGTCACCAAACAACAGAAGCCATATTACTCTTCCACTTTACACCGCCTGCTTTTCTTGATAACATCTAGCGCTCATGGCGTTTGACTTGTACGTTACCGACACCAACCTCAAAAGGGGGCTTGCCACATTTAACACACACACATGCATACTGTAGTCTCTCCTTTCTATCACTCTCTTTTTTTTTTCCTTCCAAAATGAAAAAGCAGACGCACACTTGATAGCATCTACCAGCCACAGCTGGGCCTTGCTCGTGTTAGCAATAGGCCACATTTGTTTCCTGAGAAGTCTGAAGCAGAGAGCAGGAGGGACCACAATACTGATACTTGGATAGTGTGAGTGTGTGTCTGTTGCAAGTGCATGGAAGCATAGGTGTGTAAATTAGATCCATGTTTGGACAGTACTCTGTGTGTCTGCACGCACTCAGCAGATAGGCCGGGGTGAGCTTTTTCTTAAAAACAAAACAAAGCAAAACAAAGCAGCAACACGCTTAATCTTCTCTCTTATCTCCGTTCATGAGGCCTTCCAGGCAATTTTCCATTCCAACCATTGATCGTTATCAGCCGCTAACCCTACCTAACAGATTATTTTCCCAAAACTGAAGCAACCTGTTCCTTCTTGCAGTATTTGCATTGATATACAATGGTCTGAGTACAGCAGAAGACAAGTACAGGTATGTCACAATCAAATGCAAACTGATACAAACACATTTTTGTTTAATCAGAAAGTCGATTCAGGTCTGTTTGGTTGTGCTCGATACAAAGACTAAAAAAAAAAAGCTCAGATTTATCGATTTACAGCAGAATTTTTAAGAGCTGAGTTTGAAAAGACAAAAGACAACTGTACACTGACATTAACATCATTTATATTACGTCTTTTCTGCCTCTATCTGACCATATGGTGTTACACATGCATGTGTGTGTGAGGAAATTAATACTAGCCAGAGATGAAGGGAGAGGATTTTTGTTTTGACCTCGCCATGGGCACGTGAATGGATATTCAAAGTCCTCTCCCAGATTAAAGAAAATCCTCATTATTTTTTATTTAATTTGCACTGTAAAAGTACAACAATGACAAACTAATTAACATCTCAACAGCTTTATACAGATTGTTTTTTTAGGCTAATCAGTTCTCAGTGAAGTCATTCTTTATATATCTCACAAAATAACAGTTCTTAATTAGAACTATATATTGTGCTTATTCTTGTATTACTCCATTAAAAAACAGCCTTGTGGGTCACAAAAGCAGCCACATGCCCATGGCAGCGAGACGCCCTGACTGTATAATGCTGCAGAGGACAGACACACTGCTCTTTTACACCTGCCCTGATATCGGAGGCCACTGAACTACAGTGAGGTGAAATGGTCATGATGGTAGATTGTGAGAGTTAGTATGGATTTGCTGTCACTTCGTCGTGCACTTCTCCTGGCCGTGACTGACTGATGGGTTGGGGCCTCGGGTAGGAAGCAGGAAGGCAGGCTGGAGTTAAGCGCTACTTACCGTCTGGCTCTCTGTCTTGTTTCTGTCTCCCTCTGCCTCTCTTTCTCCTCCTCACCCCAAAAACCTGTAACTGTGCAAATGCGCACATGAAAAGATATGCAAAAAGCACATGCATGCCTCAGACCCGGTGCGAACACACACACACACACACACAGACGTGCACACAGGCGCTTCAGCGGGGGCTGATGACATGATGGATTGCTTGTGTCAGTGTCAGAACAGTCTGAATCAGCCTGGTGCTGATAAGGTGCACTAGACCAGACCTACCCCACCCACTACCATTCCAGCCTAATAGCTCCTTTCCTTTTTTACCCTGAACACAACCTGTGTGTGAGAGAGTGTGTGTGAGTGTTAGGTGCTGGTTTTATATTGATTTGTATGTTTATGTGTCTGAAAGTGGGTGGCGAGTCCACGGCTGTATGGATATGTGTCCTGGATACTTTGTATTATATTGTGTGTTGCTGAATAGAAAGTAAAAACAGGTGAGTGCATGCGTTTGTGAACCTACATCACTTATTGAAACAGAGGGCTTCAGTCCAGCGGCGGGCTGAATTGAGTACCTGCAGCAGCTTACCACCTGTCGTCTGTTATCCATCACACGAGGCGACACCCCGGCTCCAGTTATTGATGATGTTTATGGTAATTCCACTTTTATCACTTCAGTGATAGGAAGCTGATACTGTGAATGAGGAAATGTGGATGGCGTCAAATCTACTCAATTACTTTTATGAATAGTTTCTCCAAACTGTCCTGAACTGACCATCTATCTTTCCTCGTGGGCTTGACAAAGTAGTCATATCACACCCGTGGACGGCACAGTTCCTCACTCGCATTCTGAAGTGACGGCGTTTTAAAATCATTATATAGGCGCAGTATATACATGAGCAATGTTCACTTTTACACTGCTAGACCAGTGGATAAGTCTGTGAAATAAGATTTCCTCCCAGTATGTAGTTCTTAGGGCTTCAGCTGTGTCATGAGTTCAAATGGGGACACCTCTGTAAACAAAGTAAGTGAGCTTGTTTGGTATTGTGTTCTCATTTGCCCAATTAGACCAGCAACACTGTGCTCTCCCTAGGTGCTAACTTGCTAAATGGGAAATTACACCATAAAGATAAGGGAGTGTCGGAGAATGTTTAGGGTCTCAGAGTACTGCTTTCAGCACGACTGCTCAACACAGCCTGAGCAGAATTAATGAACCCTCTGTGGCGGGCTCCTGATGCATTTTTAAACAGCTCCTTTTCATTCCTGCAATGACATTTTGATTGCATTTGTTTCAGCAATAACTGTACGAGAGCGAGCGAGGATGGCAGATGCAGGGGGAGAGAGAGAAAGAGAGAGAAAGCACATCCCCTAAAAATAAATACATCACTGTTCCGCCAAAGTGACTCTGACATGGGTTGTACAGACAGATATCACGTTTAATATGAGGACAGAAATAATGGGTTTTGCAGCAAACTGTAATTTGATAGCAACTGATTCTTAATACCGTGAGCATGGTGTCATGAATTCTAAGAGCCGAGGCGCATATGGCCTCTCGCTGACACAAAATTAGCTAATCCTTTAATTCATCGGAAGTCTAAATTCACGCAGGTGATGTGAAGTTAAAACTGTTGGTTTCTGTGTGTCCTGTGGGTGTGTGTGTGTGTGTTCATGGAGGGCTGCCACGATCAATTTAGTACTACTAATGTGTCACAAATTCTTCTTACATCTCTGGAGATGTAGTCATAACATAAGGGTAGATTCAGAGCACATTCGAGGAGAACGGCAACTCAACGGTTTAATGATTTATACAATTAGCAGCCACAACGAAAGTACAATTTCAGAATAAAATGGCACCCAAGTGGAAGGGTTAGCCAGATATTTTAATAGATAAGCACCCGGAGAGACACTGAGAGAGAGAAAAGCTAAGGTCACTGATATTGCAAGCCACCATGGGATAATAAGCACCACAATCTCTGGTTACACATTGTTTTTAAATTCTTTTAATTGCATCTTCCTGGCTCTCATCAGGGGTGGCGACCTGAGAAGTGGGGTACGAGGTCACTCTCCAGCAGCAGCCTTTGAAGCCCAGGTGCCTACCTCTCTCCATCTCTGCCTCTCCCCACCACTTTGCGTGGCCTTGAATTGCAAATTGTTTTAAAATACGCATAATGAGCACGGTGGCAAAATGTTGAGCCTCTTTGTCTTTCCCTCACTCAGCCTTTAGCACAACTAAATGAGTTAAGATTGCTCTATTGAATTACAAACGATTATTTTACCTACTCCTACCCGGCGCATGCATAATGAAAGAGAGAGGAAGACGGGAGCGGGAGCGCCGGCGATTGTGACTGCGTGGACGTGAACCAGAGAAAAATGCTCATGGAGACACACACATGATGATTTTAATGATGCTACCTGGGGTTATTCTAAGTAAACTGTGAGGGAATGTGTGTAATTATACGCGGGAGGAAAGTTTTCATATTGGCAGATGATATACTGTTCCCCCCTTTGATATACACCTCCCATGTATACAAATCCTTTGTCTTTGTTCTTTAAATACAGCCAGATTGGCTATCCCAAGTTGTGCGGCACGCTGAGAAACAATATGTTTTACAAGCATATTTAAGCCTGTTTCAACTAAAAACTCACGTTTGGTGTGCTATCCTGCACCGAAACAATACCACGCCTTAGTTCTAGAATAAATGACACAGTGCCATCAAATGATTTGCTACTGAAAATGGGTGTAATTAGTTACTCCGAGCATGTGTTTCAGTAATTGCTGCAGGCTTGCATTGTTAACATGTTTGAGCAATTAGATGATTACCGCATCCATTACGATTCCTTTTAAAAAGAAATAAACTGGGTGTGATGGCTCAACAGGTCAGCATGCAAACCACGCAGCACTGCAGGTTCATGTCCATCCCACCAACTTTCCAAGTGCTTTTTTCTTTTCCTCTCCAGTTATTATTACATGGGTGATATTAAATAATATTATGTTCCATTATATCTGCACATGTATTTTTTTCAGGTTGAATACCTCACATGGACCATGCACTGGAATGGTTCTACATCAGAAAAAAAAATTAGGATGATTTAACGGTTGGCTGATGGACAAATTGCAGGTTATCAAGCTGTTAGGCCCCACCTAAATTCAAGTAGCTGCTTGCAGCATCAGCGGTTGCCATAAGATTGTTGCGCAATATTAATTAGGAAATCACTGAGTCCTTTGTTCCAAATACATGTTTTAAAAAGGAAACTGAGCAACACAGTTTAAAGCTGACACACCTAATTTATTATGGAGTTTAACAAGTCCTGAGACTCGTTTTGCTTCTAATCCAAACGGAGGCTCATCACAGTGTGATGGAGCGCCACAGGGGCCCCGCTCGCAGGCATGTATAAAAGTTTTGTAATGTGATCTGGTCATGTCTCTGGGAGGTTAACGAAACATAATGGAATTAATCATGCAGTCGAAACGCTTACAGTCCTATGTTAAAGGCGGACTGTAGCAAACACACTCACCGAAACATGCAACGCTCTGCCCCGGATGGATTTCACTCAGTGATCACTTGATCAGGGTCTCAGGAAAATGTGAATATCAACTGCCCTGCTGTGCAGTATGAAAATCCAATAAGAGCTGCCTTCAGTGCTCCACCAAACATTTCAATTCGCCCAAACAAATCGCTCGAGTAATCGCTCATTTACGAAGCTTGCAGATTTATCAATAACAGCTTAATACTGCAACACAAGCCAAGAAGGTCAGGCCTCTGTCACTGCAGGCTTTTTGTCTCCCCTCCGATTTTCTAAATCTAGAGTCACATTGTGATGCTGTTATCAATAACTGACTCGACACTCCCTTTGACACCTACACAGTGGACAAGATGGCTACACGCCATCCTGAGAAGCGATTAAGCTCGTCTTTTGGAGAGCCGCAGTGACATCATTGGCGGTTCAAAAGCCGCCTCGAAACTCAAAAAGAGCATTAGAATGCATTTCATGCTCGACTCGCTGAAAAGTGCAGAGCTGAAATTTACACCTTATTTGATGTCCGTCTCCCTGCTGTTAATTGGTAAAAGGATCCCTGACCCTTTTGATCTCCTCCACAATCCCCTAAATGCCCAAGTCTGCTAAACTGTTCGGCAGGAGATATACCCTGCAGTTGCCCAGCAATGTAAAGACTCTCTCTCTCTCTCCCACTGCCCCCCTTTGCTTTTTTTTTCTTACTCCATCCTTTTCGGCTTTCTTGCCTTTGGTTTACGTCCAGGCTGTGGAGAAATAAGAGATGACAGTTGTTACAGATATGCCAGTTTAATTACTTGTCAGCTTATAGCCCATATCTCTGCTGCCCAACGCTGAAGCTTAACTTTTTCTAGTAGCTTAAAGCATGACCAGCCTCCAGTGCTTTAGTATTTAGCCATAAAACCCAGGAAATCTGAAAGATAAAAAAATCACGAACAGCTTTTCTAATTTTATGGGGGAAGAGTGGGCAGTTTTCTGTCACTGTTGGAAATGGCTTTCTCTCTCTGTTCCCCTCTGTGCAATAGTGACAGAAGAAGAGGGGCAAAAAGGGAGAATCTTGTAGAGAATGAAATTACATCACATGAAGGGGTGCATTGGTGTAGGATAAGCAGAACGCTTCTTATGGCTTGCGTGCCACTGTTGACACTTTTAAGTCGGTTTGCAAATTGATAGATGTGGATGTGCTCGAGTCTTCTTCTTTTTTTTCCCTCTCTTTTGGAGGAGGGCCATCCCAGACTCTTAAATCCAGTTAAGGGTAGTTGGAAAACACAGCTGCTTATTTTGCAAGCTTCCCTACTTTGGCCATGGTGACTGTAGGTGGCTGGTATCTGCAGGTGTATACAGAGCGTACTTATGAAATTTAACACCTTGTGGGTGATTGAATTAGAGGATTTAAACATGGTACAATAACACAGACAGATTTTACAGCAGTGAAAAAAAAGTGTACACACTGCATATATACATCTTATCTAGAGAAACGTAGAGTAATCAAATGTGAATTATGAAAGAAAATTGTATATTTGCAGATGCTTTGCTGTGGGTGTATTATGGTTGTGATGGAAATCTCTGCTGTCATCATATTTAATTAACTTATTAATAACATCAATGCAGTGATTGAACCGTAGATTAAATCATGATACATGTGCTGGGGAGCAAAGCCAATTGATTGTGCAAGAACTGCACATCAACAGCTCTCTTGAAAGCCATTTCATGTGTGGAGGTTCATTATTCATACCCAGACCTATAAGGAAGCAGCCTGTTTCCCTGACTTATTCATCGCATCTTCAATATACCTCAGCATCTCAGCAGTTAATCCCTTTAAGTGTATCATCTCCTCTGTCTCTCCCTGTCTTTGCAGCGACAACACCTAACTGTAAGATTAGAAAGCAAAATAATTAGTGTATATTAAATGCTAAAGACGTTTAAAGGAGGTGAGGAATCAAACGTTAAGTCCTTACATTTTGCATGGTTAAGAATGGCAGTGTAATTCGCCAGTAGTGCTATTTGTTTGCTCTGGATATGTGTCAGAGTCATTCTGTTACACATTGAGGTAGCACAGTCACCAGTTTGAGTTTTTTTGTTTGTTTTTTATTTAGGAAATGGAATACAGTTTTACAGAGCCACACGGGGACGGGGATGGATGGCAGCGAGCAAAAAAGAGCAGCAGAGTTTTGGACACACGCCTGCTTAGGGCCCATTGTTCAGGGTTCCCTCGGTGTTTATCCCTGGCTTTGTCTCCCACCATGATACATACTTTTCATTGAGGCAAAACAGATTATTTGTTACCATAGTTTCACCATCGCTTAGTTTTACAGCAAAGCATATTAGGTTTAAGGGCGGTGGGGATGGGATAAAAAGACTTTCTGGTTACAAAAAATAAAATAAAAGATTACCTGTTCTTTTCATCATCGCTGATCACACTGTTTGTGCCTGGCAGAAGCTTTGTGGTCCTACATAGTGAATTTCTCAATCCCCCCCGCCCCCATAATGATGTTGATGCAGTGTTTGATATAAATTTGTTGCGCGATTGTGTAATATTTCACACAAGACCGTTCGTTACAATGGTCATTACGGCTTTCATTGCAATTTCAAAGTACATATGATACCAACATAGACGTCAAATATTTTACATACGGCCATACTGCCCTTTTATAGGCGCAAACAACAGAACGGGAATTAGCATGTAGGGAAATTCCACAATAAATGTGTTTTTTTTAATGAAATATTTCTCATTGTACAACATTTCCTGACCAGAACCTATTGAGCCAAGTCCCCTCCACTGTCCTACAAACACCCCCGTCATACTGTATGTATTACACTGCCACATAAAAGCGTATTGTCACATTACCCTCATGCTTCATTCTACCTTCGCCGTGCCATATCTGCTTCAGTGTTAGCCTACAAATCGTGCTGATGATCATCCTGCATCGCTGAGCAGTAAGGTTTTTATACATAGTAGTAATGGCATTATTTTATGGCCATCATTTCAATGGGTTTTAGAATGGATCATAAAGCAAAACAGTTTGCAGTTCTCTCGCGGACCCTCCACCTAATAATGAAAAGCCAAGATCAGCTGAGTGCTAACTCTATTTACAAGCTCACATAATTCCATTGTGGCAGCGCTATCAGAGTAAATACGCTTAGCCCAGTGATGCATACCCCCGTAGAAAATGAAAGCAAGATGAGATAGAGGTCACATGACTGCAGAAACACCTTTTAAAACACTTAATGTGCCTTAGCTGATGTCCAAAGCATGTAGGTTATTACTACAGTTGTGTGAAAGCTAATTAATGGATAATTTGAATGATATCCAGGATGCCTCTCTCGCACAGTCGGTGGCTTTGACCTTCGCAAACCTGATCATTTCTCACCCTGAGCTCTCTTTTATTTATTTTTTTTTCTCCAAGGCAGGCCATCATCAGTATGATGTCTGCTTATTTTGTGTGATCGGACTTAAATTGAAATTCTGCCTTGAAGGGCAATATTAAAAGGGGCAGTCATCTGTGAAGATTGGTAAACTATAAGTCTTACATTACAATTGAATGTTAAGGCTTCATCATTGCCCGCATAATTTATAGAAATGAAGATGCGTCAAGAAAAAAAAAGGAAAAAAAATAAAACAAGTTCCTGCTTATTACCCCACTGACAGCTCGATTCAGCCAGTGCATGAACTGAACTGTGCCTTTAGTTGTCTTTTTTTTTTAAAACATCTCATTTCTGAACCAATGTGTTTTTGCATCTAAATGAACATCGCCACACAAAGCGGAGCCTGCTCAAACAAATCTGAGGAAGATATAAAGAAAGACTTTCCCCAATAAATCGAGTGTGGAGCACACATTTGAGGGATTTTTTTTTTTGCTTTCTCTTTCCAGTGAGTGAGTGAATGAGTGAGGGGGCCGGCAAGGGAATATCTTTTAATATCGCTCCGAGCAAAGATATCCCATTTAGACATCGTTCAAACAGTTATTAACAGTATTGATTTATGTTTGAGTGATTGGAAGCCAGGGGAGGGAGATGAAGTCAACCGTCATGACCCCCTCGCCTGGGGACGGAAACTGCCTGACACAGATCACGGCTGTCTCACACGTGAAACCTGCTCCCGCCTGTGACATCTTAGATTACTGGGTACAGGCTACAGTGTGATAACTCTGTGTATGATATTGAACTCGTCCGTACGCCGCTTTCTCTCACAACACATCCCTCTTTGTTGAAATATATCTGCTGTCACTGCATTCACGCTGGCATTTCCAGACAAAGAAGATGGCTTTTTTTGTTTTTTTTTCTTACAGTTATAACCAGAACTGGGAAAAGGATGCACTCAAGATGATTTTGTTTCTGTTTGTCTGATATGTTTAATGCTGTGAGCACAATTTTTCATGTTTCATTTCTTCGCAAAGTTGGCCGTGCAAGATTTCAAGTCAACATTGGAAGAATACATGCGACAGTACAAAGGATGAATGTTTTACTGTTGCACAAACTATGCTAGCTGATGATGATAACCCTCTAGTGTATATACATGCGTAGTGGTGACAACATTTATATGCAACGCTGTAAGCTGTGTGAGGAATTAATTGGACATCGGATCATTGTTTTCTCTTCACTTAAGATGCTGGAAAAGACAGCTGACAGTATGCCCATTAAACAGCAAATTCAATATATTTTTGGCATTTTCCCCATCTCCCCTTTTTTTGGTCTATATCCCATTAACTCAAATGGAGGAGCTTAGCATACCAAATCTGTTCTTAATTATTTCTTATAAATTCCTCAGAACCTCCCCCGGATTTGTGGTTGTGCCCACCCAAAATATGTGTGGAGCTGGCTAAATAAAAAAAACTAAAAAAAAACATCACAATAGAAGATCATCCATTTCAAAGGCGGAACTGAGCTGTTAGAGATCATAAAACATTAGTACAGCATGTCATTAGGTTATTACAGGCTTATCCAGTAATTATATTAAATACATTACCATGCGGACATTTAAAGAAAGGACCCGTTTCTAGAAACAGGATTTTACAGCCCTCTCATGACGTGCCCTCAGCAACCAGCTGCAGGACAAAATGTCAATTAAGTGGCTGCAGAACTCAATGAAGTTGGTCAGCAAAGGATAAAAAAAGACTACCCTTGTCTTAGAACAAGAGCTTTGGAAATTATATAGACCTCACATTGATAATAAATTATTTTCAATCTGTTTGTGATCAAAAGTCAATTCTGCCATCTTCGTTTGAACAAAGCCTTTGTATGGATTTAAAAGGGCTCTTTAATGACTTGATTTGATGTATGAATTCAGAATCTACTAATAAAGTTGATCTCCTTTGTATTCTTTCATCGCACTCATGTTTTTGCAGGAACTATTTCACACTTCCACCTAAGTTGAAGGAACAGCGAGAATCAGAAAACGTCATGGTTTACATCTGCCAAATGAATTCACATGCAGCAGAGTTGTTGTTTCAGACTGAAAAAGCTCACTTCTCTCCATCTCCAAAAACAAGTGGCATTTCAGGTGGGGAGTCTGCGCCCTCCGCAAGTTATTGAGCTCTCTTTTAAGAAATCAAACCCAGCTACGGATTTCTCCACGGTCAAAAGGTTAAGCGTTTGATCCGAGCTGAGAGATGCTTTGAGGGGAGAAAAAAAATAAATATTGTTAAATGAATACATGTTTGCATTCAACCTTACCTTTCTGCAGAGCACACACCCTTTGAAGTCTTGTTTGTTCGGAAACACTCCCATCTCATTGAGTCCAGGAAATTCCCCACCATACCAGTGCCGAGATTAGAGTCAGTAATCCAAACTAACCCCAGAAATTCAAAGAACAGGCTCAAAACTAATATTTGAGCTCATGTCTCACAAGTGAGCCCATTGTTAGTTTGTGACTCATAAAATGCGCGCTGTCATCTCGAATCTGCTTATGATAGATAGAGCGATTTAAGCATAACTGCTGATCTTCGACAAACACGGCGAGCGCTGCTTCAAAGGGCTCTCACATAATGCTCAACAAGACCGTGGCTGTGTGTTTTTGGCTAATGGCGATGCTCAGTGCACGTTTTAATAAAGTGCTTATTTATACGTCCAACCTCACATGAACAATGCACACATGCCCGGTGCGTGTACTCCAGACCACACACTTCTTCCTCTGTGTGTGTGTCACATGGCAGGCCTCGGTTTCTCGGGGGGGTCGGGGGAGGAGAGCGGAGAGGGAAGCTCACGTTCGCTGGAGCCCTGCAGAAGATGATTCCAGATGATTCCTCGGCACGCCGCTGTCAGAGGAGGCCATGATGAATGAAAGGGCTCTGCTGGGCCTCACTGTTTATTTAGACCTCGTGTTTCTGACACAGCTCCCGCACAAAGAAGCAGCGCTGAAGTGTCTCGGTATTAAAACATAACCTTACCAGACTACAATCAGCCACCAGGGGCTTTTAACTGCACCCCCCCACCCCTTCCTCTTCTTCTTCCTAATCCAACAGAAAAGCCCGATTGTTCTCCATTGTGGAATTTGGGACTGAGACCTGTTCAGGACCAGCAGCGAGGGGCAGCCGACTGTGGAAGGCTTTCCAGTACATTAGGAGTATATGAAAGAGCAACTGACCAGGCTTAGATTGATATGGCTGTGTCTGCAAGGGACAACATATGGGAAAGCAGTAATCCTCTCTCTGTGCTGGAACTGTGGGTATTTTTCTTGGGGATTTGAGTTTAGGAGAGACAAATATGGATGGCCCCGCGGTCCTGGAAATGGTGCAGACAGCTGCTGGGTAATTTGTGGATGTGTGTCCCGATAAATAATTGTTTCCTATCTGTCATAGCCTCTTTTCACATGCTCGCTGCCGGAGAAGCGTATGAAAAATCCTCCCTCTCAAATGCTAGTGCACTTGTACCACTTTTTTCCTCTGTATGTACCACGCATGTAATACATCGCCCCTCTCCCTTAAAAAGGTATCGTGTTTCGCTTGTTTCCCCCTTTTGTAAGCAGCACGGACGTTTATAGCAGTTTTCATTTTCCAGAGCACCATTTCAGGTTCATCTTGTCATGGCTCCTCCCAAGCATATGTCGAAGCATCACTGTCTCATTGTCTGCTGAGATCATGACAAATCAACATTTCGGAGTAGCACTGGCAGCGCGCAAAGTAAACGCCGCGTCTATTCAAGATCACTGCCATGCTAAAACCGACTTAACGTGAGATACACACACTGCGCCTTAAGATATTGAGTTTGCGCTTTGTTTTCACTCCAAAAAAAACCCCAAATGTGATGCAGATAGATGGAAGGACTGCCGATTTCTGTCAGCGGGGGAAAAAAAACAACTGAATAGGATGTGATGCAACACCGTGTGTTTTAAACGCTTCAAAGACGCCTTTCATTGAAAAAGGTTTTGTTGACAAGCTATGGCAGAATGGCAAAAAGAAAAAAAAATATGATCAACTAACTATGAATATGCATATTCAGCCACAACTGACTCCAAATCTCCTTTCATGGGGGAGCATGTGCACATTTTTCTCCCATTTATTAATTCCAAATCCCATTCATGGCAAAAGAATGGAGGTGAGTATAATTGTGTATTTTGTCAAATGTGATCAAATTAAACTGGAAGCGGAATGAATTCCGTGTATTTGTATGCTAGTTTTTTCAGAAGTGGTGTCCTGGTTTTAAATCCCCAAGTCTCAAGTGGGCACATCACAAAACCAACACAGTTTGGCAGCAAGCTGGCAGTCTTTGCTCGTATGAGGCCCAGAATTTAATGAGCATGAATAATGAATACTACTCAACATGCTGGTGACTGAGTAGGCTGCCAGTTATTAGGTCAATGAAGGCGTTGTTTAGCAGGGAACACTCACTGTCTCGCTGAATGATGGACTCCCACCATCCGCGGATCTCCTGCTCGCTGGAAATAACTTTTCTAATGCGGAAAAAATCAGCAGATGGCGACAGACACGTCGCACCGCGTTTCAGCTGCGTCCTGTCCGTGACGCGCGTTACGACGTCCTAATGGTATGCACTGTGGATTTGATACCGTTTGAAATTTCCCGTCGCATTTTAAGCATGTAACAAGCTGATTTAAATGAGGAACAGTCCACTAACAAGCTGTACAGATGCCTGCACTTCACATAACTCTTATAAAAACTCAGCTGGCAACTCTCCAGCGCTGCTATTTTAAATGATTGTCTCATTCTGCCCATCTTCGTGCATCATCTTTTTTTCGCAAGGAAACATGATTTATTATTAAGCACTGTTCCAAATATACATATATCTATCCCCACTCAAAAAAAACATTTGTCTGCCTGTTACTGCCATGATAAGTGTATTATATGAGCTGTAAAGTACATGTTACCTAGAACAACCTGGCAAATACAAAATTCCAATGCAAGGAGGTGCTTTTCGTGCCCCGCTGCCACAACTCCCATGCACTAGATGCTATGCTACTTGCAGAGGATTTAAAGGATAAAAAGAGTGGAGTGAGAGAGAGAGAGAGAGAGACACAGCAGAGAGCATCCAGCAGCAGCAGCAGAATGGCAAGAGCCACAGCATGCAGATCAAATGCTCCAGATCTGTCAATCAAAACAGCTGTCATTTCAACCGCCGCGGCATCGAACAATCTGATGATTAATTATTGACAATCTCCGTCTTTGTTGCTTTCTCGCACCTTCCCTCTCTCTGTCTGTCCCAGTGTCTCTTCCCTTCCCTCACTCCTTTTCTCTCCCAAAGATTAGACACAGGCTCCAACATGAAAGCTGCCGACCTGTGTTTGGGTCTGTCACAAGTGATTTCGCTGCTGGTGCCGCACCACCCCCCCACCCACACCAACCCCCAAACCCCCTTAACGGGATATCCTCTCTTTCTCTCTCTCTCTCTCTCTCTCTCTGTCCTTCCTATCTTCCCACCCTCTGTTGCTATGGCACCTGCCAGGTCGCCACGGGGACCCTCATATCTCCACTCATCCGCCTGCTCAACCCCGGTGTCGATTCTATCCAGCCCGGCTTCATGTCAGAGAAAAGCAGGAGTAAGACCCCTCGCTGTTTAACACTCCAGAAGTTAACCGAGGTCTCTCTCCCTCCTTCCCCACTTCCTCTCTCTCTCTCTCTCTCTCTCTCTCACTCCTCCTGAGAGACACCTTATTTTCTCCTTTGGAAATAATATAAAAAAAGGACATTCCTGAAACGCTGACAGAAACGTAGTTTTTAGTTCAGGCAGCGTGCGTCCTGTTAACCTATGAAGATTGTCCTCTAAAGGTGAGACATTCAGTTTGTTAACACAGTTTCCAAGTGGCATCAAGGCCACATAAAGAAAACTGGACATATATTTAAAAGCTTTACTTGCATTGTACATGTCCATATACCAATATGATTCTCATAAAAATAATCTTATCTGCATCTGCTCCATTTATCTGCATCGTAAAGTATATTTTAATAAATCTATTTAACTACTTGCAGGACATTTGCCTGTCATTTTACATTATGACACTGCTTAGATTTAATTCTACTAGTTTCGCTTAAGTAAAGGATCTGACTGTTTTCCACCCCTGTCCAACTCATGGTGTACCATTAATAACTCACTCTAACTCTATACATGCCACCATAAAGCAATTATATCTGATGTCATTTAAATGTTTTCTGTTAATGAACAGGTGGGTGTGTTGTGTGAGGTGATTAAAAACATGACTGTGTTGTTGTTAGTCAGGTGGTGTTTCATATAATAATAATTTTTTTAAAAAAAAGAAAGAAAACTCATCTGCATTGCTGGAGCTGCCATGTCTCTCCCCGTCAGACGACATCCTGTCACAAACACGACGCTGAGGGCCCTGGTGGAACCGCTTCCATCCAGGTATCAGCCCCTTTTCCTGTCTTAGGCCATATGTTTCTGCTATTTCTGTCAGTGAAATCCCATTTACAACAACCACTGCTGGTTGTTTACAGAAGTTTAAGCTCCTCTGATACATTCCTGCTTATGTTTGCATGCTTTTTAGCCCCATAGATAATACATGAGCTTGCTTGCTCCTTTTTGTTTTTTTTCTTTTTAACGAAGGGGAGATGTTGCCATATGCATGAAAGAATAAACGAAGACCTAAACTGACAGCACCATCTGCCAAACACAGTTGACGTCAAGAGAGTGGCCCCCGCTCAACATTTTGCCCGGCTCTCAGGAGGATGCCACATTGTCATCAGTGCTAATACTAAATATTAATAATTTGTTGACCCCAAAGTGTTTAGAAATCACTGATGCAGACACATATTGCCCTTCTGAATGGCATATGCAGATGTCAGGTGAGCACCACCGGACTGTGCTGCTGTGCAGTGTGTGTGTGTGTGTGTGTGTGTGTGTGTGGTGTTTTCCAGGAGCAACTTCCACCAGGACTGTCATGAATATTACATCGTTCCACATACCCACATAGCTCCTCCTCTTTTTCTCTCAACCTTTATCCCACCCTCTCTCAGACACACACACACACACACACTGGATGAAAAAACAAGCTAAAGATATCACAATAAACCATTTACTCCATAAACACTTACAACAATTGTATATTTATACCCTTTAATGCTTGTGAGCAGGTCATCAAATTAATAATACATCAATGTGGACATTGGCTTGAAATAATTCATGCATATACAGTAACATATATTGCATTATTGTTTATTACTAGTCATTTGATTCAGTCAAAGCTGAATCTGTTTTTTTATGAGACGATGTTACTTATAATGAGAGAGGGGATTTTGCATTGTTATGTTAAAGACTTTAATGTTGAATTTGACTTAATTAGTATGAGATGACACTTCAATACATGATTAATATGTTACTGCAGGTGAAATAAAGACCACATTTTTGTGTTCATTTTAAGTACTAACCAAATTACTGCTCTCACAAAATTGCTCTCCCGCAATACATTTTACTTGGCTGACTCTAGTAATGACAGTAACTGACAGTAATTTGTGGTTGTTGGAATTTCACTCTTATCTGGTGGTGAATTAGAGTCTATAAATTTAAAAATATATCTAACATATTGTGAAGGAAAACTCCATGCTGTATCGGCCCTCCCATTTAAAAAGCAGTGACATCGGTAATCTTCCCTGATGGACTTCTCAGACCTGACATGTCTCTCCAGACACTAGATGCATTTCACCTTGGCATCCGCTGTGATCGCTTCTGTTTTCCTCCCATACGTCTTTATTAGTTCGTAACTGATGGGGACACCACGGGATGTCACTTGATGAGAGGCACCGTGTCAGTGAGACTGATTTATTCCCAGCATTTGCTCTGCGGTCGTGCCAACTGACCCACTCCAACCCGCTCCCCACGCCAGCCCTCCGCGCACACAGACCCCTAACATCTTGGAGAGCTCCACTTACCCCTAAGAATAGGACCCACCCCACCAAAGGTGTGGTAACTTTATATGTAAAGCGCTCCCCGAGTCATTTCACAGATATCCGATTGAATTTCGCCTGAGATGCGAGTTGATGATGCAATGAGTGATTTCGCGTGCCGTCAGCATAAGGCGCTTTTCTGCTGACGTCCTGACCATGAGTTATAGCAGCACGAACAACCAGACACTTTTGCATTAATCCTCAGATCACAAGTCGGTTCATATGGACAGCGCGTTTCAGATGTTTGACAGAATTTAGTGGATGGCAAGGCTACCACCTCCGGGATGATGTGGAGTGGACGGTTAGCATCGAGCGAGATCATGTTGCTAAAATCTGTTGGCTGTTTTCTTTTTTATAATCTCTAAATGGCGGCAGTAAATAGTGACAGTAAAACAACAAGCCAGATCGTCTTTTTAATGGACAGAAGGAGCTTGGTAACATATCCTTCCTTGTTTTGATATAATTATAACTTTTTGGAGACTTATTTTATTTGCTTTTCAAAAAATGGACATCATCTGCATATTGTAATTCTGCACTATGATGATTATGCAATTTCTTAATAGTTTACATACTGGTCATATATTTGATTTGAAGACTTTTTCTCGGCCACCTGAGTCTTGAATTATCTCAAACTGTAATAATCTGCAGCATGTTTTAAATATTTCATCAAAAACATACACATTTATGGAAATTCTGTCTTATATCTCACCTCTAGCCTGCCTGATTTATGATGTTTTTTTTACCCCCGTGTTTATTTTCAGTCAGTGCAGTGCCATAAAAGTACTGCTAGATGAGTTCAGTTTGGCAGGAAACCTTGGTTGTCACTGTTCAGGAAGCAACAGCTCTATTACCTGGCTAACATAAGAGTTCTGGGCATTTATACAGTCACCCCCATTGATTGCAGAGAGTCACAGGGCTGAAATGCATTTGTTGGCAGGCGGCAGTGGCAGACACAAAAGCATCGGTGGGTGTCAGCTTTTAATTGTAACTGTCTTGCAGAATGGGTGTTGTTTTAATATCCTGTATAGATTTTTATGTAATACACTTACTTGCGCAAGGCAGCCCCAAGCAAGAATCAATTCAGCCCAAAGGATCCCGTCCCCCTACCCTTTTGTTAAAAGCCAATCTTGTTTTAATGATGCATGAAGAAATATTCAAGCATTGACATTTCACTGTCAGGTTTCTTTAGAAAAATCAATTAAGATAATACAGCTTTGACCCAGTTATCCAGTTAATGCTTATTAGGGATGTAATATGATTTACTGTCAGCATTTATAATTCTTTGCATCTCATCCCATTAGCCCTGTGACTGTTTCATAGAGCGCCGTACAACGGTCACTTCTAGGAAACTACAGTCGCTAGGAGCTGATAAAATGGAGTGGAAAGGAGTAATGACATTGATTGGGATTGGTGGGCAGGTTAAATGCGAGCCCCTGAGGCATTCTCTCTCTCTCCAGCTTTCACCCTGTCTGTCTCCTTCTGTCTTTTCCTTTTCCGCCAACCGTAACATGATGGAGTGCCGAATACTGCCCAGCTGCAAAATTACACATTTGTCAGTATCACAGGAATCCAACGGGGACATTTATTGCCATTTATCTGAGTTACCTTAATTATCTGCGTTGGCTCCCTGTCATGCCAAGATATTTAACTCTGGGAGTTTATTAGATTCAGTACATCTTTCCCCACTGTCCCTGACTCCACAGCCCACAGAGTCAGTTTTCCTGATTGTGAAAGTCACACAAGTTACCACCATCAAAAGTTGAAATCTAAGGTTTTGTCTCCCTCACGTTTATCATGACTTGGTTGTGGGAATCACTTGAAAATAGCAACATTCAGCTTCAGCTCATCATCAAAATATTCACAAATTTTGGTATGATACGTGAATAGAATCATGCGGCGTGTGTACAAAAACCTTCATCCAAACATGAAATTATGCCTGGAAAAGAAATAAAAAAGTGAAACCAAAAACATATCCTGCTAAATTAGTACTGCTGTGCACAGCAGGAACAAAAAGCGCTCTGTCCCGCGGGGCACTGTCGAAGATCACTGATGTCTCCGGAACAGAAAATGTTAAACCTGTTTTACATTGTGAATAGCTTTTTTCCCTGCTTAAAGTGCAGACGTTCCGTGTTAACTAATTGTCGCAAGTCAGGCTTTGAGTCACTGTTTCTGAACCCTGTTCAACTTTATGGCATTTCAAAGCTGTCAACAGCGAACCTCGAGAGCTGCAGCGTCACTGCTCTCGACATTAAAGGAATGGCATCGCTCTGACATCTGGGGCTGCTGGAACAGGAAATGTTTAGCGTGCACTGGAATTCTCTTTACTCCCTACTATTAATGCATTTCTAATAAACAGTTACACATTTTGAAAAGCAATTACACATATCTATATTTCACATGTTTGCACGCAAAAGGCAACTGTAAATCTAAGAAAGGTGCAGCATTCCTGTGTGCATTTTAGAGCATTTGTCTCAATGCACTTGCACAAACATATGTGCATGCCAAACTGTGTGTATCTACTGGATAATTTTTGCATCCACAATGTGCACGCTCTTTGTGCTCTCGAATGCAGTGCTGCTAATGCCTGCACTGCCTGCTGCCTGCTATCATCTTTCTTAAGGTCAAGGGTTAAGTGTCAGAAAAAGTGACACTGTCTAACTCTGCCCTTTAAAATATTTTGAACAAAGGAGGGAACACTAACCGAGGGCTGATTCCTGTCAGCTTAGAATTAAAATGTGCCCCCAGGGGAATTTTAATTTAATCCAATTTTATGTAGGAGATGGTACAATCATAAAGAATGAACAGTGTTTGCTTTTTGTAAGATGTGTATTAAGTATTAAATTGCTGATGTATTTCAAAGAGCAATTTATTTTAAATAAGGAGGACATATATATACAGTAGAGGATTGCATAGCCTACAAAGCAGTCGCTAATTGTGGTGTTTTAGAGACAAAACAAACAAAAAAAAAAGCTATGGCAAAGTGTACAAAGGCTGCCTGTTGTTTTCATTTAAGATACACAAACTCAATTACAATGCTTACAACCAAGGAATACGAAACTCGCATATTTTACCCAACCTGTGTGAGTGAATCCCTAAACACACTCCGCTTTAAACTCACTCCTGTTTCGCTGCTGCTTTGTCTCTTTGCTTTACTCCCGCAGTCATAAGCCAAGAAAGCCCACGTCCCTCCCCTACCTACCTAAATGCATATCGGCAATCCACTGACACAAAGGCATCATCTGCCTGTGTGTACAGAGCAGCAGCAGCCACTTTGGATCCTGAATCTCAATGGGCTCATAGTGCCTCCGACGCCCATCTGTTCCAAGGCAGCCAGCGAGCCACTAAGCAGCAAACTTTGATCCCCATGTAGATTTTTTCCAAACCCATCCGGATTTGCCTTCCCCTTAAGAGCCATTGTGAGGCTGCCCCGGAGTACAAATTCTAGATTCATTATGAATGTGGGCGGCAACCTTTGTATTCCCTAAAGCACAGATGTATGCAGACAACATATTGCTATTTGGTAGCATAAAAGCCCAAGTCCATTGTTCATTGTTAGTTCATATATCACAAGTAGCTCTCTCATGCAAGAAAAGAGCAGAGCACTTGCCATGAAGTATTTGTGGTTAACATTAACCATTAAAGATGTACCTTTTTTTGCATCACTCATACTCAATTTCTTTTATCTTTTCATGTCTGTGTATTAGAGAAAGCTGCAGTGAGACTCTTGTTTAATCAACAGATGACTGCATGCTTGTGGTACATTTTACATTTTGATCTTTAATTATCATTTATTGTGCATGCTCATATTTCTTCACACACCTTGCCTATAGTGATATGCAGGTGATGTTTTGAGAATATATTCGTAAGCAACTGCTAAATATTACTAGATTTTTTTTTCTTTTTTTATGTATTTGCAGTACATGCAATTCCCTAAACAGTGAAAACAATATATATATATATACATATATATGTGTGTGTGTGCGTGTGTGTGTGTGTGTGTGTGTATATACATATGTATGTATACACACACATCCTAACAGCCTGCCTGTGGCTTCACTATAAATATATAAATACAATAATTTAAAAGTACCTGGAGTTCAAGTGTTTTTTTTTCCCTCCATTTTAGCCTGCGGTGTATGTCAAAATTATCATATAGAAAATGTGGGTGGCCAAGAGGTGACAGGCAGGCGTTAATTTTAAAAACATACAATTATGTAGAAAAATGTTGACTGATGAAAAAAAAAAAAAAAAACTTCCATGGTGACACCTCCACATTTTTTTTTCTTCATTTTTAGAGACATGGCAGCGACATTAGCATTGGTCATTAGTGGCAGACACATCCGCCGAGTGTCGAATACAGAGGCTCATACGCAGACCCTATTTGGTTACCTGTGTGACAGGCTTGTTCAGGACACCAGAAACAGCTGTCCTGGCCTGTGTGAGCCAAAATAATTAGGCCTGTCATCTCAGTGCTCTGATTTCCCCTTCAGCCCGCTCCAAAAAATGCTAATATTTTGCTTTCATTGTCACATTCACCTTGACACGGATATTGCCTTGGCGCATAACTGGATGAGATGACTCTAAATTTGCATTGTTCGTTCTAATAAATTTGCTTCCTCTGTACCTCGTGGCAGGACCCATCAGATAAAGTCTCCCGGAGTGTCATCAATCATGGCCCAGGCTGACAGACGGCTTTCGCCTTCATTTGTTACATAGAGGAACATGCTTAATTATTTGTACTGTAATTAGTTGGGAAAATGTCAGGAAATGTCAACTCTCTGTTCGCTGTGGAAGGGCTCTGCTTGAAAGCCACAATGACTGAAGTGTCATTAATGCCACGTAACAAGACGAGGATCAGCTGGGGGAAGAGGGGTGGTGGTGGAGGAGGAGGAGGTGGGGGTGGTGGGGGGGGCTTCTTAGAATGTAATCATGGAGAGAGTTAGAGGGAGACACAAATCAGCGGTGCTAGCTAGCATGATGGGCATCTTATTAGCCAAGCAGCCAGCCAGCTGCATTTTTCAACCACATCTTGTTTCCCTCCGCTTTTCTCACACTGGCACGAAATAAAGGCAGCAAGTGGGGAAAAGAAATGAAGTCAAGTAAACAATTCCGGCTTCCCACTCGCTGTCAAGCCGGCCGTACTTTGCAATGTTATATTGCCTGTCATAAACAGGCATTATGCCAAATACAAAAAACAATGGAGAGGCTTCTCGCTTGAGCCCTCTCCTTGCTAAAGCAGAACTTTTACAGTGCAATTAATAGCAAGTCAAACTGCACCCACAGAAATCTTATCACTTAAGTAGTGAACAGGGTGATTATCCGTCGACACAATAACAGCTTTGGTCTTTTACCCTGGAGCCAAGCCCATAATTTCATCACTATTCTTTCCTTTAATTATACAAAATAATTATTTATTGCAAAATTAGAGGACAAAGTCATTAAATAACCTTCACAGCATATTATATCACTGCTAATTATTGCATTCAGCTGCTAGCATCTGTGAAATACATATTTTAGTGCCTATTTGTTTTAGCGACAATTGGCTAATGTGTGTGGACAGGCCACTCGAACACTTATCCAAAAGGCAAGGTAATTTACACTTGTTTGAAAAGGGGGGGAGGAGACAAAGGGAAAAGGGAAATAGGGATCCCATAAGGGACATCTTTTGTTTTGGAGGAAAATATGTAGTATTATGAGGTCCCGTGGGGGTTTCAGTGGCCATTCGTCTTTTCAAGGCCTCGCAGTGGGAGTGTGGCGGAGCAAGGCTCAGCCCGCTACCTTGCCCACCGACAGGCACTGATGGTCATCCAAGAAGCTCCTTAATTAGCCTGCAATCTGGCAACGACCCGTGTTCCTGAGATGTGGCAGCCCTGTTTAAATATGATGCCAGATGCAGTCCCACCTTCAGCATGTCATCTCATTGTCCTAGGAAGCTAGGGGGACAGAAAGAAAAGGGGAGAGAGAGAGCACAACATCCCACAACGCAGCATGTGTTGGGGGGATATTTCGCTTATTGTGTTGTGCTTATTCGCCTTTTGCTTGTTTGTATTTTGCTTCCTGTCTTTCAGTGAGCGCACTCCTTCCAGCTCCAGCACTCCCAGCTGGGAGGCAGAAATCGCGGGAGACCTGAGGTGACCTCGACCTTGAGAAGTGATGCAATTAAGGTTTAAAGATTTAGTTCAAAGTATTGCACAGTCCTATAGGAGGATGTTGGTACATGCATACATGAGGTACATGCACATATGTTATTGACATAGCCAAACATACACAGACATGCATGTACATTTGGACTGAAATTTGTCTTTACATTTCATGTGTGAACAAATTTAAGATAAGAAATGTTGCATTTGGTGGTTTATATATCAACCCTGTAGCTTAGACACATTTCTCCTCCTCAGGCCATTCCATTGGGCTGACGCCATGTGAATAAAGTGTCTAAAACTGGAAAACCATACTCAGAAAAACCCATTAAATCCAACTGAGTTTGACCTCCTTTTATACAGACACATTGTAATACTTGATATTAGACTAATCTGCGATTCAATATGTAGAGCAAGAGCGGGCATTATCTAAAATGGTGTAAACATGTCCCAGAGCCGTCTAAAATTCCCTTCTTATAATAGTTTTATTTCCGAACATATAAATACTGGATATGCTGTAATACTAACAGCAGCCTCTGTTCAGCTTGTTTGCTCATGTGCTTCCTCTAGGGTTTAGGCCGTCACAGCACACAACTTTGTGTTGCTGCGCTCACAGTAAATGTGGATAAGCTCAGAGGACCGAGGACTTTTTATAGACTAGTCAGTACGGCTCTTTCATGCCACATCCGCAGCTTTTCCTCAAATACAAGTGGAATCACTGAAGTCCACTCACACTGCATCTCCTTTACACATCTGGGCTCGGGGTTTAACCAGTAATTCGTTTTTAGAGATTATGCGATGATGCAGTCGGAGGACAGAAAATGTGTATAGTGCTTACAGTTAATGTTAATTAATCTGCTGTACAGTGAGAATAGTAGCCAATAGCTTAGATTTGTAAGTATATTTGCTTTATCCGTTAATACATGAAAAATAATAAAGACTAAACAATATCTATATTAATAACATAGGTCCATACTTTGTTTAGTATTTGTACTTTTTATTTACCACATTACTTTAAATATTACCTTTAATTTTACAGATATGTAAATTGCCTGCACATCACCCCTAAGACAACTTCAGTGCAAAGTTTGCAGATTGAAACTGTATTTGTTGTTGCCTGTATGAAGAGGGGAGATAATCTAATCAATTTCCAGTGGGGAAAAAAAGGCCCAAAAACAAAAGGGGGAGGCAAGGGATCAAATATAACATTAAGGAACATTGAGAAATATCCAATTGTCTGAGCAAATGTAAAATGCCAAAGCCTCTTAGAACATTGTAAGTCTTTATTCAGTAATACATTATCATGCACATTTCATACGGGGAGATTACTAAAACCGAATTGTGTGTCTTTCTGTTGTATGTCTTTATAATTACACCTTGAAGCAATAGCTGAGTTTTTTTCCTCGCTTTTTCCTCCATATTCATGAAAAGCAGACTTGTAATTTGATAAAGAGAAGCTTGTGTTCTCAACTTCATTCAAACGGCATCATGGCGCTGTATTAAAGTGGGCATCTGTGTTCTCGCGGCATTAATCTCTTCAAGCACATTCCAGCTGCTGTGATGTGCGAGAGGGAGATAAGTCTTAAACAGTCTAAAGCTAAGCAAACCAGACAACTCTATTATTGGCTTCATAATTGCTTAATTAAACTTTTGTCACTAATCATTATGAGGGCAATAGAGCTGTTATACAGGCTTTCTGTCGAGCAGGAAAAAAAAAATCAATAAACTGTGTTGGGGAGCTGATCCCCCCACGTCTCTCTCTCTCTCCTCTCTCTCCCTCCCTCCCTCTCCCTCCCTCTCTCTCTCTCTCTCTCCCTCACTCTTTTTGTCCTCCGCAAATGAAATTCATTGCTGCCGGTTAGTGATCTGTAGGTCTGGAGCTCGACTGATATGAGCTGCCATCACCATTTGAATTGAGGGGTATTCAGTAGCACATGAATATGAACAAATGGCAAACATAAATCTCTTGCATGAAGTACACCTTCTATCCCTTTATTATGGAACAATTGACCCATCTAAAATGAATTCTAATGCCAGGGAAAGCATTTAGATTTAAATTACACCGTGGGTCCCCTGGACCTGAGAGATGACGGCATAAAAAAGATTAATATGCTAATTATTTTTTCCTCCCCTCTCTTTATTCCTCTTTTCGACATTTGCGTAGGGTTATTGTGAGCCTTGTAAATAAGATGACTGTTTTGTCAAGGAATGACTGTGAGGTTCCCTCCTGTAAAGTATGCTTTAGATCACTGACATGCATCTAGCCATGGCATTATCTTTATTGTTTTTCTTTTTTTTTTTTTATTAGCCACCTTTTTTCTTTAACCTTCTTGAAGCACTTCATAAAATGTGTGTACAGATGTGAGTGCTCAATATGCAAATAATTATTTTCTCACTGCTGACCCAGAAAGTCCATGAGATGCAAACAGAACATGATGCAGACTGCAGGTTCCTCTCTCTCTCTCTCTCTCTCTCTCTCTCTCTCTCTCTGTTTAGTGTCCCTCCAGAGCAGTCAGAAGCACCCTTAGATGGGCCATTACAGGGGCCACTGTTCATTCCAAGGTTCTGCCAAACGATCACAGTTTAAATTATGTTGTTTTTCATATCCTTTAATTGGCCTGGCTTTGAAAACCCAACTTTTAGCTTTGAATGTGTTGCCATAGGCAGCCAATTGGCAAGAGCGCAATAGGGGCAAAAGCCTCATTTCATAATTTGTAGGCACTTTAAAGTTGGCTAAGCCTCTGCGGCAAATTGAAAAGTGTCCAAAATGTAAGAAGGGAAAAGGGCTTTTTGACTGTGCATCACCATGAGAATACTTGACGACATGGTGCAATATGTGCCTTATCTTGCAATTATTGCAAGCATTATGCGTTGGGAAACCTCAAGTTACTCACAAGCCTTTATCATATCGGTTTTTATATGACATAGCAACTGTACTGAACCACTTGTAATTTCACACAGCTGTTGTGAGTCAAACAAAGTTACAGCATAAGTCTTTTATTAGTGGTGGAAACAACAGCAGCCCCTTTACTTGTGTAAATGTCACAGCGAATCAGCTGTAATTAATGCATAGGGGTAACGTCCATCCAGAAAGTGAAAACTGGACTGGTTATATTGGAAAGGTGCAAAATTTTTGAGAGTAGCAAATGAAATTATGCTAGATGGGTAAACAGACTACAAATAAACAGAGCATAAGAGAGATCTAGTAACATGTCATAAAAATAAATGTCACCTTGTTTTCATCCAGGGAGCAAGAGTGTGCAAGCTATTATCTCGACATCCGCCTAAATTCAAACATGATCCGTTTCATATGGTACAACGAGAGCTTCTGTTCCACTCAGCCAAGCAGAGGCCAGACTGCCATCTACAGTTATATCCGTCACTGAAAACCTAGTGTAAAACTTTTGCTGCACCGCCTTCCCAACATGGACTATATGAAAAATCCTGCAAACTGCTCTAAAGTTTTATTACATTATTAGTTTAACAAACCAACGACAACTGAATTCTTCTCAACTCTATGTGTAGGCCCTTAATATGTGCAAAAATAATATAGAGCCTCATTAAAAAAAAAAAAAAAAAAAAAGGATAAAGAAATGGACCTAGAACCCAAAATGTTCTGAAAATCAATCACAAACTAATACTCAAAAACATCATGTAGCTTTTAATGACTTTACTCTGGAACACCAATTATTGTATTGCAAAACTCATAATGCGAAATATTAATTATAACAAACTGGAGGGAAAAAGTTATCCTTGGTTAGTCAAAACTTAAAAATACCATTTAATAAATTGACTTTCGTCGCGTAATGAATGGCATTACTTTCTGCATCTCAGCTGAGAGTGAGAGACTGTGTTAATGAATTGCTCCGAAAGCATCTGAAGACAGACTTAATTACAGAGCCCACAGTTCTTGCATTATTATGCCATATATCCCCAGCTGAATACAATTCAGCAGCTAGATAAACAAATTTCATGGCAGCCTTTATGGCACTACTTTCTGGCCAACCATTGATACCAGTGTTTATTCGCAGGGCTGCGTGAAGCGTGGCAGGCATGAAAATGTGGCATTAAAAGTGAAATCCTTCATTTTCATCTCATTAAAAAAGGGGGAAAAAAAGTGTGCAGAATGCAAATACAAAACCATGAGCGTGTACAATACTTACAAGTCTTCCGCATTCCCACCAACGGTTCATTATGTGGTGAAGCGAACGAACGAGGAAAGACAGAAGTGGTGGAACAGTACATCGTAAATGGTGACTGATTTAAATAGTTGGTTTCTGGAGTCAATGAACTAGAAAATCCATAGTTAACCAGATGATGTTCGGACACGAGTCTGGATAAGACCCAGTTCCACAAGCCATACTGGTCTCAGTTTTAGCATTTGCCGTCATTCATACTTCACCCTAGCTCTTTGTTTGATGTAAATACAATTTAAAATGCAAAAGGCAGTTTTCAGATACTTACAGTAACACTCGACTATCATTTTCTAGCTGCCTCACACCTCAGCCAAACAACCACAGCATTGTGTGTTATGTGTGTGTGTGTGCTCGTTTGCAGCTCAGATCCTTTGTGCAGTCTGCTATCCTTTGCGTCTTCACGCGTACACACACGTACACACACACACACACACACACACACACACACACACACACACACACACACAACAAGACACTTCCTTTGCATTTTGTGTGTTTATGTGTACCCTGGGTAACACTGAGAACAGTGGCGACAGTGCCCACGCCCTGGGGCCTGCCGAGCCTTCTTACACCTCTCATTTTCAGTCTGGGGACTTCAGCCTTCGTGCAAATATCTGTTTTTGACTCAAATAATACAACAAGTCTGTGGACAGCTGTATTTTACACAAATCCTATAAAATTATAGGGAATAAAGGTCCAGAGGAAGGACGGAAGTCTGCGTTTCTTTTTTTTTTTAAACTTAAGGTCCTGAATTGCGTTATGTGGTGCACTCTTTTCTGAATATATCTATGAAAAAATAATTTATTTCTAAATTATTTATTTATTCCCAATGAGAATAAAACACAGACTTTTAGACTTCGATTTCAGTCAAAAAAAATCTACTAAATTATTTACATAAACACAATGTTTATTTAGTTTTTTAATGTCCCTATTCTGAAATAATTCAGGCATTTATTCACATAATTCTGTTTTTAGCATGTAGTTATTATTATCCTCTGATTTTATTCTATCTAGCTTTATCTGACAATTTATTCACACCAGGCTTACTTTTCTCCCCCCTGTCTGTTACAGGACATGTATGTTAAGTCAGACAGTGTATTACCTTAAAATGTAAAGGAAAGGAGTAAAGTGCCTCTTTAAGGTACAATACACACAAACGGAAATCATTTAATAGCTAGTTTGTTTCTCCACTAATCCTGAACGCATTCCTGGAGAAAAAAATGCTCACTACGTAGTGAAACATATAATTGCTAGCTTTCCAGCTCACAAAGGTATAACCAGGTTTTCGGCTTGATAGAAGTAGCCCGGTCAATTAAAATAATTATAGTGTTTCTGTGATAACTGCAAGGTTTGGGTATTTTAGAACATTTAGGGATTTGCAGTTGCACATAATTGGAGCTGTGAAGTCCAACTCCTACTTTTCTTATAAAGCGACTGATTATATGGAAGAGCACACAGTCATTTGGTGAGGGTTAGCTTTAATACGGTGTCTCTTCGGTCTGTGGGTGGGGACCAAACATGGATCACAGGTCTGCATGTGGTGGTCCCTACAAGTCACGAGGATGTTCTACAGGATGACATTGCATGTAGACATTTTAAACATTAGTGTGCAGTCATTTGAAATATAAATGCACTAAAAAAGAAAATAAAAAATATATTATTTATGATATGTCTTGTGACCTATGCTGAAATATTCATCATCATTAAATCCATTAGCGCTACCACCACTGTGATTCTCATCAGTCCTTATCTTGTTCATGTTAATGATCACCAGCCGCGTACACTTTTACTGCCTCAGCTTTTGTGACTTCACATTCCTCGACAAACCAGCACAAGCCCATAGCGGTCCCAACGCAACCAGCCTGGTCCAAGGCCTGGCTCGCTGTCGAGCTATTAGCGCCAGTGGCAAGCCAACCATAACCCTAGCCATAGTTGGAGCGATAGCCCCATTTCAGCGTGGGGTCAGCGACTCAGCCATATTGTTAAGATGATTGTTCTGCCAGCCTTCTGTCATGGCTGATGTGGCTGGGGCGCTTGGCTTGGTCGCGTCTGCCTGGCTCCTCGCTGCCTGGAAAGCGGCTTTGCTGTAGGCAGCTCCGAGGCTTTAAAACCCTTATTGTCTATCTTTCCCCCGGCTAGCCCTTTTCTCCCTCTGCTCCCTCCGTAGGATGGTCTGGAGTCAGAGGGAGAAAGAGAGAGGGAGGCAGCGAGGGAAGGAAGGAGGAAGGAGCCAAGCGCATTCAAGGGCCTGGTCCAAAGTATCATGATCAGCATAGGCTTTCACGGCAGCTATTGCCTGCATCCCGCAGCATTGTTCAGCCCCTTTCTCCCTGGCAGCACTTTCGTTTGAACAGAATTTTGACACTGCAGTGGGGAATTCTGCAGATTAAAGGGGACATATTTGGTACACTTCCTTCTTGGCTCTTTATAGCGTTGGGGGAAGGTGCAAATTTTTAATCAAGGCATTAAGAAGGGGTGGGCAGCAGGGACGTTATTTTTCTTGCTTTTATTCTTTGATTCAAAATAGTGCTCATCACAAAACAGATTTAACCATCCGCCCATCAATCTGTGTATAGATTTATATGCACATTTATAAGAGAATATGAAAAAACTAAAAAAATAGATATTTTCTCAAGCTTAAACTCTCTTTCATGGCTCCCTCTAAAGAATATCTTATTGATTAATCATAGTTTGAGCACACACGTACCACGCAGCCATGGTGCTGAACCTCCTCTTCGGCAGATAAGACAATTAAGGTGAGAATGACACCATTAGCTGAGTTACAGCAGCAGGACTTGGTGTGAGCAGCTTGTTTCATCATATCATCTGAGGAACATGCCTATTGTTCAACCCCTCTCCCCACTCTCCCTCCCTCTCTCTCTCTCTCTCTCTCTCTCTCTCTCTCTCTCTACACCCTCTCCTGTCCTTGCCCTCAGTATGAAAACACACCTTCCTCTCTGTCAGAGCGTCATTCTCATCCAGGTGTAGTTAACCCTTTCACATTCCTCGCAGACTGAGCACACCCCTGATACCTCCCCCCTCTTTGTGCTCAATGGAGCAGCCAGCCCGGCAACGAGGCTCAAAACGTTTCTGATTGCCCAAATATTTGCGTGGTAAAGCGCGTCCGTGTGCATATCTGCATTATGTGTCTGTGTGTGTGTGTGTGCGAGCGAGCAAATGCTTAGATTCTTGGAGAGAGTGATTCATTTAGGGGCCCCTCTCCTCTCCTCAGCTGCTCCCTGCCTTCCCCAGTAATTAGCCTAGCGTGGCAGCCACCTCTCGCTGCTCAGTCTGGGAGAGACACTTGACACGGCAGACATCAGAGAGATTTTTCAGGAGGCTCTCCCGGCGCCCCAACAGCTCTTAATTAACCACTTAGGTATCCCCACTCGTTCCCCCGGCCGGCACTTTCCAAATGGTAAGGAGGTTCTGTGCCACGGATCTAAACACCGGGGGAAGCGTGCTATCAAAAGATCTGGGTAAATGAAGGCTTGTGTAAATTATTTTTAATGATTCCCTCCTGGCACATCATTATGTTTGTAGTTACACACAGGCACTTCTGAGACGGCTCATCTTCGCTAAGGTCATCAGCAGGACCAACTGTAACTAGCTGCTAGTCTGTAAATGGCTTATTAATTAGTGCTGTGGTTTTACATAGCTGTGAGCTCTGATATATAGTGCAGGGATCGTAATTGTGCGGAATCGAAAATGATGATGATGATGACGACGATAACCCATCTCCAGGCTATTTATGCAAATTGCCTCCTCATATTAGAAAATCATTACCTATCCAAACACTGCAACACTCAGCCTGTGTGAATTACAATGATGGATTTTATGATAATTGCGATTTAATTTTCTCCCTCTCCCTCGCTCTCTTTTGTCTGTCTGGAGTTTGAAATAATTTGGTCATTGTGAGTGCTATTAATTCTGTATTAGTTAAAGCTGAATGGATGGGTTTATTCCATTTCATCTGAATTGAGATTTGTAAATCATCATTTTGTGAAACAGGAGATCACTTGTTCCTTTTTTCCTTTTTTTTTTTTTTTTTTTTTTTTTGGACTGGGTACAATTCAGGAATATTTAAACAGACTGTTTAACCATCAGCAGATTTTCATGTCCTCTCTTGATGACTAGTTTTTGCCTGAAAGTTATAAACCTCTAATAGCAGTTATTCAAATCTGAACCAAAACCTAGTATGTATGAGGCTGTCTATATCTTTATATATTTTAATGTATGAATTATAAATAATATAGCCTGTTATAGTTAATAATAAATGACACATTGGAAACACACTTAAAATCTAAATTATTATAAATCACTGTGTGCAAAAATACAAATAAATATAAAATCAAAAGTTATTCAAATGAACACCAATGTATCTTTTGAATTTTACAAACAAAAAAGAACAGAAAAACAGAACAACAACACCACAATGGAGAGAGAGAGAGACAACAATGGGAGTGATCAACAAGTTCTGGAAGCTGGCAATTAATTTTAGGAAATTTCAGCTTCCCTGTCCAGCGCTGAGAGATACAGGCAGGGTTGAATTTAATTATCTGCCAAGCTCCACTCTAACAAGTGCTTTGTAGTTCAGCATTCAAATCTCACTGAAAGTCTTCAGAGAGGCGAAGCCAACTTTGCATTCATGAGGGGAGCAAATACTACAGCAGCCCTCCATAACCTTGATGAAATGTGCATTTCACCTTAGGCTATGAGAGGAGAACATAAAAACCCTGAATCATTACATTAAAACAGGTTCCCTCCCGGACACCTTTGAAACAGCACCGCAGCAGATCAAAATAAAAAAGAAAAAGAAAAAAAAAGGCAGAGTGTTTAGTATTTCTTAAATTGTTTTCTGAAAGTCTGCATGGACAGGTCAGTCTGGAGCATTCGGAGGGTATCATGGGAAAAAAAAACACAGAGAACACAGTTTATGAAACATAAAATGTGGGCAGATCTGCGGTCGTGCTTTTACACATGCCATGAGCAGGGGGTCTCTCTGACTCCGTGTATCGGTTCACCGACATCCTGCCAAGCCGCCTGCCGATGCCTCCCTCTATCCGAGCCTGTTGGTATGCTGACAGTATCCAGGCAGCAATCAACATCTGCTAATTTCTGTCTATTAACCGTATTGTCGTAACACACGATCATGATGTTTTGTTTGTACGGCTGAACTGAGACTTATGACCCTAATCCATCATCTGCTTGTCATATTTTTATGTGTTGTCTGTGCAGTTCTCTGCAGCCCAAAGCGAGCGTATTACAAGGCCCTGTTTAAGTTATTGGCCAGCTGCTCGAGCCGTGCCCAGCTGAAGAGGTCATTGTGTTTCTCTCTCCCTCTCTTTTTTTTTCGCTCCACTTTCCTCTCAGAATATCACACTGTAGCACAGACGATGCCAAGCATAATACAAACCTTATGTCCTGAGCAGCTATCGTTTGCATCCACTGTGCCTGAATAGTTTAGCAGGCCCCACGTCTTCCCCACATCCAGGCAAACAGACAATGGTGGACACAATGAGGACATTTTGATTTTTTTTTGCTCTTAAACCAATGCTGTGTGTATTTAAAAAAAAAAAAAAAAGAAAAAGATCATGACACAGTTATTTCACAGCTTTACTCGCTGCATTCACTGCATCATGACATTATGTATTTATGATCGCCGAAAAACTTGCGCGTGATGTCATATTTTCAAACCGGCGGAGACAAAGAAGGCAGACGTTCAAATCCTATAATTTCAGAAGATTTATGTTGTGCAGCTGCTTGAATTTCAGTGTCATACGTGTGCAATGGTGTCTCAATAAACATATCTTTATTAGAATCCAAATGTTCTGCTTGTCATGGCGCGATGTCACGCACTCCGTGGCAGCAGTCAGGAAACAACTGCCATTTAAGACACAGACAGTGATGGCTTAAAGTTTAATACTGCATCGTAGCTGGAGAGAACTACTGGGTTAGGTTTACAGCTGTTATAAGAAAATGTATGAAATATATTCTAAAAATTGCTTATGAATTTAGTTGTGTATTTTATAATTGTAATCTAATAGAAGCATCACTTTATTACAAAAGAAAGCAGTAAATTGAGACCCATTTTTTGCTTAAGTACTGTCTCTTTACATCTCTCCTTCCATTTATTGTCATTTTTCATCTATGTACATGGTTCCTATCATTTCCCATGAAGACAAAGTCTCCTATGAAGATTTACTGCTCAATTCTTTGCCCAATGCATGGTGAAATTGTGAATGTATTCATGAAAGCCACATTGTACCATCTATGAAAAATGTTATTGTTACAGGGTTTCTGCCCATTGTGAGACGAACAGGCTTCGAGCTTTCACCCATTGTGAAATGAATGGCCTTAGAGTAAATGTCCTCTTGAGGACAGTCGATGCATATCACCGCAGACTGGAGAGCCTTTCCTTTTTCCCTGCTCGACACTGTGTTGATAGACACGGGCAGTATTTTTCCTTGTTAAGAAAGGGCCTTGTTTATTCTGCAGGTAACGATCCAAATCCAGCAGACATTTGCCCCACAGGAAGGGGTGCGCTCACTCAAGTTTGTCATTTCATTTCTACTGTGAAATCCATTAAGTCCACACACTCAGGGTCTCTCTTTTTTCATGCTTGTACAGTATTTGTCTCTTTTTTTTTTTTGGATGAGCTGTGGATCTTCTTCCAAGAACTAAAGTTTACACAAGTGCTGAAACGCATTTTCAAATCGCTTGATGAGGTAATCCAAAAAAAAAAAAAGAAAAAAGAAAAGTTGAATCAGAAAATGTTCTCTCAGCCTGTCTTGTTTCACAAGTACAGTACAGTACAGTAGAAACATGGCAGTCTTATATGGATTAGACACTGTTGATAGCATATCCACAAGTATTTCTCTTGATAGCGTTTGCCTCTCTAAGTAGGAAGGGGAGCTCCATTTTCACACATTTGCTCCCAGTTGGAGTGTTGTTTTTTGTTTGTTTTGTGTCTGTTTCCCCCTCTCCGGCAGATTTCTGCTCGGCCATGTGAAATTAATCTGAGAGAAAATAAACAGCAGAGCCCGACAACTAATACAGTTAATTGTCTTAGTGCTTTTCTGGCTGGCCGCTCGCTAACAGCTGGTCGTACTGGCTCATGGCACCACTTCAGCCAGCCTTTGAGATAATAACTTTTGCATCTGCCAAAGAAGTGGCTGTTACTGCCCACAGAATTTACAACTCACAAGTGGAAACACAGACTCCGACAGAATTTTCTATGCACGGGTCTTTGAATTTTATTAATGTAATGCAAACACAGTCCTTCCAACACATTAAATTGTTGATGTTATGCGAATACACTCTGGAATTGCAGATCCTCATTAACATTATTTGCATGTTAATCTGCATCTTTTTAATTAGTGATATTATTTATGCACATAATTTTAGCCCGGTGATGCCAAGTCGCAGGCACATTAATTAATCTACAGAGATGCCAAACTGTTTTTCCTCCACTTTTATTTGTTTACACCGTGTTCTGGATTCAGGGGGAAGTTAGAAGGAGAAAAAAAAAGGAGGAAAAAAAGACGAAAAACAAAAATGCTTAAAGATGAATAAAAGTAGAAAGACAAGATTAACTAAAAGTCCTTTTTGTTTCCATTATTCATATTGTAATATTAGCCAAATGTCACGTGTGTGTTTTTTCCTTCCCTTTTCCTCTCCTCTTCCCTCTGAGATCGGTTATTCAGTTACACTACCTTGATGTATTATTAAAATCCATAATGGACTCCTGAGGCTTCCCTTGCTTCTCTTCTTCATTTACAGAATATAGTCAGTGTTATTCTAATCTCCCTACAACACCGTCATGCATAGGCAATGAGCCCCCAGCCCCAACCCCACCACCTACCCAGCAGCCCCCGTGAGATCATCCACCTCGACACACAGCCACCAGATAAACACACCAGCACGGCTCACACACACACACACAAAACTCTTAAGATGAGACCTCAGTGATGATACTTTATGCAAAGCAGAGACAATAGCAGTCACCGTTGTTACTGCTATGATACCACAGACTGTTCGTTCCAATCCAAAGTTTTCCCTGAGACATGCAAACTACCCATTTGAACATTATGAATGTGCTGTAATTTAAATTATATTAATTGCATTCAACCTTTGATTGTACTAGTTTGTACACATTTGCTAAAGTTCAAGCTTTTTCCATGCAAATAAGTGCTGCGCGTTACTGCTGCTTTGACTCGTGTGTGTGTGTGTGCTTTGGTTTCATGTGAACTGTTCTCATTTTGTAAATGTTTTTTGGTGACATAAACATTGGCCCGGGACAACTCAAGCAAAAGTATTTCAGAGTATCTTTGGGGTAAAACAACATGCAGGATACAGAATACAATGTATGATGACGGGTTGTAACAAAGTGTGATGCAACATGCTGCAGGTGTCGGAGTTGGCTGAAATACATCAACAGTACACACCTAAGAACAGATAGAACAGAACGTGCAACGAGCGGTGTCCCTCTGTTGATCAAACATTTGTTCATTAGTATGTGGTGACACGATGCCATAATGTAGCCATCTCCTTTGCAAACAGCTGGCAGCATGTTCACATGCTGATGACAGATATCAGTGGTGGTGGAAGTGTTCAAAGAACAACATATCTCTGCTCATGTTATGGCATGTGTGTCATTATTCCAAGTTCTGATACTGATTAGTGTTAGAGGAACAGTCTAAATGTCAGTCTTTAACACACTGAGGATTTTTTAATGTACTCCTGTATCCCCTTCAAGTCTGGGATTTGGAATATTTACAGTAAATTTACATGTTTTAAATGTACAATTACTAATGTCATGTTATCTTTCCACAATAAACATTCTTGTGAACAGTATTCTGACATTTTTCTGGTGAAACGTTTATTCTTCGTTTTGTGCTCTCAGTGTTATGCATTTTCAATTTCTGATCCTATTGATTTAAATAGTAGTACATTCTTCTAACTAGAGTATGTTTATATATTTACAAATAATTACTAATATACACATGTAATTATATATTATAGATATATATTGAGAAGAATACAATGAAATGTATGCCTGACAAAATCGATCTGGAATATAAGCAGAAAGTCACTTGTTAAGTAAATATGTGAGTTATCTTTATGCAGTTAAAAAGACAACATGTGCTACTGCTCAGTATTATTCATACGACAATACTATAGCATTCATACTGACCTATGGTAATTTCTATTAGAAATAAAGACTACTTAAGACTTAATTTCCTTAAGTGTTTCAGCATGGGAGTTGTGTTAAGCAGCTTTGTATACTGATATTGTAAAGGATATTAGCTTCATCCATTGCTGAATAGTAACACTAGGGTGCAATTACATAATGAAGACCCCCAGTCTTCTGCTTTGTTAGCCTGTTATTGGAGACTATCCAAAAAAAAAAAAAAAACAATCCATCCAGCCCTAATAAACTGAAAGCACAACCACGATTAATGAGACATCCAACAGAGACAATTCCTTAAGGAGAATATAGTGCCATCATCATTAAGCACGGTGGGTTATACTGTGCATGGTTTAACTTTACTGTTTTAATAAACTAAAGGAAAAATAAGATTCTAGCCGGTGAGACATATTTAGTTGTTCAAGGTCTTAGTGTTTGTGTTTTTCTAGTTAAAACAATGATTTATCATCCATTTTTCAGGACACATCTGGTGACAGCCACAACAGCCCATCCCACAACTATTTGGCATGCTCTCTAAATACTGAGCATTATTTCCCCCCTATTTTAGAGCGGTCATTTATTTCCAGGCCATTTCTTTCACTCACTGACCAAAACTGAACTAAAACTGAACTTTTCCAAACAGTTAGCTCTGGGGGGAAAGGATAAATGTGCGAGAGCTTTGCAGGAGTGGTGTTCCAAAAAAAAAAAAGAAAAAAAAGAAAAAAAAAGTGCAACTTCTAGGTTGGCTTTATCTGAGTGGGCTACAAAGGGTGCAGTAAAGCTGGTCCCAAATGTCCTGGAATAATGATTCATAGGTTGAGGAGCATCTGTGAGTTGATGTACTGTAGCAGAAGATGTCAAAACATGATATCCACAGATGGATCAGTTTCACAATGACCACTAAGTCACGGGCTGTATGGCTTCAACATTAAGATATAATGTTTTATGTCCGAGATGTCTGCGATGTTAAAATGATTTTTTTTTCTTTTCCTGTCATGAACTACTGTATCAACGATATAAGTAACATGAAAATTTCAACATTTGTAAAGGCCTAATAAAATGACAGGTTTAGGTCTGAGACATGAATAATTACCCTGATCAAATCTGATCTGAGTCCCTCAATTTGTAACAGCTCCTCATCTTGCCAGAGCACGCAGTTATTCTGTTATGATAATGCCAGGCCTAAGCTCTCAACTTCAGAAGGCGTCTCTTTTGTACCGCCACTTTCCAAAGACAATGAAGGTAGTGACAGCAGTGAGGCAAATCCTTCTGAGGGGTTTGTGTGGAATTTACAAGCTTCCAATGCATTGCCAGTGGCACAACTGATACCGCAGGTAATTTGGCATATCATGTCCAGGAACCAGATCCTTAGGGGGGGGAATGACGAACAAATTAAAAAAAGGCCGAGCGAAAGAAAGAAATCTGGTGGGAAAAACGGCAGACTCAAAATCTTGGCATTCCAGTGGCCATTCACATGAAACTGATAAGTCTGAAAAGCCAGAGGACTCCCATTTTTCTTTTCCTTGTCTCTACCTCCGAGAGGCTGATGAAAGTGCCTTTTGTTTCTCAAATGTCTGTCTGTTGTGTTAAATTGTGGAATAATTGATATGTGGCGAGGATGTCTCATACTCAGCTACGATCTGAACAAAGATCAAACGTCAGCGCAGGAGTTGTGAGATAGCTGCGCACAGGTGCATGACTCCCACACTGGAGGCATGCAACATATGTGTGAGAGAAAACAACGTCTTGCTTATTTCATTTACTTTATTCTTTTTTTATAAATACAATTTTCTACACATTTGTTGCTTTAGCATTTTAACACTTAAATATTTTTATTCAGACTTACTTTCCTATACTTTTCTTGAAAAATGGATCACTTTTTTTTTTTTTTTGGCATCTCAGCGTAATTCAGTTTATCATCAAGCTCTAAAACTCAAAAGACGTCCTCCAAAGTTCAAATCCCAGCTAGTTAAGAAGTGCCACAGAGCTCACTGTGTCTGGTCCTGAGGCGACTCAAAAGACAATTTGTAATTATTGCAGACAGTTATGTGAGGAAGTGATATCTCCCCCCTTTGAGCAAAGCAGAGTGGTTTAAGATTTCTGCGCCCAGTCTTGTTGCAGTCATTATGGCACTGCACATCAAGATGTCCCCTTGACCCCAGCGACAGACTGAGGACTAGCCCCCACATTATAATACGGGCTTGATTTCCCATGTCAGGGGAGGACCCTAAATGGATTTTTAATCCTAAACTAACCATGCTGCACATTGCATATAGTGTTCAGGTGAAAAGTCCTTTCCACCACCCTATTATACTGGAGCAAGCTGGGTCTGTAACCCGAATCACTGGAAAAATAACGCGCTAAGCCCCCAGTACTGTATAGGCGTTACACCGCAACAATGTGTTTCTTTCTTTCTGTTGATGCCACGGACTCCTCTTTGATGCGGCTCTGAAATGACTGAGCGCCATAGGCTATTTTCTCCCTGTTCAGGCAACTCAATAGCCAGTCTGTCTGGCCTGTTTGTTTTCGGCTAATTGCCTCGAGATCTAATAAGTTAGTGATGATGTACGTCAAGTCACCCGTGACCCCTGCCAAAAGAAATATTATGTCGTACTAAAACTCGCCCGGGGAAGGAGCAGGGTCCCTCTTTATCAGTCTAAATATTTCTAGCCTCCCAAGCTCCCGGTTTCAAATGTTTGGGTCAGTACGTGTTAAAGTAAGGTCACAAGAGCCCTGTAATTACGATATTATGCAAGGTATTTAGGACAAGAATAGGGGATCTTAAGATCAGCCTAGCTCAGAGGCAAAGTTAGAAGTGCAGAGGAAAGTGCAGTTTGCAGTTCAGGAGAGAGTGAGCAATCTGATCAGGGACCTTACAAGCATGGCCAAAAACATTAGTGTGTGGACATTAATCTCTTTTCTTGCTGATGTTTTTGGTTTTACATGTTTTTTAGATTTGTGACATGTTTTATATGTGTCTACTTGTACATATTTCCCTGTATACCTATCCATATTTTTTTTGGTTCTATAGTTTTATAGGACAAACAGTGGAGGTCCATGCCGGTGGTTGTCAGATTGAAATAATCCCTAACCCATCAGTGAGTGCAGATAGCATTGCTTTATGGAGGACAAAATCAGTCATTGCAGGCCTTCAGTTGGTAAGATTTGGGAAAACTGAAGACAAAAGGTTGTGGTTTTAGTAAAATGCCAATGAGGACATCTATTGAGCTGTTACATAGACATCATAAAGCTTACAGTGTGGTCCTGATGATATCATATCTAATGTTTCCACCAAACATTCTTCATATTGGAAACATCATATATGTTAATCTGTTTTTACTTTAACTCCAAATAACTTTGATGTACAGCTTGAGATATGTATGCAATATAGCAGTAACACTATACTTTAACTTAAAAGTTAAAATGACTATTACCTATTGTTTATGAGAAGAAAAATACTAGTAGGGATATCACTAAGGTTGCTGCACTGACCATGCATATCTCATGCATTTTGATTGCATATATTTCTGCGAGGGTATTTATTTTTTTCCCCAGCGAAGTATCTATGATACCCCACCTCCTCCTCTTTTATTTTCTGAACGACAGACAGCAGTCCAAGCCAAAAAGCCATTTCACCTGCATTAATACACAATGAATAATTTATAAATCCCAATTATTTGGTATCATTTATGCAAAGAGTGTCACACAAGGCATACATAAAGCATTAAGGATGGTTAACCCATAAAGGAATGGGAGACTAGGAGAAGAGCGGAAGGTCACACCTGAAAGTCAGGTTGCTTTTTGTTTTTTCTTCCCTCCCTCTACAGTATTTCAGTCTCTGTTCATGTTATTTTACACTGGAAAAACTCACTCACTGACCTGCACATATTATTGTCCACAACTCATGATATATAAGTATGGGAACAACACCAGAGTTAATTCATTTTTGCATGATGTGACTGAATCACGATTATGTATGATACATTTACAGGCAACACACAAGCAGGATTTTCAGTGGCTAAAGGAAAGTAAAAGAAAATGACCGTCAAGCTAGAATGGAGACAAAGAGTACAATAACACGTCAAACATCTTGTTTATAGACATCTCTTTTCTATATTTTGCTGTGGTATGAATTCAGAATCCTATTGCATTTGCTGGACTAACAGTACTCGATTTTGCTGTGATCTCCTTATCTAAACAAATGCAATTACTGTTGGGTTAGCGGTGGTGCTTCCCAGGAGATGGACCGTCCCCCCTTGTCACTGACTATCTTCCCCACTAATCCTGTCTTAGAAGGGTCTCTGTTAACAGGGATAAGGCATTGGCCTGGTATCCTAGGCTAGTAAGCTAAAGCTTATGTACAAAATGCTATTCAAGAGGCGCTGCCTGCAGCTATTGGAACTGCGTAGATGTCCATATCATTCAGCCAGCCTAAATACGGAGGAATTTAGCCGTGGCTAAATCTTGGAGACTGACGTGGACATGTTCGCTGATAAGAAACGGGGGCCTATGCGGGAGTCTTATTTGGAATCAAATTGATGCGTTATAGGGTCTGGAACATGGAGATCTGGTCTTTTCCAATGACAAATCCATAAACTCTCCAGCAAACATGCCCCTACTGTTGAAATCCCCGTCACCCTGCCCATGCTTCTCTGTGCTACCAATCATGATGCTCATTCAAGCTATGGAAGCCACCGTATCAACTGAGCTTACAGCAGTAATTCTACAGTATGCTCACAACAAATTTCTCCTTGACAGTCAGACATTGTTTCAGTTTTTTCTTCAAAGTCATAATTGTCGGTCATACATATAGCGATCGAACAGTTTTCATCATGTAAAGCTTCTTTCAGCAGCCCTATTCATCAGTGCAGGGGTTTACAGTGTATGCGGGCCTCTCTTAAACAGTTGGCTGAAAGTTAAATCATTATGAAGGGTCACGTTATTGATCCCGACCTCTTACGGCAAAGCGAAGTGCTTGACACCAAACCTCAGTCAATTTACTCCTTCTGGTGTGAACAAAATACTTCTCAGTTTCACACATTTGGATGGATTAAGCTTTTAACACTTGGTGAAATCCAGCACTTATCCTACAAACACTTGTGAAGTGTATGTGACAGTGGATCTATATTAAGTGTGACTGGCCAAGCTCCACGAGACCGGAAAAAGGCAGCACATCTGTTCCCTAGCGTGATAACTTTGAACAGTGCTCACACACTCTGGTTTTCAATGACAAATGGCCAGTAAATGACCAGTTTCAGATTTTAAGAACGGCCTCCCCCAGACAGAAGTGCATTTGTGGCAGAACACTAAATCAGCATATTACTTAAATCTGAGTGTTGAGAATTTAGCTCTTCACTAATGTAATCCCGGAGCCTGCTTATTTGTTCAAAGTCATGTAAACTGATATTCTGAGCTCACTCCCCATGTTGAAAGCAGTTTTAATGTACCACAACAATCAGGGGGAGCTTTGTATGTTTGTCACTCACATTCCTGCATATTTTATCACACGCCCTGAGCCACATTGATATCACACTCCCTTTGATGAGGGACGATGCACAAACATTAGTGATACAGAGAGATACCGTGCATATGATATGCTGGCTGCATTTGTAGATATGTGACCTTCATTTGGGGTTTTGAGAAGGGGGTGGGGGGTTGGTAAATAATAACACCAAGGGTTAATGGATTTCATATGCTCTTTAGTCTCACTGCAGCAGTCACCTGATGCAACAGTACATGCAACCTTGCCCTCGAGGAAATGAGAGAAGTCTGTCAATCACCCAGCGTTTCCCGCTGGTAAGTTTAGATACATATAGACACACAAACATGCATACATTTGCACACACATTTTAATTACGCTGCTACCGCCTCGCCACGCGACCAGAACCTTCAGACATTTTCTTCATCGGTTTGGTGGAGATCCTTAACATGTTCGACAGCGACTGAAGTTCATCTTTGCATACGTTTATTTGTTCACTGAGGTCGAGTGTCTCCACGGCGAAATCTTCCAACAGAGACCCTAATTGAATAACCAAGCCTCCCATTGGGGGTTAATTTCATTACAGGTGTTACATTAGGACCTATCAGCATTTTCAGTGTGGTTCAGTATTTATTGTTTGTCATGAGGTAGAAAGGCACTGTGGGCTCACAGCCTTGAAGTCCTTGCTACTGGCTGCATGTTGCATTAGTAATTTATGATACTGACAATTACTTACTGCTGTGCAATTTAGTCACAGATGATAATGTAGATATATTGTGGGAATGAATCATAGCCTGCTACAAGCTAATTTCATGTTAATTTAGCCACAACCACCATACAATATTTTGATGACTAGCATTTTAAACATTATATTGATATTAGTTGTAGTTATATTTGTGGTCGGGGGTAATCGGATCTGTAGTCATCCTGACTGAAGACCTTTAATATGGATTTTATGATAATATGTCTACATTTAATGTATATATCTTTCACAGATTTACCAACAGTTCACTGTTAATATGTTGACTGAGTAAGATTCAAAACATTGCTGTAGGAGCCTTTTTTTAGGAGATATTCTTTAAAGAAATGCAGTTAATACGCACTATGTTCTACACAACCTGGGGGCAATTTTTCAGATGAATGAAAAAAGGACATAGGTTAAATCCATTTAAAATTAATCGCAGCTAGGAGTGTCATTTTCCGTCACTATTAATCCAAGTCTTCAATTGCAGTTGTGCAGCTGACACTAGTCATTGTCTGTCAGGTGAAGAACACTGTATATTCTGAGGACCAAATAGAAAAACTGCCTCAGCCTTTTCTCTGTTCCGTCATGAAATCACCAGTTTCCTCCAATCTTAGGTCTGTGTCCTCATCCAAAAATGCAGTGTTGTCACTACTGTCTGCATCCTCTGCCTTACAACTGGTTTCTAAAAAAAAAGTATTAAAGCTCGTCCCATGCTGGGTCGGAAACCTTTGGTGTCCAGGCTGCTCACATAAGGGTGCTCTGTTATCACAATAAAGCAACGACCGTGTTTAAATGACCCAACATGGTGTCAGTTTATTAGAAACTACAGGAAGGACTCCAGTTGTGAACACACAATTTAAGGCAGGTATATAGACGGAAAACCGGTTGACTGAAAATAAAGCTCAGCAATTTTTTGATTCCTCAGCACTTGTTAGCACAAAGACCAAAACGGTCTCTTCATATGGGTATAAACTCAAAGCTTCCCTGCCAAAACACAGAACCACATTTCCAGTACTTTCCATGCTCTATTAGAAAGTCCCTAGTCCATATTTCCAAGCAGCCTTTCCACCATACGTATAATCTCAATCTCATATGCTATGACAGTAGAGTTCAACAGTCAAATACAATATTTCCACTACTTCTTCAAGACAGACAAATGTTCAGAAAGCCGTCCACTGTAAGCAATTTAATTCACAGAGTCACTGAGGACCACAATTTGTCTCGTATTGGCGAACCCGGGCAGATTCTTGTGCCAGGCCGAAAGGCTTCAGCCTTTGTATGGCCTCCTCACATCTCTCTCTCCCTCTCCATCACTTGCCGTCTCTCTCCACTGTGCTGTAAGTGTGTTCCACATCTGACTGAATTATTGCCTAGCTGTTAGTCTTTTGGCCGCCGTTCCTATTTGCGCTACAAAAAGACATGAGATTTGCATTACACTCATTTCAGGCGCTTGCCAAAATATTTCACATTAGTTTCAGCTGGATGTGTGAATTATTGTTCAAATTTGATGAGCTTAGTAATGCAAATAAAGGTCACATCAGAATTTCCAGATGTGCTTGTGTCAATGGACGTGAGCGCATTTGGAAAACAAGGATACCATTCAAACGGCAATGTGTTATGATTCTGTCATACTAAACTCATCCGTCAAAGTGCATGTTTTTAAATGGCCAGCGAGAGAGGCCGGGATTTGAATTGGAATGGCCTCTGTCAAACCGCAGTTTATCCCCTGTGTTTACAACCCACAAAAAAAAGGTCATTGATATAAAAAAGCAAAACACTCGAACCTGCTCAGAGCGGGGCCTTTTCTTTATCTCACCCCAGCATTCCAGCAGCGCTTCAGGGGTGTAAGCAGGCAGCAAACTAGCGAGCAAGACACAGAGAGGGAGAGAGGGAGGGAGGCAGGCATAAAATCTGCATGCTGGAAGAAACAAGATGGACATAAAAGATGGACTAAATTGCAGAGAGGACTTTTCTTGTCAAAGGCTAATGGAAACATTTCCACACAACACAGAGAGGGGAATGGAGGCTCCATTATCACAGCCGAGCAGACGGAGCTGGCAGCCATTCCAGAGAAGCGCTGAGATGTGCACACTGGCCCGGCTTAGCGCCCTCAGCCAGCCCCTCAGGCCTCCACCTGAATAATCTGTGTCAACAGGTTCCAAAATGCCCAGAAGAATCACATAAACAGAGACAGAGAAAAACACTTACAAAATAATTGTCCCTACGTTTTGTTTTTGTCTTCGCCACCTATGTTTTTTTGTTTTCACTTGAACCTCCTAATTAAGCGACAGCCGTCCCCCCCAACCTCTAAGATTTCTGTTTTACCTTAAACATTAAGGAGTTTGTGTGTGAGGTTTGCTGGGGGAGTCTTTAGCAACTTTCCGCAGCAAAGTGACTTCTTAGAGTTTAGAAATCTCACCCAGGCAACAAAAAATATGTTAGATAAGGAGAGAACATGAAGCAACGCTACATGGTTCATAATGTGAATTATCAAAGCCAGTGCACTGACAAATAGTCCTGAAGGACAGTATCTATTTCAAAACCAATTTAGGTGGATTCAGGGTTCTGTCGAGACATCCCATTATTGTTTCGGTTGTCAAAACAGTGCTCTTTTTCTCAACTTATAATTGCCCGACCTGCACAAAAGCCCAGTCAAAGCTGTCTGGTGTTGTATATTTCTTCCCGGTGTTTATTCTCACACCCAAACCCATGTCTCATGAGGCCCATGAGAGATTGATTTGGTGGTAGCATTTTCACTGACAATTCCTCAAGGCAGGGGGGCATTTGTGTGCTCCCTGACACCCTACATGCCCCAAGGACAGTACCAAGCCTCACAGTCTGTTAGGGCCAAATCTGGATTTGTCGGTTACTGATAAGTAAACACACACATGAAAAAAAATGGAGATAAAAGCAGACGATGAAGGACAGGATGACTTTTCAAATCTCTGGCTGCCATTTCGTGATGTCGGAAACCACCACAGCAGACCCGCCGACTGAACTGGATGCAGTTTAATAAGACAAAAAACAGCAGATTATATAGGACTCCATAATCAAAAACAATCTGCATGCAAAATGGTAAACAACCAAGTTGAATAAGAGAGATGGAGAAGAAGCCAATCTGATGACTTGTTCATCTCATCTGCCTGTCTTCCACTGGAAGTCATCCATTTATAATAAGCCTAGCTGATAAATGTTTTAATAAACTTATTGCATAATTCATTTTTTGCAGGCCTAGTTTTAATTGACTTATCGCTGAATTGTACTGAAGATCAAAAGCCTGATTAAAGCAATGTATATATTAGTGTCCCGTGGTTTTCCCCCAACACCATGTTTCAAAAAACATCAGAGAAGAAGTGTGTTTTGAAACGTGATCAATTATTCACCAAAATAATTAAGTAAGTGATTGATTAGTGGATTACTTTTGACAATGTTGATGTCAGAAATACTTTATGTTGACTGGTGATGTACAGTGAGAAAAAAAAAAAGCCAACAAGATTGTGATGCAGTGCAGCATTTAACATAAACCAGCGTTAGTTTTCACAAATTCTTTAGCAAATGACTTTGGGTTAAGCTTTTATTAGAGTAACAGCGGATTTTTCTGAATGATTTGTCTTCTGACTTTGTAATTCCCCTATTCTTTCAAGACGCAGCAAAGTTGACAGATAAGACAGCATTCACACATCACGGCTATTTGACACCTAATTACACAGCTCTTAATAAGGGGTTCTCTCTCTGTGTGCCCTGAGTTCACACTGTCTCACAGTTATAATTATCTCGTCTCAGTGTTTGACAGTGTATTGTTTAACCTATACAGTGGGGATTCCACGCGCCTTCCACCGCTTTACGTAAGAACTGGTGGCTGTGCTTTTCTTATTAGTCAAAAAAAAAAAAGGCCTGACATTATCTCACAGGCTCGGGTTTAACAGTTTTCTGTTTATGTCTGACATGCCCCTTTGTCCTCAACACATCAACACACTTAACATCGTTCATGAGCAGGAGTGTGTTACAGAGATTTGCTGGTGTGAAGCAAAGTGTTTGTCATAATAACAGCAAAAAAAAAAAAGCTTGTATTCTTCCATATGGAGATTTAATTTTATTTCCTTTCAAAAACCTTAATTATCAAGGGTCACGAAGCCTGATGAATAATCAAAACTAGCTGAGATATATCTGACACAGAATGTTCAAAATATAGCAGATGCTGACTCTTTAAAAAACTGATATAATACAGAGATGAGGTGAATCCAGGCTGTTATTTTTGGATGATTCCTAATATTGGATCTATACCAAGTACAAAGAGCAGATAAAGATGTGGATAAAGAGCAGCAGATGTGTTAGAGAAAGCTATTTATGTGTGTTTGAGATAGCTAAGTAAAAGATGCTAATTGTTCAAAAAAGGGGTTGTTTGGTCAGTTTTATTCATTCATATCAAATGATCCCATCTCACCCTGCACATAGTTGACACACTGAACACAGGCAACTTAGATTATATCTGTGGGATGCATGGTGTTGATCAGTAAACAATATTACAGTAATATGATCACATTTGATTACAATTGATAATTGCAGCACAGTACCTCAACACATAGCACTCAAGATAAGCACAAGTATCTCAAAATGGTACTCATGCATGTATATTACATGAGTAAATGTAGTTAAATTCTACTTTAACAGTGAATTTACATATTTCTTGTGTGCAAAAGGTGAGAAAACACTTTCGTTTTTGCTTTTTTTTAGCACAACCATGGCATTAACACATTCAAATCTGCTGCTGTGCAAGTGAGCATACAGGCCTACTGCAGAACGAGACTAGTTTACACATCTTAAACAAAACAAGTCTGCGCTTGATAGTTACATTAGAAACTCAGAGTGTGCATTGGTTTGGCATCTCTGTTGACATTTGGCTTTCTTTCTCTACGCCTGCACACAACATATACAGCATGACACATCAAAGTGCGGGTTTCACCATCAAAGAGCAGCGAGAGTGCCACTTCTACATGTCAGTGTTTAAACAGCTATTATACAACTCGTGTTTATCATTGAGTTATAGCATTAACGTTACACATAATAACAAGTCTATCAGATCTGAACACTCACTCCTGTCTTATCCCGACACTCCCCGCTTATCTTTAATAAATATCAGAGAGAGAGGTCACTCCCGGGCCACTCTGCACCAGCCCGCAGCCTGCCAACAGAGCTTTAATTTTTTTTTTTTCAAAGGGCTATATCCAGTTCTCCACAAGTGCAACACCTGTGCTAAAACATATTTTTAAAACTGCATCATCCGCTGGCAGAGCCACATTCGTGCTATCACTAACAGACCTGATATCAAGCCTGTGGCTGAAGTGCCCCCTGACTTCTGAGGTTACATCAGTGGAGACGTTTTCACTTACAGACACGTCTCCCCAGAAGAGACACTACACCTGCAAAGGCGGAAACGAACCATCATAATACAGAGTTGTGGTAGCTGTGGGCAAACCGGAGGCTCGGCTCGGCACGAAGCCAGCAGGGCAGCAACATGCTAAGATGGTTTTGAAAATAATAAGCAGCGAGTGTAACGCAATATGGACTTTGCACAGAGTAGATGAGTAGAGGAATGATGATTAAGGAGAGCGAGGAGATCAAAAAAGAAAGAAAATGGCAGAGGAAGAGTCAACAACAGTTGGCAGTCTCGCAGAAATCATGATATATGTCGCTGGTAGCAGCGCCGTGGCGTCAGAGCATCGAAAGGGGAAAAACAAAGTGTTTGCTTTTCCACTCCAGGTCATTATGAAGTGAGAACTTTTCATCGGAATCTTGGAGGTTCAGCCTTTCCTTTGCACATTACAACAGCGCTGTTTTCGCCAAAGCAGTAAAAGCTTTTGCCGCAAGATTGGCTGCAACACAAGTGACACAAGGTTTGTTTAATTTGAAATAATGGCTTGACACCCCCCCCCCCTCCCCCCTCCCCACACCAAACACAAGACACAAATATGTGCGGAGAGCTAAATAGTGAGGAGAGAGTGAAATTTCCTGTTTTGTCACTTGCAGCTAGTAATTGCCATGTAATGAAGTTAATGTTTTGTGGAATTTACAACCTTGTATTTATGGTCATGGTCTTATTTCTGTTTCCTCCTCTTTTCCCTTGTACTCTGTATTTTAACTTAGCAATCCTTTGTTCTTCCAAAGCACAAAGGAGACAATATATGAGGGGTCATTAATTTCCTTTCTCTTTGTCTCTGTCTGTTTTGTTTTTCACCCCATTTTCTGTCTTCTCGTCCTGACTCTCTCTTAAAGCAGCAGTGTACCAGAAACCACGGTAGCCTTACACGCATTCAAACAGTTGTCAAACATGCATGCTATCACACACAAATGCTGTACAGTTCACTCTTACATACACACTGGAGGCCTCTGAAAGTGATGACACTCTACATCACATGGATTAGCCCTGCACAGATACTAGATGAAGACACAGACGCTTTTTATTTAACTTTTTATTTACAGTCCACACTTACAGTCATTCGGTACAGACAACTATTGAAATTATGCAGAAGAAAGAGGGAAATCTGATTTAAACAACAAAATAAAATCAACCCCAAAGTACAAGATGATAAACGTAACAACTGCTGCAACACTTGAGGCCAAATCAACTGTATTTGAGACGATGCAGAGATAATTACCTTACCTTTCTTTTCCTTTATCTTCATGTGCCTCTCCTTATCTCTCACTATCTCCCTCTTCCTCTCCGTCCTTTCTTTACCCAACAACTTTTTTTTTTCCCTTGGTGGTAAAATGAGTGTCAACTTTAAGCCCCAACCATAAAGCCACCAGTGCCACGTAAATTGAGAGTAGCAACGACTGCAACAACAAACAGACGTGACTCAGCCTATACCACTCACTGGATACAGAAAAAAACACACTCAGAGATACACTCACATCACCACCTACACATGCACACAGTCCCACAAGTCACATGATCAAGGTGACATCGTAGCGCTGCATAGTCATGCAATCTGCCAGTCAAGTTAAACACTGTTTTATGTGAAAACCAACCAGATCTTTATTCTTTTTTATGGGATAAGGGAGACATTAATTTTTTTGTGTCAAAGTTTTTAATTAAGAAAACTCTTTACCTGCTGTTTTATATAAACGAGGATGCACTATAAATATGTATTTGTTATATACTGTGTCCTCTTGCTGGTTCTATGGAGAAAGTAAGTGCAAGAAAATGTAAACATGAATCTGTCAGAACTGTTTTAATAAAGACAAATCAGATTAAAATATTCAGGTGCTCATGCTTTGTTTAGATGGATAATTCTGCACATGCATCATTTCATGAGCTCTTTTTTCCTCCCTATCTCTCTCCCTCACACACACACGCACACACATATATATACAGAGAAAGCCTCCTGGTGTATTGTTCTGACCTCAGGCCATCCTTCTTACACCGCGCCTGACCTTTCAGCATGGAAAGGAAAAACAGCCTGTGCTCGGAACAGTTCACACTACAACCTGCACATACACACACTCCTATACTCATGCACCAATCTCTATAACACACTCAGGCACACATGTGCACGCACACACACACACGCACGAACAGACCAAAAGGCTAGCGTCGGGTTCAAGGGGTCACCAGGGGTGAAATCGATGGCTGTAAAACCAAAAGGTGATAAATTATTGGGTCTGGGGGCCTCTGACAAATCACGACACAAGAAAAATAGAGAGGAGCAAAACAAGTTTTATCCATCTCCTCTGCGCTCTGTCTTTTGTTTTCTTATCGTAAATCTTAATACAGTTTCATTTGTGCGTGCAGGAACTGGAGTTACTGCAAGATACCAAAGCGTCTGTTAAGTGGAGCGGCAAATTCCATCCAAACTTTAATAGCTGTCCCTGTTTTTTTTCCCTCCTCAGTGATGAGAAAACAATAGGCCAGAGCCAGCTCCACGCGCCGTGTGCTTTTATGCCAGGTGTTGTTATTGTTTAGACACAATTAAGATGATAATCACTAATCAATTTGTGTGATTTGAGAAAGTATGCTTTCCATACTGACTTCCGAAATTGTTGATCCCTTTCTCCTCCTCCTCTCTCTCTCAGTGTGTGTGTGTGTTTGTGTGTATGTGTGTCCATATAGATCTCTCTGAGCCATAGACGAGCTTAGTTGTGGTCACCGAGTGATCCCATAATAACGACTGGCTTTGCTGTATGTAAAAAAAAGAGAAAAACTGCCACCGTCTTATGTCCCTAACCCTCTTTTTCACAGCAGATAACTAACTGGATTCCTCACTCAAACAAACTGCTTGATAATGGAATCATCTCTATTCAATTAGTGGTCTAACAGTCTTCTGTCTCGGCAGGCCAAAACACACACACACACACACGCTCCCCGAGTCTTTCCTCCCTCACAGCTTTAATGCAGCCAGACACCAGTAATGTTGATGATGGCAGTAGATGCTGATTGCTCCTCTTTCCCTTCCTCTTATTCTCTCTCTGCCATTAATCAGCGGTGAAAGAGAGAGAGGGCGAGAGAGAGAGACTGAGCGGCGCAGAGAGAGTGAGAGAGAAAAAGAGAGCTGCAGAGTTTGGTCGGTCAGCCGCACCGGAGTGAGTAATTAACTGGCATTAACTCATTAAACTGTCCCAGATGTGGCCATGAATATCTGAGTGGTGGTGAGACACAGAGGAGAAGAGAGAGAGAGCGAGAGAGCGAGAGAGAGAGAGAGAGAGAGAGAGAGAGAGAGTTTAGGCCTCCCTGCATCCTTCTGGCAGCAGAAGAAGAGAGACTGTCAAAGAAAGAAAATGCATGAGGGGTGTATCTACATACTGGATGTGTTCTTAGCTGTGCATGCCTCGAGTAGGAATACTTACGTGAGCGGAGTGTGTGTCCGTGTGTGTGTGTGTGTGTGCATCACAGGAAACCCATGCCTCTCGGTGTGGATCATCCAGACTTACCCTGGGTGATTTATATGCTATTTCAAGTTGATTAAGATTTATTATAAACATGCCCGGGCTTAATCACTCAGTGACATCCTAATGAAAATAAAATACCGTGATGCATTTTGGAGCTTCTGTTGCTTCATTCTGGTGTTTGAGTGAAATGACAGTACATTTAATCTCATTGTTTTGTGCCCCATTCATCTCTGCACTTTTAAAGGCCTTATTTTACTTGCCTCATTAGCATTTGTAGCCCCTGTTGTTTTCCTACTGAAAAAAATACTGGATAAAATACGTAGATATATAGATTATTTCAACCATTTTTTGGAGAGGCAGAACCTAAATCAGCCTTGCTGCTTGCACAGATTCACACTGAACAATGTCACGAGTAACGACCCAATAAGCCCCGGTGTTGAAGCTGGAGGAAGGCCTCTCTGATATCACTGCACCACCCTACTGACATAAAAAAAGACAACCAGGTTGATTACAAGAGCTGATTATATTGTAGTATAACAGGCTTTATCTGTAGTGTGAAGCAGAAGTTTGGGTTTTGGGAACGGTTATTTGCATTTCTTGAGGCTTCGGGTTGAGTCAGACTTCTTTAAACAGGTGTTTACACTGAACTGAATGGCTTCATCGTGATAAATTGTGGGTTTTAGATTAGTTTTGGTTACTCACTGATTTATGGCATTGTAGATCTCAGCTGCGAGGAGAAAAAAAAATCAAATCTGAAATCACACCACTGACCTGACTTTCGTTAGTGTGGTGTTTGTGTATTGTTTTAGTCATTAGCATGTTTTCATTTTATCTGTTTCGGCGTGTCTATCCCTCTGAGGCAAATATTTGAACTTCTTGAGGTTGAATTGATTTCACTTGCCTGAGTCTTATTAAAGCCCACAGAGTGGACACACGGCTTGAACGATAAGATAAGAGGAAAGTTCTCGCATTTTTGCCGGCATTTAAAAACTTCTTTGCTCAGGTGTGCAGCTTCTAAGTCTCTCACGACGTAATGATGAAATATGTGCTCTTCACTTCACGAGAAATAACAGCGCTTGTTTTGAACCACATGCCTCTTTGGCACTGTCAACTATGCTATGTGTAAAAGTGATTGAATCAAAATGACTCACATTAACATTACAAATCTAACAACTGGTTGTTAGGCAAGGTAAAATATGTAAAACATGTGCTGGTGTAGGCGAAGGAACACCTTTGAAATCTGAGATGGCTGCTTGATAATTGTTAGTGGAAAAAAAAAAAAAACAAAACTCTCCAACAATTACTGTGAATGAAAAAGTTTTTTTTGTTGTTTTTTTTTTTGCTTTTGTTTACTAAGGTCCAGTTTAATGGATGTTGTCTGTGCATTTATGCATGCATAAATTTAAGTGCATACAGAACAGACTCCATTGGTAAATACATTTCTTGTAATTTCTACGTAGCACCGCTTCCATACGCAGCAGCAACAACAACAGGAGCAGTGAGTACAAACTAAGATATGAGACGAGTGATTAATAATATATTACTGTATGTCTTAACTCCACCAAACTCTTATGTACAACTATCCATTTCTTCCCTTCCCCATCAAGTTCTCACTTGACGCTGTAATGTTAAAATATATTCTTTTCCTAACTACGTGAGCAGATGAACCTTGCTGTTCGACTGAAAAACAGAGGTTAACTAACAACGATTAAATCGCACTGCTTACGTTGTTGAAACTCGTGTGTGCAGGCCAGTGTCTGAAAAAAAAGACCTACAAAACAAAGAGACATTATTCATTTTGCTGCATGAGATCTGCTCCACAACAACTTCATTTGCATTTATCCAGTGTCAGGCAGTGAAAGAAAGAGCGAGAGAGAGAGGGAGAGAGAAAAGTGTTCATCTGAAATGATGCATGGCTGACACACTGTGAGTGATAAAAGTAATCACTCTAGATGCCATCTTTGGAGTGTGAGGGTGTGCGTGTGTGTATGTGTGTTTGTGTGCAATCATGCATGCAAGAGAGCGTAAAGTGTACATGCTTTGGCTGCAAGTTTGTCAGTTTGTGTGTGCGCATGTGTGCACACACTATTGTGTATGCATGTTTAAATATGCCACTGTGTGTGTGTGTGTGTGTGTGTGTATATGTGTGTGCATGATTGCGTATGTAACGTGGCTACCAGTGAGTCTGCATAAGCGTGTGCCTGCATGTGTGCCTGTACCTTTTGTGTGTTTGACGGCGTCTTATTAAAGTGTCATTTAGACAGACACTTCTCAGAGTCTGGCCCCAGGCAGCCTGATAGATTGTAATCATGGACTAAATTACTACTTTCCCAAGCTGTAATCATAGGCTGTGTGTGTATGTGTGTGTGTGTGTGTGTGTGCTTGTGTTCCTTTGCCTGTGTGTGTGCTGGTGTTTGTGTGAGACAGAGAGAGGACCTCATCATTGTTTGGCATGTGTCTGTTATGATTCAAGTGAATGTAACAATCTGCCTGATTGATTTAGCACTCACTTTGTAACTCATCTGCGCCCCCACGCAGCCTCCACTTTCACAGGATGATACTCTACATCCTAAACAGGTCATTCTGCTCGTTTACAGGTTGGTTTTGAATGCCGGGAAGTGTTTAAGTTATTGCTTTGCCTTTCAAAAAAAAGCATGTTTGTTCAGTCTTTAAGTCAAAGGTTCTTGGTATCTTAATAATGAGATCATAAGATCCTTGGATAATGCCTAAAGGGAGAATTTAATGCTTTATTTGTTTGCCAGTTTCAGTGCCACGTTTGAGATCAAGCTTTGTCAAAGACCACACTCAAGAGAACACAAAACAAATCCCGATGTTTGGATTTGTGCTGGTGTAGGTGTTAGACTTGAGTTTACACTGGCTGCGCAATTTTGTCTCTCTTTTTTCCTTTATCAGGGGTTTTATCATACAAGATTCATCAAAGAAGGCAAAGAGCAGTCGCTGCCTTTTTGGAAAAAAAAAGAAAACCCGTTGCTTTGATGTGACAGTGATGACGGCGCTGTCTGGCGACACTCAGCCTTGTTGAACTGTGACTTCAAACTGCTCACGGTCTATCTCTGTCGAGCTTCCATCACTTGACTATTTTAAGATACGGAGGAGAGACGAGGGCGCGCACGCATGCAAACACACACACACACATGCAGGACAATTACGAACACACACCTGCACTCTCGCTAGCACACGCACAAACACACACACACACACACACACACCGAGCTTCCACACCTCCTTTGCCCTTTAGCAAAGCCTACAATGGCAACAACTATCTTTCCTTTTAACCTTCTCGCCCCACACTTACGTTATCGCTTCCCTCTCAGACTTCACCCAAATTACGTCTCCTCGCAGGCCCGGGCCGCTCGGAGCAGGATGTCGGCTGAGGGGAAGAAACTAAATGCGCCAACAGGAGATGTCACGTTTTATTTAGGAGTTGTGACTCATGGCCGTTAAGACCACGGGCTTGAGTACTGAGTTGTTAAGGAAATAAAACGGGACATTAAAAGAGGCGCAAATGCCTGCTATTAGTAATGTGATAGTTTTGTATTACGCTGAACACTTTTGGATTCACTGCCCTTCCCTGTAAATGTAGCCTACTGTTAAGCTGTGACGCTCGAGGATGACAGTGGACCTTATTTGAAGTATTACTGACGAGCAAACACATTAGCGCACGCACATTCCCCGCTCCGGCCCCCGTGCTTTAAGACCTACAGTATTTAATTTCCTCCGGCCTTGTCTATTTGGCCAGCGAGGTGGTAACTTGATTGGTCAGCTGTGCGCCTTTCCTGTCTGATGATTGGATTTGGTTCTCATGTGTCCGGAGCACACCCCGGCGCACCGGGATGAAACAGATTAACTAGATTTTCTGTTTTTCTATGCTCTCCCTTTCTCTCTCCATCCCTGGCACTGTTATTGGAAGAAAGTGATAATTCCCCTGCACTTCAAACACAGCCCCCCAACTAAGACTCTGCTTAAGTCTCCTCCAAGGAAAAGCTGCCTGCCTGCGCACAGATGTCTCTGATTAAATTGTATCTCAGAGAGAGAAAAAGAGAGAGTCCTCCTTTCAGCTCTTCCCCTCCTTCATGCTCTCGCTCCCTCTCTCTTTCTCTCTCCCTCACCCCTCCTCATGTCTCTCTATCTGTCTCTCTGTTAGCTTGCTCAACTGGCTGTTGCCAAAAGAGCCTTGGGCGACGAATAAATTGCTTTGGTTTCAGCAGACAGAGAAGTTGGCCGAGACAAGCTGAATCAGTGCATTAGATGCGAAGGCCCCCTCATAGACTGGAAGTTAGCCTTTAGCGCAATCATTGACCGTGAGTGATGATTATGTCTAATTGAAGGAGACTTTCGCTACCTGTAACACAGCTGGGGGGCCTTGAGCATATTGGACAGAGGAAAAGCAGGCGGGGAGAAAAGAAACAGTGTGTGTTACAGGAGATGGTGGAGGGAAGGAGATAGGTTACAGAGGGATGGAGGAAGATAGTCGTGGGAAGTGTATCGTGGAATGAAGGAAAGCTGGACAGAGAGATAAAAGACAGAGAAATGACTGAGGCTGAGGAACATAGAGATTGTTTTAATGAATTAGTCGGAGACCAAAGCTGTCTAATGGTGGGATTGGAACATGGGTAATAAATTTAGCGGCACAGCCGGCGCTCTTTCATTTAGGCCTGTGGATACTGAGCTTTCAGCAACAGGATAGTTGAACAAATTTGTTCTGTAAATATACATCTGCTTAAAATCTGCTCCTAACAAGGAAAATGCATGCAAAAATTAGTGCCAGCAAAAAGATTTCCAGCCTCTCTCGCAGCCTTTCAAATCACTCCCGAAACCCATAAAAATAGTACATTTCAATATGGACCGGACCAGAGCTCAATATACAATATGCAGAAGCTCCCAAGCAAATTAGAGAGGAAAAAATCAATATGTTTATTGTGTACCAGTTGGAAAAAAAAACACATTCTCCACAAATTTGAACACTGGAAATAACAGGATATCGTGCCATTTTCTTCAAGCTTCATTACAGCTAGTGTGCCAGTGTTTGGAAGTGTGTTTATGTGCATGGGAGCCTTTTGCGCATGAAGTGGTCCCCTTTTGTTTGTGTGTATGAGATGCATATGTGTGCGTGTCTGTAGGTGAGCGTGGACACATGCATGCCTACATTTGTGTGTGTGTGTGTGCAGGAATGAACGCTTGAGCTGAGCAGACGGGTGCCAAAGACAAAAACAGCCACAGTCCCCCCCCCCCCCCCCACACCTCCTCCCTACACCCCCCATCCCTCCATTTCCACATGGCACCGGGCTCCCTGGCATGAACGGTGGCCACGGGAGTCGCTTCAGATCATCTAGGAGGGTATTGGATGGCCGTGGCTGCCTTTTGCAATAACCTGGCATGGTCCAAATTCATTAGGGTAAAATTTGGCCCTGGCTGCAGCACTGTAGTGCCCACAGCTTTTGGCCCCGCTGCCCTGTGCCGCGCTAGGCTGAGCTGCCGAGCGCTTTTGCTGGATCCAGAGAGAGCCATTAGCGGCTGCTTGTGATGATGGTTATGCTCCCCAGTGTCACACACAGATAGTTGCCTTTGAATGATTTGAGCGATTACCCTTTTCACACAAGCTATGGAATAATGGGTTAGGTGAGAGAGCGGGGAGGAAAGCGATGGGGCGCATGGAGGGTCGAAAAGAGAGCCAGTGAGGAAAGAGAGGGGGAAACTGAGACGAGAGATTGAGATGAAAATGGGTTCATGTGTCATTTTAATTCACAGAGTAATTATTGTTTGAAGTCTGTCAAGCAAATTTATTTTTATGTTGTTTATTTCAATTTGTGGTCCTGTGATCTTGTAAAAAAAAAAAAAGCAAATACAGGTATTTAAGAGAAAAAAAGATCACTTGTAAAATACAAGAACAATAATGAGGCTGAATGGAAATGAGTGTTTGAGAAGACGTGAGATCATCTCGGAGTAATAAAGCATGCTTTTTAATACATTATTTCTTTTTTTCTGGGTGGGTTGGCCTGTTGTGAAAGTAATATACATCCTGTATGGACATAACAATTCTACAATTATACAAGGGCTAATTTTGAGCCATGACAAGAGATGACTTAAATGTAAATATTCAGAAGTGACTTTGTATACACCATCACAATCTCAGCTCATTGTCAATCAAAAGAGTTACCTGTGTCCAACTTGAAAAGGCCAATGATCATCTGGTGACTTGTTCTTTTATACAAAGAGTTATTTCCTGTACAGTCACACAGCAGTCAGATACACCTTCATCACACGTGTCATATTTAGCTCTGCTTTGCCTCTGACTTTGCCTCAGTTTGCATTTGTTTTGCATTGCTGATTGAAGTTAACATTGTGAATATATTCTTTTTAATACACACTGCATCAGCTTATTGATTGACACCCAGCTAAACAGAGCCAGTGTCACCATGTTTCTTTTTTCCAAGCATCACCAACCTAGCGACAGTAACTAAGGGGGATGAGACTGGACTCAGGATCTGTGAGTTGCATAAACTGCATCTCACCAAGTCACTCTCTCAAACATCCACAGTGCACCGACCGTTGCAATATATATGGAGGTGCCTGCGTCTGATTGCTGACTTCAGAGCGCAAAGTTGAATCAATACTTTGCCAGAGAAAGCAAACAGAACTGAGGTGCTGACGAGAGGCTGCCCTCTGATCAGAGTTCACACTGTGCAGTTTTCTGTGCTTCTTTCAGATTTCGCTCCTCTGGGGTCGCTTGCTCACTTGAAGTTAGCGTTGATGTGATCTGAAACCTACAGACTGCCCTGTAATCTCTCTGTCTGCCGTACACTGTTTCAGTTTGTTGCTGTTGTCTTTGCTTTTGTCTTTGTTTCACACCTTTGTTTTTTTTTTCTCGTCTCTGATGGCTTTACCTACACAGTGCTCGCTGCAAAAACATTTATCTACATGACTGTTTTCTCAACATTTTTTTCGCCGCCTCTTTGCATTCAGAGCAGCAAACTAGATGTTTTCATACACAGTTTTTGTAGCGTAACTCTGGCAAAGCTTCAACTTCTGTATCAAGCTGTGGAATGATTTAAGTGTTCTTGCTCCAACATGCAATTACGCCGTTAAACTCTGAATGCCTCTCCATAGAGTTGTCAGAATGTACACATACCACGTGAGCTTGATACTGAATTAAACTGAAAACTTCAGTTTCTGATAGTTTCGGGGTTTTTTTTATTCTGAGAACCATAATTAGCCTCTCTAGAATTTTAACATGTTGTTTTCCAACTTAAATGTTAATGTTGGCTTTAATTAATATGGATTTTCTTGACATTGCATGTTATTGTAATGATTTCTATTCAAAACATGAACAGGATTTATCTCAATTTGATATTAAGGATTCACAATAACAGATCTAATTATTGCTGCTGTTTCCTATACTGCTGTTCTACTCCAAAAAGAGGATGAAATTTCTCTAAACATACATTAAGAGTGCAGTGGGATTTTAATGATGTACTCATTGCTTTTCTGATATTTTGGTTGTGTTTGTTTTGAAGTCTGTTTTCATGTTGAAGTGTCTTTTATTGAAATCTTTAGTTTTAGTTTTCTCCTCCGTGACCTGTCTCTCACTTAAGTTTTCTCTCATCTATTTTACATTAAGGTTTATAATGCTAACTTTGGGTGGCACTGGCGCACAATTAGCGATGTGTGGTTACAATAGTAGTAACAAGTTAAAAGTGAAAACAAAAGCATCCTGTATGCAGCATGTAAGTAGATGCGACATAAGCACACATGCACACAACTGCAAATGACTATTACATGTGTCCGTGCACAGGACGCCAACAAACACATGCCATCACACACATACAGTACACACATAAATATACACAATGAGAGCGCCGGTCCTCAGACAAACAGCTGGCGCAGAGCTCCAGATGGACAACAGCTCACAGTGTTAACTGAATTATAGATTTCATAACACAGGATGCCTATGCAACTATACAAGAGTAAGATGAGCTGATCAAGCCAAGCATGCAAAACAGTACGTGTCAGAATGCAGCCGACATATACTGTATGCATCCTGTGGGTCTGCACAGGCCTGTGTAGAGAGAGCACGTGTGAGATCACATACATCTGTGTGCGCTCGCCTTTTGTGTGTGCATGTGTGTGCTAACGCAATCCCATTCTGCTGTACAGTGGAGCAGCGCCATAAACAGGGGGCACCTCTCCTATTTGATAACAGATAGGCTCCCGTAGGATCGGCCATTATTCCTTTGCATTTCGCCGAGCAAATGAACTTGACAGATGGCTGTGTCACCCAAACCCTTGACTACCAACCTGATTATGCAGAAAACAATACAATAGAATAGAGCAGGGGAATCATTACCGGAGGTAGGGATTGTGAGTTTGAGAGCACACCCCAACGCCTCACCCACATTCGAGGACAATGCAGCACAGGCCAACAAAATTACACTTGTGAAATTGAACAGCAAGAATGAGTTTAACATAAACTGGGTTACGGTCAGGCAATCTGTCATCAGACTAAAGCCATTGTCTAGGGCTGCTTGCATGGCATATGAACTCATCCGTCATCTCCGACTCTATTAATGGCTGCAGCTCAGGTTTTAAACTGTAGAGGTTTACTGGCTGAGGCAAGGCTCCCCTGCTGCCTGTATATGCTTTATGAGGAATGTGTCGTTTTGTGTATTGGATGTGTACGTGGATGGGGGAAGTGAGTAAGTGAGATTGGTGTTTGGTGTTTGGCCTACGGTTCGGGAAATGGGGTGAGTGTGTGCCTCGCTGTCTCGGAAAAAATAACGTCGATTACAGGAATGGGTTGGTTTGTATCATTGCACACCATCCCCTTTCACCATCGCCTTAATTCTATCCTACCAAGGACCAGCTGGTGACACAACAGAGTGATGTTTGTCCCCGCAAACGTGTGGACACGGTGCCGGAGCCCATGCAAATCTCATTCTCAAGGTCTGGTCTGAGGAATAGGCCACGTTTCACTCTGTTGTCAACACACCACAGAACTCGGAAGGATTTGTTATCAGCTTAAAGAAAAGGCCGCCTTCACCCAGCCAACATGTACCCTACGATGGCAGGTGGACACTGCAGGCTCAGATAGTGTACACCACAGAACATATGGTGCTGGACTTCAGAGAAAAGCCACTACAAGGATGCTTTCCAGTTCACCCCGACATCATGAGTCACATCTGGAAGTGGATCTTTTCACATTAACGCTGCCCACGTCCACTGTCCGCTGAGGTCCTTTCTACTGCTACATCTGTTCTGTGGTCTGTATCAATTTACATTGGTCACTGTTACACATTTTAACATCATGTTGTCATGCCATTATCATGGAAATTATGGTTATTATACACAGTTCTGTTAGCAGACATGCCAGTTGTACTTGTACAGGTGCGAGGCTCTCAACAAGAAGTCACCCTGCTGTTTAATTTGGCAGACTTTGTCCTTAAATGTGTAGGAATGAATGGGCTCATGACTGGTCCTTTTAAAAGCTTTGCATGCACCACTGTTACACTGTTACATTTAGCTATTTGACCTTTTGCCATGTAAGTAAGCATTTGTTTAAGTAATTATTTTAACATTCACAATGCATATTTGCATTCTCTCATTACAGCAAAACAGCATTTGATGTTATGCTGTAGCTTTTCTCTTTTTTTTTTCTTTTTTTTTTAGCATTTCTAAAATTAGTTTTGGTTTGGTCCTATATGCAATATGCAACAAGTTCACTTTGCATTGGATTTGTTTATTGCACTGAACAAAATGTCACAAGAATTCTGTACTACAATTAAAACATACAGTATTAAAAACATTTCTTCAGTATTACTTCAGGACACAACTGAAAGTTGAATGTTATATCCAAGAAGTTGTTTTTTTTCTCTCTTAAGGCACACAAATGTTGCCGTGCCAATACAAAAACACATACCTGCTGTCCAAAAAGCCCCAAGGCTTTTTTGACCTCATCCCCACCACTTGCATAAATACAGAGCCCAAAAACGAGCACGCATTGCACACATTCTCTCAGTCCAGGGTGTGTGCGTTTCATTAAGGCCGTGTTTAAATAGGCTAAATAGACTTTTTCCATCAGTCAAAACATCAAGCTGTTAAGATAACAAAATGAAGTGAATGTGCCTCTTCTTTCTCACTGTAACATGAACTTTGCCAGTGTAGTGGCAAGAGTGTGCTTCACTACTTCAACCTCATATCCTGAAGTTGGCGGTTTAGTCAAAGTGTTTGTGAAGCACGCAGTGTAAACAAAGCTTAACAGGCTCCGAATGCCATAAATACAGAAAAGGCAGAAAGTTTGTTCAACCTGCAGAGTTTCCCCTCCCTTCGGCGGCGGCGTGTTTCCCTCGCCATGCTGTTGACAGTGTGTCACGCCGCGTTGCCAACTCTTAAAGCAAACCAACAGAGGCCTTGCATCAGTTTAGCACCCCGGTGTTAGGTATGTACACACAGCAAGCCAAATCAAAGACCTTGTTTGTGCCTCAACACAGTGCAGGTTTTCAGTGGGGAGAAATAAACCCTAAATAGGAAATCTCACACTGTCATGTAAGTGGGCTACAGGAGGCGCCGCCTGAGAGGAGGTGAGGAAGTAAGGAGTGAGGGAAAGGAGGAAGAGAAAAAAAAAACATTGTCTTTAAATGACTTCGATCTCTGGTGTGATGAATCACAGAGTTGCAAATCCCTTTTTAGCTAATTGCTACCAGCATGTGAGATTTCTCCCCTACTCCTCCTCCGTGTTCAATATCAATTTTCAGGGCCGGCAGAGAGAGATAGCCCTGGTCTGTTCCCCTGAGTCTCGCCAGTGGCCTCGCTGATAAAAACTGCACTAACAGCACTTAGCCATTTCAGAGACTGGGGAAACAGACATACACACATACACACACACACACACACACACACTCCCTCTCTCTTATTCACAGCTGTGTGCGGTAATGAAGGAGAAAAGATGGGCCAATCGAAGTGAAACAGGGAACAGGCTGGTGTCATCTGCTCTGTGACCTTCTGAGAAGACTGTGTGTACTTATGTGTGTGTGTGTGCGTACTTGTGTGTGTACTTATGCGTGTGTGTGTACTTGTGTCTGTGTGTGTGCGCTCTCTTCAAGAAGTCTGGAGGTCAGACCTGTGCTCACTGAAGGGAATTAACATTTGTCTGCTTCGCTAAGGACAGGCTGTCCCCCATGGAGAATGCAGGAAGTGTGTGCAGATTGGCGAGCTTTAGCCCGTTTTCATTTCTGGGTAGTTAATGGTCATGCGCTACCATTTTGTGCCCTGCAATTAGTTTAGAAACTGAGATATGTGTCACCATACATGGCAATTTTGTCCAACTGGAACTACTGTAGGCTATATGGAAATGAGATGGTCAACTGTGGGAGTTTATGCCACTTTTGAAACACAGAAAAATAGAGATAGTATGCATACATATTGCAAAGTATATTCTATTTGAACACAGTTAACAGAAACTGGCTCAAACCAATGTGTGTAAAACTTATATATACAAAGAATTAGTGTGTGTGTATGTATGTGTGTGTGTGTGAGGTTGCGACATCAGCTTGCCCTTGACCATCCTCAAGAGGAGATGCGACACAGCACAACTCCCCCGACACCTTCTGCTCCACTCAGGCAGCTGCCTTCACAATTAAAGGACCACCTCCACCTCAGAATCCATCATGGAAAAGTGTGAACCCAATGTACGCCAGTCAATAACAATAACCATGCACTTTACAAGAGTGTGTGTGTGTGTGTGAGAGGGGGGGGGGAGGGGTGTGTGTGAGTGTAAGCTATAGCAACCTTAAAAAAAAAAAAAAATCACAGCAAGGTGACTCTGTGCCCTGTGGTGGCCAGTGAAAACACACGATGTAGAAGTTAAAGCGTTTGTTTATCTGGAGCTGCAACATATCTGCAACAGTCCAATCATATTGGACTTCAAGTATCCTAACCCAGGGTGGCACTTTAGAGGAGGCCATGATAACCCTTTTATAACCAGTCCTCTCTAACGCTCTGGTCACACCATAAAGTGCCAAAGTTCATCCACACGTCTTCACAAAGGGTGCTACAAGCTCGGTGACATGGTGGGTATTTGAACGACAAGTGATTTACTGTATCTGGGGTGTGACAATAGCTCGCAGAGCGTGCTAACTTGACAACTGTTGGGAAAGCAAGCTTTCGGGCTGTAGATTAGCTGGTTCGCACAATTTATTCGAGTGCTCTGTTTGCGCTATCGACTCAAAAGTGTCCATGGCATATGGCCTGGAAAAGAAGGAATTAAATCCAATGTGGGCAGTACAGTTGATAAGATTAATAATTTAATAGTTTCCTCTATTTGGACTCAAACTACTGCTCCATTGCTGTTGGTCAACAATTCAAAAAAGTTGTTCTTAACAGTAAAGATTTATTGTGAATGCAGCTTTGGAGAATTTGTGAAGACAGATAAGTTAGTGTATGAGGCAGCCACTGATGCTATCCCTCCTCACACACACATCACTACCAACATACCTTCCACTGGCCTATAATGCTTCTGCAATGTAGAACATCACACACAAATAACAAAATTAACATCATTATACAGCTGCAAGCCATAAGAGATACTTTCCCTTCTCTTTAACTCTCTTTCAACCCCTTCATGTTTTGTTTCGACTGCGGCTAAGAGGCTTTCAGTGGGGGGGGCTAAAGTCACCTACTCCCCTCCCTGATTATGCAAAAAGCTTTTAAAAGAGGCAAGGTGGAGGGGAGGTTCGGGAGATCGGTGGCCTTCGCACCCTGCTCCCTCTCACCCTGTCCTCTCCTTTTTACTCTAATCTGATTTCTAGCAGGCATCTTTGATCTAGGCCTGTGCCAGAGGAAAGCAAGCTGCCGGGGCCTTGCCTCTACATATGAAGTGAGTATGGAGATTAGCAGCCTTCCCTTACAGCTTTAGTGGCTAATACCTGATTAGGGCCCCGAGTCAGCCAATTGTCTCAGTGCTGGCTATCAATGTTAGCACTGGCTCTGGAGGGAAGGCAGGGAGGCGAGGTGGGGGGGGGTGGATGGATGGATGGATGGCGGCAAGTAGAGGGATGGAGTAGTAGCGGTGGTAATATGGGGTAGAGAGGGTTAGGATGAAGGTTGATTCCGTAATGGATACTCATTTTATCCCACCCCGCTAAGAAGATTAGGCCTTGGGGTGTCATATTAGCTGTGCTCTCTGGGCCTTTGGTGGTCCATGCAGCTTTCTAATGGTGCTTACTGGTCCATGTTGCTTGCTGGTTCTTTTCTTCTCTTCTCTTTCCCATGTTGTCCAATACTGTCTTCCATTACACTGTACAACTGGATCAGAGGGGCCCTGAGTGTAAAATATCCTTTCCTTTTTTTTAAAAAAAAAAGAGGCAAGGTATGATCTGCTGTGATGCGTAACATCTGTTTCATCTCCTCTCATCTTTCAAGGAATAAGCTGCATGCTTCTCAATAAAGGGGATCGGAGGGCTCATTTGATGTATGAAGTGAGATGCACTGCGAGCGTGTTTTAAAAAAAAACAAACCTCTGATGACGCTCGCCAACAAATGACACAACACTTTGTTCATTTTCCAGGTCTTTCTTGCTTTCCTTCGCAGATGTACACTATGTTTAGGGAGTGTTGTGTCTTAATTAATTAATGTCATATTATTTATTCAAGACCAACACAATCTTGAGTGTTCTCTTACGCTGACAGCAGAGTACTCGGAGACGTAGCTGGCAAAGAGGCCAAACAGGAGGCCATGAAAGTTTAAAAAATGTGTTGAGATAGACTGCAGACATCTCGTTCCAGTGGAGGACCGTTGCTCTCTCTCTCTCTCACTCTTTCACTGTCTGTTTTGCTCTCTCTGACCCTCTATCTCTTTAAATCTGTCAGTTTAACAAAGACAGAGCAGACCGCTGAGAACGACAAGCTCAGCCAATTAGAGCACTTGAGACAGGCAAAATGCCTCTCTCTTTTATAACTTGGGTTTACGGTTATGCTACAACTGGTGAAAATAATTGGTTATTAATACGACTACCACCAAGTGCAGGTTTGTAAGTATTTAAGCGTCTATGAGAATTTGTTTCATTTGCAGCTGCTTGTAAGGATAATAAGCTTTGAAAATCTGTCAATCAGCGAGATGTCAAATTCTGCTTCCAAACCACCTGCTGTTAGAGTGCACTTCGACTTCTATATGGACAAAAAAACTTTTTTGAGCTAGTCATTTTATTTGCTTACATGACATGCACATTATAGAGACATTGCATATTTCCTTCCAGTGTGGAAATAAACGGTTTAGGTGGAAGGGGCAGAGAGGTGGAGAGATAAAGAAAGGAGCAAAATCAGTAGGAAAGGTGAAGGAAGAGGATGAGGAATGAGGAGAAGCTCCTTCAGTAAAGCCTCAAACGCCTCATTATCCTAAGAGCTGCATCTCCTTATGAGTATACTCTTTATCTACTTATAATCTCTTCCTCTTTGTTCCGCAGTCCATGGCTCATAACACCTTTTAATCTCCATGTGTGTGAAAGGAGGGGGCTCGAATGCATGCATGCGTGGCTGCGTGAGTGTGCCTTATTAGCGCTCCGCTTAAACTCTGGATGGGAAATTAAAAAAAAAATTAAAAAAAAGGTGGAGATTAGCTCCGTGTGGATGCTATTTTGTTTTTAGGGAAATTAGGCTTGATGGACTTAACTGAAGCAGATGATTAGTCTCTCATTATCTGAACCCTTTATCTCAACCTTGCTAGTCAAAGCAGCCTATTTGTCTCCTAACATTTCCTAGCTACCTGGTAGTTTAATGACAGGGTGTATGGGATTAATTAACTAAAGAGTGTAATCTCGTCTCCTGAACCGCTGTGATGTCTTACTCTTTAAAGAGCTGCGCTTGTTGTGTCTCCTTTCTTTCTTTTCCTTTTTGTGATGCGTGTGTGTGTGTTCACGGGTGCATGTTATTTTTGCATACCAACAGTGTCCGTTTCATGTATCACCACTTCGTCTCCCTGGCCATTTTCCATGAGGTACTTAGCAGCCCAGCCACTCTGATGAAGAAAAACAAAGTTAGCTTAACTCAATATTGAACCCAGTTTTGCAGTTGTGAACTCCCACCCCCCCATCAGCGGTGGCCCCAGACCCATTTAGAGTCCCAGAGGAGAAGCCAAGTTAACGCCTCTGCTCCCCCACGGTCAGCTAATGAGAAGGGGCATGCGTTGCCACAATCCTCCCTTCCCTCTCCCTCGCTCAGCCCTCTCAGAGTGGAATCGATCCTTGATGTCAAAGGCCTAACATTTCTGGCCTACTCAGCCAGGAGTCCTGCACCCACCGCCCCCACCCCACCCCACCCTCCCTTTTTCCTTCCCAGCAGAGCCAAATTAGCAGACCCTCAACACATCAGTGCCTGAATAAGATAAAGGTTCTTCTTAAGGCCCCTTCCTCTCTAGTCTAACCAAAAAGTACAAGAGTTAGACCAGCGATTTACCAGCTTCTAAAGGATTATAACTACCTCCAAGGAATAGTTGATACTGAACCTGGGGTGTACAGCAAGGAACCATTCTGTGCCATTTAGCGACCGAGTGCCATTGATACCGTGGCACAGGATGCAGCTGACACAGCCTTTGTTATTTTCAAACTCCATTAATAATCTATGATCTCCTTGTGCTCCTCGCCCCTAGAATGGTTGCAGGCTGTTTACATAAATTGACAAGGACGCCAAAAGGCACGCTGCGATTTTTCAAAAGTATTTTAGCCCCCAGAAGACACCATAAAAATGGTATTTATTAATTGGATGCTATCCGGGCTCTGTTTACGTATTTCATATTCATTTATTATGTTTTCTTTGCCCAGCTAAGGAAAGGCATTTGACTGACATAAATACATTATTCTATTTGTGTGTTATGTCCCATGGGGCTGTTAATTATTTGTTTTTCTTGAGTGGAGAAACTTAAAGGAAATACATCACAAGTCTAACACCCGAGGATGATGTCTGTTCTTTTTTTTTTTTTGGCTCCCTTTATGCCTCCCTCTCCTTATGTCTCTCATGTTTGCATGTGCTCAAAGGAAATCAAACCACGGTGCGGTCGAATACATTAATTAAACGCAAAACTGATAAACAAGGCTGATAACAGAGAGCATTCAGTTTACCCTTTTAGGCTGGTCTGCGGTCTAATCATTTGTCGACAACGAGAACTCTCAGTTTTGTCACCAGCCCTGGTATTGAAATTCATCATTTTGAAGACAAAATATGGTGCAAAGAAATGCAAAGATTAGACAGTCTATTTTGCCATTTATTATTCTGAAGTAATGAATTTTCTGCAGGAAAATTGAGATCTGTATTTAGCTGTCAGGACCATTTTGGGTGAGGGATGACTGACATTTTGCCGTGGCTGACAAGCAGTGATTTGACCAGTCATATTTACTCCATCACTTGACAGAGTGGACTAGATTATGCTTTTTGTGGAATATGCAAATGTGATGTTTAGCTACAGAAGAAGAGGAGGACTATCACTGTTGCCCAAGAGTAATTTTCATCTTTACTTTGTATTACGACGACAACCCAGATTCTTCTTCCCTAAGTTCAAGGAAAGAAGTTATCACATTTTAGAGATTTTTCACAAACAAGAGACTCAGTTTATATGCATGAACAGAAAGATATGCTTGCTATTCAGTTGTTTGTCCTGGTACTGTATCTACAGAGGGGTTGTTGTAAATAGTATCAAGTACAGCAATTTCTAAGCTGCAAAAGCCTCTGTTAACACAACACTTGTTCTTTCATCCACCAAGGTTGGAGTCCCAAAAAAAAAGTGGGGAAAAGAATCTTCAATTTAGTGAGCACACCCTGAGTCATTATTAGAAATGACAGTTGAACCTGATGAAATTGTATTCCCAATTGGAAAACCAAATTGCTATCAGACCGACATGATTTCCTTGTGCTAGGACCATGCTAATTCTGCGTCAAAACATCGGTAAATGTATTTAAAAGCCATAATAGCATATTACCATGCAGTCTTCCTTCGCCCTCATACGTAGACCCTATTAATCTGGAACTTCGATTTGCATGTAAATGTGGTCAACTTTCATATCATCAAAATACATGAGTCCTACACCAACAGCAGACCAGCAAGCCATGTTTGTGTGTGTGTGTGTGTGTGTGTGTGTACATGAAAATAGGACCCGCAAGCTTGTGTGTGAATGTATGCATGTGTGCTTGTATATGCACACACAATTACAGACTGATATATGTGTGTTTGCATGTGAGAATGTCCCATAGGCGAATGCATCTGTGCAGCTATGTTTGTGTGTGTGTTGGATAGAGGAGAGTTTGGGTTTGAAATAATGCATTGCGGTTTGATGTGCAATTACTGGCATATATTAGGGATTTAAGAGAGGTCAAACTAGCATGACAGAAAGGATGACGAGATATGGAGAGATAAAAGAGGAAAAACATCAATATACAAATGTGTGTGTCTGTGTGCGTGTGTGAATGTGTGTTTGTTGATGTCAGAAAAGAAGCAAGGGCCAGTGCGACTTACTGTAGGTGCCAGAGACGCCATATGATGCTTTTGTCACGTCATAATCATTATACGGATTGAAATTACGCAGAATGGACAGTCAGTACAGCATTATCTTTTGTCTGCTGAATGGTTGTGCTGTTACAGAAATGCACTTTAGTTGTGAAAAAATCATGTGACATTGTAAGTTTACATAACAAATGTGGTGCCAATGAAGTTAAATAAATGAAAATGAACTCAGAAGCCTCACTTGTTGCTGGGAAGGAGCAGCTGAGCCATTGTGATGCTAACAACTAACTCTGCGGCTGTACGCATCACATTGCCATCTGTTTCTGACCACCAGGTATTAGTCTTATTTTATGTACTGCGAAGGGTGAATCTCCTTATTTATTCTCCCAGCTTTGATTTTTTTTAAATATATTACGGCCAACTAACAGGGTGGCAACACAGCAGATGCCACACACCAGCCTCTTGTCTGCGCCTCAGTTTGGCACCACTGGGGACCTTTTTTAATCCATCAACCACAGCTCTTAACTTTCCACAGTCCATCCTAACACATTGCACTCCTCTACCTTCTTCAAGTGGCAGCATAACAAACCGTTCGCCTGCCCAGGTTCCCACATAACCAACTGTGAAGTCTCTATCCAGAGGGAATCAATCTCAGAGAGCGACACAGCCCGCCAAAGCACTGCCTGTCTTTGGGAGGATGTAAGGATGGGAAGATGGATGAATGGGTGAAAGGGGTGGAGGGGGTGCCGGGTTAAGAGGAAAAGTGGAATTAGGAGGTATGGGTGGGGCGGAAGAGAGGATCAAGGGATGGTGAAAGGTATGACAAGAGAGGATGAGAGGAAGGAGGGGAAAAAAATGAGGGGGAGTGGTGGAGGGGGTCAGAGGGAGAGATGGGAGAGCGGTGCAGGAAGCTTTAATTGGTCCCTCTATCCTTGGATTCATCACTATTTCATGTGCTGTTTAACCTTTGAGAGGCTAAACTTACATCAGGCTTCTACAGCTGTTTGATACAGCAAAAGACAGGAAGATTCCTTTCGTAGCACCTGATATTTATTGCCTGATCTCCACTCGCTGAAGAATCATAAACAATAAAATAATTAATTTATTCTTTATGAAGGTTGTGTGTTTTGTACTGAAAATAACTTTTAAAAGATCGCACAGGTAAATGTCTGTTTTGTTCACTTCCAGCTGTGTTAAATGACACAAATTTAATAGCGACTCCACGTAGACACAGGTGATGAAAGTGTTTGTTAAACAGTGGTTTGAATAGGAAATCACCAAGGAGGCTGATATGAACATTGGTGGCTACCGAAGGGAACAGAGATTGAATGAAGTCGAGTTTGAAGGCTTACCAAAACAGTGTAAAAACTGATTGTATTAGGAGGAAGATCGTCACACCGACAATTATTTAATCCTCTGCTGCAATCAGTGGCATTCACATTACAAGCAAAGTATCTGAATGATGTCACACTGCAATGCAACAAAACTTGAGCTAGATGCAGCTTTTATTGCAGGACCATTCTGCATTTTCAGTGCATGTAGAAGAAGTTTCAGTGATGTTTCAATGAAGAACATATTACTATAAACAAAGTTTGACTGACTAGTGATCTCTGAGAAGTACCTGCAATAACTACTTATTAACTAAGATGTCACAAATATTAAACAATGAGATGATGCACGTCCTTCATAAATGAAATATTTGTGGGTATAGATAAAGATAACTGTATATACTGCAATGAGGAAATAAATGCTGCAATCCTGTCCTATAATCTATGAAGTTTGTTGATTGCTATACGGATGTCATCCTCACCATTGGATTCTTGTTATATGCTACAGCACAAGAGATGGAGAGGGTAGAAAGAGAGGAAGAGGGAAAGAAATAAGGACATAGAGAGGAAAAGAGAGGGAGAAAGGCAGGAGAGAGAGTACTCACTAAGGAGGCAAACCTACTTTCCATCATTATCCTGTAAAATATCATTTGATTGGCTGCTCAGTGGCAGGGGCCCCTGGTGGCTGCAGCTCTGTCGTCGGGCTAAGGAGGGAAACACACAGCTTTTCACTTTTTCTGTCAAAACTAGCTTTGCCCAAATGGTATCATTTTAAATGCCATGACAGTGGAAGGTGGAAGGGAGTGTGATGGGCCTAAGGGTATACATAGACCCCATATGCTAGTGACACTGATACAAGTGTAATTCTAGACTATTAGAGTGACACGGGAGATCCTCCCAACCCCTAGCCACACACACACACACACACACACACACACACGCACACACACACACAGAGCGACACACACAAACTCACACAAGCCAGAACACGAAGCAGCTGAAGGTGGTGGTGGTGGGAGTGTGTGTATGTGGAACAGGCTGTCATGCCATGAAAATTTAAGAAATTCTTTAACCCGGCCTTGCCTGATCCCCTCCTCCTTTGAATATTTTATAATGCCAAAATGATTTATTAACTTGAGACAGGTACAGCTCAGTAGGGCCAGGTAGAGCCACGGGGACAACAGCGGGGTAAGACCCACAGGGTGCCGCATCGATCAAAAGACAGAAGGAAAAGAATGATTTCTACCTTATTTTACAGTGATATTTTTTTTTTCAATAACGTTTGCTGTTTTTTTTTCTTCTTTTGGAGGTAGGGCAGATGGAAAAGAAGCATTTCTGTTTAAATGCAATACTTCTTCATTAGAAAATGAAATTAAAAGCTAATTACTGTGAGGGTATAAAAAAAATGTATGTACTCTATAAACATGTTTTCAACCTCTGAATAGAAAACCAGGGGAGTTTCTTGCAAATGACACATATTTTAAACACAATCCAACTTTTTCTCTACTTTTAAGATCTTCTAGGATAAAATGTAGGAAGATATTAAGATTGTGGTTAAAATTATAAGAATAACATAATTCTGTGTGAGGTATAAAATGAAAAAAAAAAACAACACAGAAAATCATACACACAAACACCCACACAGGATGTTAACTTAATTTGTAGCCTGCTGTTTACTGTTTTCCATTTAGGCTGTTTACGATACAATGCATCAAAATCAGTCTGGGAGCATTTACCTATAATTCCATCCCTTTTTATGGCTCATGATTGCCAGAGACACGTTTGGCCAACAATGTCACGAAGGTCACTGAGCAAGGGTGGGCTGGGGAGAGAAATATGGCACGCAGACACTCAATACCTCAAAGAATCTGTGTCGAGAGAGAGAGAGAAAGAGAGAGAGTGAGGGGGAAAAAAACAGCAAAGAGGCAGAGACGGACAAAGTGAAGGTACAAAGCAAGACAACAGGAAGAGAGGGGAAGCGAATGAAACGAAATAAATGACACGACCAAAGCGAGATGGAGAACCGTGAGCAAATAAATGAGACAGAAAGTGGGAGCCGTCGAAATGGAGCGAGAGCGAGGGAGCAGTGAAGCAGATAGGGCCCATGGGAGCCAGCGAGAGAACAAAAGCGGCCCTTCTGCTAATTGACTGCAGAATTAGCCCCATCTCCCCCGGTGGGACTGCGGTGCGGCAGTGGCAGATGGAGGCAGACTGGACACCAGGGCAGAAAAAAGGCCTGCGAAACCTGCCGTGAAGCTGCCCGCAATTGTGGGTCACAACACCGCAACACGTTCCTTGTTTAACAGGACATGGCCGTGCACAGAGAGAGGACTGCGAGGGCTGGGGGGGGTTTAAAAAAGGTCAAAAGAGGAGGATGGATCTACTGGACAAGGGAGGGAGAAAGAGAGAGAGAAAGTAAGAGGATGGGGTGTGTGGAATCAGGGAAGCTATTATTTTTTATGAATCCTAAGGGTGACTTCAAATAGCGGTTTAAAAAAGTGACAAGTGCAAAAGGTCAAACATTTCACTTCAGGGTAACTATGCTACGAATGTGCTGTGGGATACAACAAGTCCATTAACCTCATGGGTCCATCAATAATTTTGATGGTTAACTAATTGTTTTTTAAGCTTGTCTTTTTTTCAAGAAATATCACTATTTCCAATTTTTCTAATGTAAATGTCAGAATGTTTTTCCATTGTTGTCTTTAATGAGAGTCAGCTAAATATATCTTGGGTTAAACTGTGTTCATGAATGTCATGGTGGGCATTTGTAATTTGGACATTTTATAGGCCAATAAACTAAACTTGACAGATTTCCTGAAAATACTTAAATGATTAATTAAATGATGAAGTTAAATGATGTCCACATATCATCATTGTTTAATGTCCTTTAAGTTTAAAGTTAATTTTAAAATGCAGTTGTAAGTTATAATTTATTGTTCATTTTGAAATCATATATATTTGAGACCGTATAACAAATTTTACCTTGGTACTATTCTGTATGCAAATGTAGGTTTGATGCACTTTGCAAAGTCACAACCCTCAAAAGAGTGTTATAAATAAAGATCTAAACTAAATGTGTTGGTGTATTTGCAAAGTTCCTCACACTCAGTTCTCGAAATGCTTACGTCTCCATGTAACTAACTACAGACATTTGATAAAATGAGAAACATACATACTGTACATTACATATATTAATACTTCTTTTTTTTATTGGATCCTTGTGTGTGACTTGCAAACATCTCAAAAGTCAATAACTGGGGAAATGAACTATTGCATTCCCGCAAATTATTTATAAATTCGCCAATTTTCTCATGTCAAGTTTCACAGCTTAAATAAGTTATTAAAATCTGAATCAATAACTCCCCAGATGCCAGGTTCCAAAAAACCTGATAAAAGGAGGGATGACAGCAGTACACACACACACACAGTCCCACCCTGCATAACCAAGTAGCCACTGTTACTATGAAGTTGAATTACATTGCTCAAAGCACTTTTTAAAGTGCCAAAAGCCGCCATTCCTCTTTCTAGGGATTACTCTGAGGAATGTATTTACAGTTCCTTTCTCTCATATAAAGGCTGTATGGAAATCAGAGGACTACAGACAGCACTCATGGGCTGTTTTGAAATTCAAAGAAGGTGGGGAGTAAAACTATATTGTCCTTTTGAGGATGCAGGAGGATGCTTTCCATTCTGCGCTGCACCATGACTGTCATAGTAATCTGATATGACAAATTCACATACAGTGGATTAGCTGCCGGTGGTGAAAGCCAGAGCGGTTAATATTTGTTGATGTTGCTTTTATCCAGCAGGTCTGGTGTCCCTGGGCTGTGGTTACCCTGACGATGGGGAGAGGAGAGAGAAAGGAAAGGAAGGAAGAGGAAAGGAAAGGAAAGGGAAAAGAAAAAGGAAAGGATGAAAAGGAAAAGGATGCAAACTAAAAGGAAAGGAAATGAGACCTTATTTTGTGGCTACCAGGAAGAATAAAAAAAAATCTCAGGGCCACTGGGCCTGCTCATCACTTTGTATGCTGTCAAAATCTTTGATGTTCCCCGACTCTTGATGTCGGGGGCTATGAAAAATGCTTAGCTCAATTTAAGCCTCTCGCAAAAAAGGGCTAACAACTGTAATTAAATCATTAAATTCTTGTCTACGCTTCACAGAGCATAGAGAAAATTAACTTCCCACCAACCTCATTTTCTACTTGAACATGAAATAATGATTTTTTTTTTCTCAAGCTCATATAATTACAAAGCTAACATCTGATAGAGTCAGCATCCAGGGGGGATTATCACATGCATGAGTATTAGACCTCATTACCAGCTTGACTGCAAAATTATTACATCTTGTAATTGGATGGTGAGATTTATACACAGATTGGCCGGGTTTCTGTAAGATTGTAATTACAAGCTTCATTGGTTTGCTACTTATCGGAACTTCACAGAGAAAACAACTGGTAAAATGAAATGAGCATTTCATTAACCTATCGCCTTATCAGGGGAAAAACCTGTGTAACGTTCATGTATGCATTAACATAAATAGGATCATTCATTCTGCCGCCAGATAGCCTGGGCTGGAGTTTTATTTATTTAATTTTTTTTTTTCAGGCAATGGGGGTGGAGGGTAGAGAGAAAGAGAGGGTGGAGGGGGGTGGTGGAGGTGGTGGTGCGGGGTTTGATTGCAGCCGGGGTAGGAGGGGAGGAGGTTGGTGGCAATATTCATTCATTTTCACAGAGTTTATTTAACCTTCATAATCCTGTGTTGACGGGGGAATGGAGGGAAAAGGGACACCGAGGGGAAAAAGGAGGAAAGGGGGGGGTGGAGATGGAAGGGGACAAGGGGAAGAGAAAGGGGGTGAGGGAGGCAAAGGGTGAGGGGGGGGGAAAGGGGGAAAAAAATAATAATAAATTAGTTGTCTAACGTTACAAGGGATGAACTCAATATATCTATTACTTAAAGACTAACTGACTGTGAAAGTGCTCATTTCACGAGAGACGAGGCAGCGAGCTGGCGGGTACTCATGGGGCTCTGAGGTGCCTGCTCTTCCCCTTCTCTCTCTCTCTGTCTCTCTCTCTGTCTCTCCCCCCTCCTCCCCCTCTCTCTCTCTCTCTCTCTCTCTCTCTCTCTCTCTCTCTCTCTCTCTCTCAGCTTTGATGTTTCCCCTTTCACTGTTAACAAACTCTGGCCGTGTTCCCCTCTTGCTCAAACACAACGGCAGGTGCAGATTGGATGCCCACATAAATAACCTCCTCACACAATGACACCAGGGGATCGATCCAGATTTTGATGGGTGCTGCTGCTCATACAAAAGGAGTGTGTGTGTGTCTGACTGTGTGTGTGTGTGTGTGTGTGTGTGTTAAGATTGGGTGAGCGGAAAACAAATGGGGACATGCAGGATGGGACAGAAGGAAAGAAGGTGGAAAAAGGGGGTAACGAGAGTGATAGAGGGGGCAGGGGGTGGTTGAGGAGGAGGAAGGGGGGGTATAAAATGGTTCAATTACAAGCTGAACACTATTTCTCTCTTCTTAACAAGAGATTTCATGGTGTGGGCCAATGTTTGGCAGAAACAGCTGAGTGCCACTAATGCTAAAGCATTACACTGCGCCAGATCAGCTGGCCCCCTTTTGAGACGGGAGACAGTTGTTATTGAACTTCATTGTCCAGATTGGTTTTCTTTTTCAGCTGGGATCAATGATGCTTCAACATGGGCGTGATGTAAAAAGCCGCGCCGCAACCTGCCACCCACCCCAAATAACACTGTCGCTGCACTTGAAACAGGAGAGTGCTCCATGTTCCTCTGAGGGGATTTTGATTTGTCTTTGTGCGGGTGAACTTTTCCACAGTGTGTGCAGTCCAGAGCCTTTTTTTCTGTTGAGAAGATCAGTTATCTTTCATGCATGATGTCTAATAAATAATGAAAAAAGGACACCAGCAAGAAAAACAAAACTAATGGTCCACTTACTCTCAGATTTTGGATAGTTTTGGTGCATTTCACCAACTAAATAAATAATAGCACTGAGCAAGGTTGGTTGGTTTAGTGTGCAGAAAAAATTATACTTCCCAACATGAGTTAAATCTGTCAGCTTTTATTCATAATTTTGATTAAATCAGATCATATTCACCTTAAATGGATAGTTGGTAACTCTGCCCACTAACTTCAGTGACATGAAAGGCAGCATCATAGCAACAGATGCTCTGTCATCTTTTAGAAAAAATATGGATTACACTGTTAAAAGGGGTTAAGGCAGAGAAACCAAAACTACTTACAGGACTACATTAAATGCTTAAATTTGTTGGTTGGAGGTTGCTGAAATTTTCTCTGAACTGCAGACGGCCGAGTTGTTGTGGGTTGTTGCCCAACCTGCTGTTTATATGAATCATCCATTTGCAGGGAAACAAAATAAAATGCAGCATGCAAAGTGTGGTGTCCGTTATTGTTGCTGATACTCATGCATAATACTGTTAAGCAAATGGGAACTGATTGTGTATTAAATGGGCTTTATTGTCATGGTCAACAAGAGCAGGTGCATCAGTCAACACTGGAAAGACAGACAAAGACATTTGTTTTACTTTTACTATCCAGAAATTGCATAAAAATGTGCGGTTGAAATACAAGCAGACATAAGCAGGTAAGTGGTTTTTTTTTCTCCAGACAAACTTATCTCAACCACAAAAAAACTGCAAGCTAAAATGTCTTGAGCATCACCAAAATGACACATCTAAGGTTGTATACTCCGGGGCACCCAACCAGATTTGTTTTTTTCAGCTCATATCAAGGTTTGTCATGGTTGTCTAAACAGAGAAAAAGGAGATTCCATGTAGTTTGTCCCTGCTCAGCTGCTATGGGAAGATCTAATCTGTACCACAAAGAGCTAATCTAATACATCAATAGCCTGTAAACCCCCTTGGAACCCTGTTTTTTTTTTTTTAGGGCGTTTGCCCTCTAACGCCCCCACCCTCCCCTTCCCATATCACTGTGTTTATAACTCATTACTGCTTAAGTGAATTTGACAGAATGCTGTTTTCATCTGTGACCCCGTAGCACCCAAGGCCAGAGGGTGGGACCAGTGGTTAGCCTACTCAGGAGCCATGATGACATCAATAACTTGAATTCAGATTGTACTTTTTCATCACAGAGATGTCAGGAACAATAACCTGTGATTAAAAAAAAGTACTTTGGAAGTTTTCAATCCACTGTAGTAATGCTAAGTATGTGCATTTTGTATATTTCTGCAAAACAGCCTCATCTTAAGACAGTCAAACTGATTTTTTTTTTCAATTTTTTCCTCTCCAGTTTGTTTTAGGCTCGGGTGTTTATGACCAATTAAACACTCCAGGAAGTTAAACCCCAAAGCAGCTGAAACAGAGTCAGTCTGATCAGTGATCAAGGTGATAGCAGTGTTGTTCAGAGTGAGAGGCCGAGGCATCCCGGGGAGCATGTCCAGTAACATAAAAACAGCAGGTTTCAACCACTATCAATAGTTAGTACAAAGACAAACCAAAGCAAAGAAAAGCAGCACAACATGATAACAGATGAAAGAAAAAGCCTCATTAAAATTCCATTTGTCATGCTGTCTGTTGATCATTTTATCTATAAGTCCATCTTTTACACCACTATCAAAGGGTGTAATTTCAAAAGAATACTTCAGTTGTACAAAAATCTTTTTCCCCCAAGAAGGCCCTTCCTTAAAATTCAATTAACTCTGTTGATAAATAAATGTGGGAATTGTATCATCTGAAAGCAGATTTGCATGCTCCCATTTTTCCTCCACCATTTCTGAGGCAGCAAATAAACATCTGAAACGGGGAGACTAACTCTTATGAATATTTCTAAGCTAGTGTTTCCAACCAATGTTTGGGTCTCCCTCATTCAGATTAAGCATAAAAATATATGTGGGACAAAAAGAGAAGACTTTGATATCGCTGTTTTCCTCGTCTAAAGTCTCTTTTTTGTACATCTCACACGTTTACTGTACTTTGCATACATCTGCAACTGAATTGTGGCAATGTGCACGTACAGTATAGTCCGGGAGTCTGTGGCTCACGGCCGGTTGGCTCGCTAGAATTCAGTCGATTATTCATGGAGAAGTTAAATACCAAGTAATGGAATTAGTTTGTGAATTGCCAAAATGGTTAATTAGCTTCTGCGGGCTTAGCCGTCGAGATCAAATGTATGCTGACTCGTACAATATTTTATGACTCTGCATGCAACAGGTCTGGAAGTCGTGTGTGTGCATATTACCGTATCATATTAATTTAAATGACAATGTCGCTTTAAATCTGGAAAATCTTCTCCTCGAGAAAGTCATACATGAAGTTGTCCTTGAGGTCGCTGAATGTAGTTGCTAAAAAAGCTGTGCTTATATTTTCAGTTGTCCCATTTAAGCGGAAAAAAAAGTTCATTTCACATAAAAATACTTTCATGAGTTCTTAATGTTAATCCTCTTAGGTCAACGCTGCAATGAAACACTCAGCTCAATGCAGTTAAAACCTTTTAAAGGCCAGTAAACGCTAGATCCTCTTTTTCTCCTCTCTCACTGCATCTCTCCCTCCCTCTCTCTCCCTCCCTCCCTCTCTCCTTGGCTAGCTATAGCTATTCATTAGCTCCAGCCCCTATGGCAATGAGAGTCTTTAACCTCCATTAGATCTAATGTTGATATGTTTCCCCAGCAAAGAGCCAAAACAATTAACACCCCTTCTCACATTTCTCTCCCCTTGGCCCCTAACCACATCAAAATCTGGGCCCACCCGTTCATTACCCACCCCTGAGAATGCCCTTGGGGAGGAAAAAAGTCAGATCCTTGGCTGTTGTCTTTTGTGTGGTATGCAGTTAGAAGCCGCAATCAGTTAAAAAGAAACTTGTCAACAATAATGAAGCGCTGTGTTTTCCCCCCACAACTTTGAGTACACTCATTTGGATGAGTCGCTTCGTCATGGCGATACTTAATCGCGCCGAGGTAACACGCTCTGCGCTCGGTGTTTGGGTCTTGTTTTTATATATTCACGACATCCTCTGCAATAGTCGGTGGCAGCCGTGTTCTTGCTGCAGTCGCTCGTCATTATTGAATTACAGTGCAGGACAGTGTACTCTGCTGAGCGCAAGTTACCTTGAATGCACCTGCTTGTCCATTTTTCAACCATTTCTCCTGTAACATTTATATCCTGCTAAATCATTTAATGTGAAATGCAATGCCTCTCATGTTGCACATTTTTTAATCAATATAATGAGGACAGGTTAATAGAAGTCAGTAAATATTAACACTGCAAGTATCTGTAAAATGTTCACAGGCAACAATAATATCTGCTAATAGTATTTTTGTCTGTTGAAAGAGTGTGGTCTTTTGTCAATTCTGGGGAAAAAAAACAATAAGTTGAAGTACAAGACAGGATGTGTTCCTTTTTTAACTTTTCACTGAGATCATGATCTTTCCCCAACTTTAAACAGAGAGCTCTTGTTACACAAATCCAAGCATGTGGGACGTGAGATGCCAAACGCCTGTCTCTGATGTCAAAATCTTGAAATTTGTGTGCTGATTGTAAAAATCTGTTTGGCAAAACAAATTTAGTAGCATGCAAACAAAATTTCTTGGATGCAGTTTTGCCCATTCGATACAGAGGTAAGACACATACTGAAACACGGGACCAAAATCAAGTGAACAACAATAAATGAAACCTTTATTTGTCCACATCTGTCTGGCAGTCATTAAGAAAGCCATGTTACATTGGGAGGAGTTACTCCTAACTTCATGGATTTGCTTTTAAAATAAAAGATATGCACATGTTGGTGTTGAATCCCAGCACAATACTCATGTTGTGCTTTCATTTTTCAATATCTTATTGTCGAGTGCACAACAGTTACTTGGACTTGTCACTGGCAGAAAAATTCTTAAATAAATCCCAAAAAATAAGGCAAAATGGTTACAACAAAACATGCAATGTTTTGAGCATCAAATAGAAAGTTAGGAAAGTAAAGTACATTAAATTTAATGTCAATTCAAGGACTTCAGTACCTTTATATTCTCAATAAGCTAAAGATTATTGCCTGACAGTTGAGTATTAGAGATTGAAAGATAGCTTGAAAGTTATCAGAAAGTCAAATTATTCATCACTCTGTGCATGTTGCAGGACGAAACACATACCAAACTGCACAAACGTCACAGCACCTCCAGCAGCTGCAGAGCGTTTTTAAATTTAGCAACGATTTGAGCTAAGAAGCTCTTTGTCACATCCAAACTGGCCCTCGCCCCTCCGAGTGTTTAGCTGTCAAGTGCATAACGTCTTGACCTTCTAATACCCAGAATAGACCTCTTTTATTATCCAGGAAATTCCTAGTTTCCTTACCTGTAGGTGTGGTGCAGTTGTCTGTGTATCAAATGTCTCACAGTAACACCAGTGGTCCTCTGACTCTAACCCACAGCGAAATACTTTCGTCGCTCTGACACAGTTCAGGGAGCGCGTTGGAACCGTGCGTGAGTGTACACGTCGGCGAGCAGGCGTTAGGAGGGAAGAAGGCCTAAAACAGTTGTGATCGGCGCATTGATATCACTGATATCCATCTAATCTCCTCTCTTCGGGGGGAAGAGGAGTTTTGGTTTCAGCGCTTAATTTGATAATCTGTGAGAAAAGCACAAAAGGGACATTCTGCAGATTCTTAACCTTTCCTCAACTTTGGCACTCCCAGAGGCAGGAAAGGAGTATCTTTCACCACAGTTATTAGTTCACAGAGACACCCTTGACCTCTGCGGTGGTAGCCAACTGTCAACATAACCCATGTTATTGTAATGCAGGTTCACTCTCTTTGACTTTTATTGGAGTCATTCAGGTCCGTGTGTTGGCCTACATCCGAGAGGCCACTACTTCAAGCATATATAGATTTTAATTCAACCAAATAGTGTTAAATTTATTACAAATAATTAAAGTACAACAGGCATTTTTAAACAACATTTTGGGGCTGATAACAGTATCACAAGTTGAGAAAATGTATTGAGTAAAGATGTGACAACAACCTCAGTCATTTGCCACAGAACAGAACATTTGTCTGTCTAAACCCTGACTTTTTTAAATATACTTTTTTTTTAATGAAACACTCTTGTATATTGTTTGCAAAGTGCTGCTGTATATATTTTGATGCTGTTTTAAAATGGAATCAACTTTTTTGTATTCAAAGATAAACTGTCATATTCAAAGAAAACTGTGTTGTCATTTACTTCAAAACTGGAATACTTCTTTATTTTAAAGAGCATGGACCGGTATACTATTCAGTTTGATTTCCACCCCAAACATAACTAATTTAGTGACACGTTTATTATCCCACTTGGTAAATAAGAATATTTATGTTCCTCTCAATGGCATTAGAGGTTCAAACTGCTATCAGAGAGAGAGAGAGTGTGTGAGTGTGTGTGTGTGTGTGTGTGTGTGTGTGTGTGTGTTTTGGGGGGAGGGGGTGGGAGGGCACAGGCCTCTGATCTCTCTCTTTCAGGTTTTGTAAAGGACAGTTTGGGCAGATGTAGCTGAAGTGACTCACTTTTTTTTTTTTTTCACACGAATACACATATAATAACAGACAGTATTAACATGTCTTATTTTGTGCATGGTGAATGTATCAAGGATACAGAAATGCAAAAAAATAAAAATAAAAAAGAAGAAGATCTCACCCAGGAGCTGAGTGACTTCTCAGAATGAGGCCATGAAGGCAGAGCAGCTCATGAAGAGCCTCCTGCAGATTAACATGATAATAAAAGAAAAAACTATCCAATATGAGCAGACTGAGGAGCCTCTTTTTTTTTAAGAGGACACAAATTGCCATGTTATGGCGGCGTGCACGCGGAGTGTGTGTGTGTGTGTGTGTGTGGTGGTGGTGGTGGGGGGGGGTGTCAATGGATGGCGCGCGCACGAGGAGGAGGTGGGGGGGGCAGCTCGTGCACGTCACCACGTAACAGACGGATACAGATGGTGAGAGCTCATCTGTGTGGAGGAAATACAGGAGATGTGCACGTGCTGTGGACGAGCTGAAAAAGAGGGAGGGGGTGTAGAGAGAGAGAGAGGGAGGGGGGATCCGGAACAAAGTTTCCCTGCTCTCTCTCTCTCTCTCTGGGTCGAGGAGCTCGCTGTGGTAATGAGACTTTAACAAGACCCAATAAATCAGTTAACGGTGATGGTTTATTGCCCTCAACACGTGTCACTGTTTACCAGGAGTCAACTTCTATTTTTCAAAAAAAAAAAAAAAAAAAAAGTTCCAAATGGAGGTGTAATTGCAATAATATGATTCCATTATTTATTATTATGCATTTGTGATTGTAAGTATTATCATAATTACCATTATTATTATGTTTTATTACGAAATTGATCATCAGGTCAATTTATTCATTATAATTATTATTTTTTTACTTATTAATTTCTCCATTATTATTTGGAGAGATCCTCTGTTGCCTCACTCCCTATCACCCCCCCCCCCCCCTCCTCTCTCTCTCTTCTCCACTCCCACCCACCCACCCCACTGCAGCCATCATATTTAGCCCCCTGCACACATTTCCAGCGGGTTATCACAATTGCCATTCCTCCCCTCCTTTCTGATGTGTTACCCAGATTACCATCAGTGCCCCTCAGATATTTTGAACAGATCCTCGGCGCTCGGCAATATCCACTCGGAGCCATCTGGTGCAGATCAGAATCTGCACCGGCTTCTTGGGCTCCAAGTCGTTAAGGCATTAAATCTAGATCTGCTGAATACCCCCGCTGACTCGGGAGGTGGGTGATATAAGAATCAAATCAAATAAAAATAGAACTGTTAAAACACGAACACCCACCTCCTCCACCTCCACCTCCATCTCTCTCTCTCTCTCTGGTGTTGTCAGGAGTGGACAGCTGAGGAAAGTGGAGGTGAGGAGTCCGACCCCTTCTTCTTCTTCCTCTTTTTTTTCCTCTTTTTTTTCTGAGCTGGAAAATGGATAAGCGGTTCAAGAGGAGGTGACCAGAATCTACAGCATCAGATTTTTTTCTTCTTCTCCAACTCGAGACTCGTGGAGTGATTTTTTTTTTCAAAAGAAAATGTAAAAATGTGAAATGATAATTATTTTAAAGAATGCAAAAGTCTCACTTTATCTTTTTATTTTTTCCATTTTTTTAATTTAATCAGTGGGTTTAAAGTGAAGTACTTAAATTAAATCTCTAAACATACATGGGAGGGAGGGTTATTTTATTTTGGTGGGGGCTCTGTGTTTGAGTTGTCCCTGGCTTTTCCTCATTCCTGTGGGGTTTTTTTGTCCCCCTTCTCCACTCAAAACAAGGAAACGTGAAGTGGCTCTGTTGTTACAAAAAGGACAACAGCAATCTGCTTTAAGTCCACACACACACACACGCAGATGGAAAGAGGGTGAGAAAAAAAACAGAGGGGGGGGTGTATTTGGCTGATTAAACCTTTATGAAGAAATCAAAAGGAAACCAAAACACAAGTCAATAAAAAACATACATAATTAATAAATGATATGGAGAGTTTTTCCTTAAGTGCTTTGATTTTTTTTTTTTGAGGAAGAAAAAAAAGAGCCATTTTTATCTCATGTGATTGAAATATAATACATAATTTTTCTTATTTATTTGGTCATTGTATTAAAACGCAACTCAAATTAAAAGACTGAGTCAATTTACGCGTCGGAAAAAAAACACAAGAAGAAGAAATCCAACTTAAAGAGAGGACACTTTTTTATTTTAAGGAAAATCACTATAAATTAAATGGACGCACCCGCACAGCCCGTGATACCAAATACTAATTCCTCTGCGGAGAGAGGCTTTTTTTTCTTCTTCGTCTTTCACTTCCTTTTAATTACAATTTAAATCTATTCAAAGTAAGTTCCTTCTTCTGACGGGTTTACTTCCCCCTGTGTCGGACAGCTGTAAAATCGTGTAGACAGGTTGTCATACAACAATCAAAGCCTTCGGTGAATGGACTCTAATGCTTGAACATTTAACATACAATAAGTCCAAACACGGAGAGAGAGAGAGAGAGAGAGAGAGAGAGAGAGAGAGAGAGAGAGAGAGAGAGGGAGGGAGAAAAGAGAGAGAGAGAGAGAGAGAGAGAGAGAGATGGCCCCAGCCAATGTGCTCACTCTATATTCACATTATCCACATTGCTCCAAACGAGGAGGAGCTTGCAGGCTCAAGTAGGGGATGCCAATCAAAGCATCAACTTCAAATTGTATCTGAGAGATCAGCCCGGAGACCTCAGGGCCAGGCGCGTCAGTCGGAGCGCAATTGTTGATCAGATCACATCCAGCGGACTTTGCGCGGAGAGAAAAAGAGAGAGAGAGAGAGAGAGAGAGAGGGAGAGAGAGGAAGCCGAGATTTAAGAGCGGCTTGTTTTGACTGCACACCGCCGTATGTCCGTCGTAGCAGCTGAGACTTTGGCTTGAACGCTTCTCCTCTTCACTCCTCCGGGTGTGTGTGTGTTTTTTTTTTCTTTTTTCTCTCGCACACTTCTTTTTTTTTTCTTCCGTCCTCCCTTTTACGCACAGTTTGTCGGACGGTGCGGCTGTGCGGAGATGTCTTTCCCCCAGCTCGGCTACCCGCAGTACCTCAGCGCCTCCCAGGCGGTGTACGGGAGCGAGAGGCCGGGAGTGCTCACGCCTTCGTCCCGGGGAGGGAGCACCGAGATCGGGGGGAGTCCGTCCGCCACGGCCGCGGCGGTCACCTCCGTGCTGGGCATGTACGCCAACCCGTACGCACACAACTACAGCGCCTTCTTACCCTACACCAGCGCGGATTTGGCTCTTTTCTCACAAATGGTAAGAATAAATGTTTCTTTCTTTCTCTTTTTGTTGTGTGTGTGTGTGTGTGTGTGTGTGTGTGTGTGTGTGTTCGCTGTCTGGCGCTGCAGACACGTTTGTTCATGCTCGGTGTTTTGTCCGGAAAAAATGACAAAAAGACAGGCTGCAGAAATCTGAACAAAAGGGAATAAAGAGGTGTTAAACGCGCTGGATTAAGTCTGATTTTTTTTAAATAAATATGGATTGGTAAATATTTGTGCGTATTTGCTGCTGGATCTTTGACAGCTCTGCGTTTTGTTTGGCCGAGTTAGAAATGAAAAGTTTGACCTGCGACTGCAAAACCAAAGAAAATAGCAAACAAAAATGACACTGGAAATGATTTATTTGCACATAATGGAAAACGTGCAAAGTTAACATTTAACTGCGCCAAATGCACTGTTATTATCTCACATTGTTAGAATCTTTTATCGCAAAAGTTTGATGCATGTGAAGGAAGAAAAAAGCGTTTTAACGTGCACCGTGTGAAGGGAAAAAGTTTCCCAACAACATTTTTCTTCACGCTGTTAGAAATCATTTCCACCATGCAACAAAAAAGGCCGTAAAATGTGCAGAAACTTTTCCCTCTTGCAGGCTTTGTGTGGTACATAATGTGTCTCCACATGGAGTTTTCACTGCGACCACATTAAAAAAACGATCAGACATTTATTGGCTTCAAACACACCTGCTGATCATAATTAACCTGCAGTGAATTAATGTGCAGGGTGTGTATCGGACCCGCAGGCGGTCAACTACTGCGCCAAAAACTGCATAATAAAAAAACAGGAAACTTAAGAGAAGATCTGCACCTACTGATCGATATATTTCTGTGTCCAAAGCAAACAGAGGCCAGGCGAAGAAGAGAGAGAGTAGACAGAGGGGAGGGGGGGGCTTCAAATCGGCACAAAAAGTACAAGTGTGGCACGCTGGGAAAAACTTGACTCGGGCCTTCAAAGTGCTCTGACGTGAGCAGCGTGCAGGGGGAAGTTTTGGCAGGTAACACGTGAACGCTGAAGTTTGCACCTTTCCATCTGTGCCATGATGCGACCAACTTTCTTTATTTTTGTTCCCCTTATTAGAGTGTCACATGTGGAGGAAGAAAAGGGAAAACGGTTGCAAATAATTAAATATAATGGAAAGAAAAATAGTTGTGTGCATTTGAGTGAGTGGCGGTGCAGGCGCAGGTGCTGCAGGCCTGACGTGTGCAGGAGTGTAATTGTGGAGAAAAAAAAGAAGGAAAAAAAGCTCAGTCAGGTGCAACTCGAGCTATTTTAACTAAGAAATGCAATGACCAAGTTGCATGAGATTAAACTGTAAAAAAATAGAAAAAAGTATAACTCAAGTGGTTTTGCACGTGGCTGTTCTAAAACCTCGTCCTTTCTGTCATAGGGCTCCCAGTACGAGCTGAAGGACAGTCCCGGCGTCCACCCTGCCAGCTTCGCGGCGCACACCTCTCCGGCCTTCTACCCGTACGGCCAGTTCCAGTACGGGGACCCGGCCAGGCCCAAGAACGCCACCAGGGAGAGCACCAGCACCCTGAAGGCCTGGCTCAACGAGCACAGGAAGAACCCGTACCCGACCAAAGGGGAGAAGATCATGCTGGCCATCATCACCAAGATGACCCTGACGCAGGTCTCCACCTGGTTCGCCAACGCGCGGCGGAGGCTCAAGAAGGAGAACAAGGTGACCTGGGGGAGCAGGAGCAAGGAGGACGGCGAGGACGGAAACCTGTTCGGCAGCGGCGACGAGGCGGAGAAGAACGAAGACGAGGAGGAGATCGACCTGGAGAGCATCGACATCGACAAGATCGACGACAACGACGGCGACCAGAGCAACGAGGAGGACGACGACAAGTCCACGGAGGGGGGCAGGGAGCACAGGGGGGGCCTCGGCGCTGGGGGGGAGCTGGACAGCTTGGAGAGAAGACGGGCCTTCGCTCTGCAGGCCCAGGAGGCCTTTGACAAGTCGAAGGGCGCGATTTCTGTTCACGCAGGGAGTAAAGAGGGCGCGGACGGCAACAACAACAACACCACCAGGGTTTTGTCCCCGGATAGACCCGGGAGCTTTCCCCTCCCGGCCAGCAACAAGCCCAAAATCTGGTCTCTAGCGGAGACCGCCACCAGCCCCGACAGCTCGTCCCAGAAGCCCACGTCCCCCTGCGCCCCGGCGGCCAACACGCACGCGTCCGCGCCGCACCACCAGATCCAGACGCACCCGGCCTTCCTGCCGAGCCACGGACTGTACACGTGCCAGATCGGGAAGTTCCACAACTGGACGAACGGGGCTTTCCTGGGCCAGAACTCCCTGCTCAACGTCAGGTCGTTTCTGGGAGTAAACCAGCACCATCACCACCACCACCACCACAACAACAACAACAGCAGCAGCGGCCACCACCTGCAGGCCCAGCAGCAGCAGCAGTCGGTGGTGGTGTCGCCGGTTGCAGCCGCAGCAGCGCTCAGCAACGACAGCAAGGCCCCATCAGAGAGCCACAGCCCCAAACACATAGGTAGGACATGCAAAGCAAAAAAAAACTTGTAAAAAAAAGTGTTAAAATTGTGCAGATGTGTGTAATTTCATTTATAATGATGCATGCATGCTTGTTTTTTTAAATATATATAATTATAATAAAAAGGCACTGTAGCACCTTCACACAAACATTTGATTTATTTGAACATGTTCATGTAAAGCAGTAACACTTCAGGCCTGTCATTTATTTATCCAGCGTGCCAGAAGAGCTTTTCTTATTTCCTTTCTTTTTTTTTTTCTTTAGACCATGAAAACGATGTAAGGTCTGACTCACCTCCAACACAGACCCTGAAGTCTTCCTTTCGACCCATCCATGACAGGTGAGGCTACTTTTTTTAAGGACTTTTTATTTTTGTTTTTGATTGTTGGAAAAACGTTTGCAAAAGAAAATAATAATCAGCTTTATATTAAATAAAACATCTGGAGTGCTGTTTTTTTGCATTTTTATTAAACAGCAAGAAATTAAAATAACTAAATTTAAGCATGAAAATGGACGTTAGGATCTTTATAATTAATTCAAAACAATTATCAACACATAAATACCAGGAGCTCACTATTCCTGAATTCCTGCATATAAAAAAGGATTTTTTTGTTTGTTAGTAGATTTTTTTCAACCTAAAACAACAACAATAACACAACAAAAAATTAAATATATAAAACAAACAAAGCTGAATAAAACACAGTTTGCCTTCGCGGGGTGACAGAGGTCTTGACTCCCATCCCACACCCCCTTTAATTCCTCCCCTCTGGGGAGACTGTGGCTACTTATCAAGTCACCGAGTAAAACGGGCTCTGTCTGGGCTGTGTGCTTTCCCTAAAGACCCCTGGGAGCCCCGGAGCCCAGGGGAGCGCTCTTACTGAGGGAGGGGGGGAAATAAAGTTTACCTCTGTTTCAAGTATTACAAAACACCACCCTCCCACACAGAAATAACAGAGGAGGATTAGAATAAGAGTCATATAAAGGTTGCACAGGAATATATGTAATTATCATTATTACTATATCCTCCATATATTATTATTATTATTATTATTATTATTATTATTATTATTATTATTATTATTATTATTACCATCATAGGAAGTGGGAGGTGGGGGGAGGTGGCAGTCTGTTTCAGATCAGAAACTGTTGAGCCAGGCACTTGAGATGCACATTGAAACCCGCTGTCCAAACACTGCGAGGGTATTTATCTACCTTTTTTTTTTCCCTTTTCTGCATTATTCTCCATCCAGATCCTCTCTGCCTTCCAGCGCCAGGAGTCCACAAGACGCCACGCAAAGGGTCCTCACTGCTCTGTCCTCCGCTTGATCAAGAAAGACACTTTTTTTTTCGTGCTTGGAAAAAAAAAATGAAATGAAAAGAAAAATAGGAAAAAACACAAGACTTTTACAATCCCTTAAAAAAAGGACAATGAAATAATAATGCAACCTAGCATTCAGTCGGTACAGAACAAATGGCGTAATTTGGTAATATCCTGTGGATGGATGGATTACTTCCTCTATTGTTGTGTAGCCTATAATCGCGCCTATAATGTTACTCTCTCTCTCTCCACTTTGCCCAGGCAGGCTGGGACATTTTTGGTAGGCTTTTTACTTTATTATTATATTATTATTATTATTATTATTATTATTAATTATTATTATTATTATTTTTGTCTCTCTTGTTGTTTTTTGGTGTCTTTTTCTTTAATGTAAATACCAAGTGATTTAAATTTGTAAATAGGAAGCGTTGAAGGAATTTGTCCAGATCGTATATTTTGCCTAATAAACTAAATGAAATTATAGAGAAAACCCAAGAGTATCCACAGCCTATATTTATTTTCCACATGGATTTATTATTATTATTATTATTATTATTATTATTATTATTATTATTATTATTATTATTATTATTATTACTACAGAAATGTAGGCCTATTCCATTTTCTTATTTCAAGGGTGGGAGTTGGAGGGAAAAAAAACAAACATATATATTGGCAGTCTGCAAGCAGGCTTAATTTTATTCAAGTTTGGGAGGAAAGCAGCGTGGATGCATTGAGGTGCTAATAAGTGTCCAGATGGTTGCTGGTGACAGAAAATGGACAGGAGCAGCTGGGAAGGTCATTAAGTAATAATATGGGAACGCCCAGTCCAAACAAAATCAAATGGTTAAAATCTAATCTGTCAGAGAGAGAAGTCGATTCGAAGATAAATTATTAATATTTTCGTTTTTTTCTTTTTTTTTTTTTTTGGAGGGGGTGGGGGGGGGTGTGGAAGAAGGAGGAGGAGGTGGTGGCTGACATTGTCGGCTCTTATGGAGCAGGTCAGGATTTTTTTTTTTTTTTTTTTTTTTGATTTGTTTTTTAAAATGTTTTATTCTGCTTTTTTGGGGGTCCTGTCTGTCTGTTCCGAGGCTGATAGGGATCATTAACCGATAAAAAAGCAGCTTCTTTGCTTCCTCAGTCGGAGACCAAAAGCAAATATTGATTTACCACAACAGCCTAATGGGATCTAAACATAATGAGGAGGGGAGGAAAGGTGGAGAAGTATAATAATCAGCTGTGATGATGTGAACTTTGGATTTCTCTCTTTATTTTATACCACACCTTCAAATTTTATAGAAAAAAGTAACATCTTTACGTCTTTTTGTGAAAAGAAATGTGACTTTAAATGGATATTTTATCCTGATACTGCAAGCGGCTGATGATGCATTTAAGTCTGCCCTAAAATATAAAATAACAGCATGGAGGCACCTTTTAAAGTGACTGTGAGCTGCTCCAGTGGCTCAATCATTGGAGGGAGTCTGGACCTGTGGAGCGACTCCTGCGAGCGCGTTGTGCAATATCACAGCGACCTCTATAGGTGGACAATATACAGCTCACCCCCACCACCACCACCACCACCCCGCCCTCCAAAAAAGACCCATAAATCACAGGGAGAAATACTTGTACTATAACTGTATTATCACACCACCAGAGCAGCAGGCTGATTTAAAACAAGACTTAAATGCATTTTTTTTTCTTTAACAGGAGCACAAACAGCAAAACTAGAAATCTCTTTATTTATGGGATGAATTTAAAGTTCGCAGAATATATATATATTTTTTTTTTTTCTTACTATATATATATATATATATATATATATATATTTATTTTTTTTTTTTTCTTACTATAT
>JBAJHX010000036.1:6043369-6056181 GCA_037176925.1 Amniataba percoides | reverse complement strand
TTGAGCTGCCTGGGAGAGGGAAATTTTGGTTCACTTGTGGAAAAAAAAAGAGGTGGTGGACCTGAAAATTGTTGAGAATTTGGTCAAAAGTTGTTCCCCCCCCCCCCCCCCAAAAAAAAAAAAGAAAAGAAAAAAGAAACTCTTCACTATAATATCTCAGCCCTTTGTTGGTGGACCAGGACCATCGTCCCCTGCAACTGAGACGTGTCATACTGTGGCAGTCCATTCATTTCAGTGGCGAACTGTGTGTGTGACAGTGTGTGTGTGTGTAACAGGGAGGTGACTGCATGGGTCTTGTCCTTTTTTTTTTTTTTTTTTTGCAGAACCGGCCTGTTCTTACAACAGGCCCGACCCTGTTGTAGTCCAACAACACAAGTGTCTTTTGCCTCTTCTTACCCCTGCACCCCCCCCCCCGGACGTCTCCCTTGTCTTTTCCCAAAGATGCCCTCCCATATCTGCGCCCCTCTAATCCATTTATCTAGTTTCGGAGGGGTGCAGCACTGGGGTGACACAAAAGCCACCCACCCAACCTCACCCCACCTACTCCTCGTGGTCCTTTGCCCCAGCTTTGGGTGTGTGTGTGTGTGTGGTGGAGGGGGGGAGGGTGCAGAACAACAAGCAACACCTCGCTCAGCTGCCTGCCTCCCTCCTGCTCCTTGTTTCCTTGTTTCAGGCAGTGAAAAGGAGGGACAACAGACTTTTCGTTCTAGCAAAGCGGCAGGCCTGCTGCAGGACCTCCTCCTGCACGGGAAGAGGTTGGAGGAAAAGAGGAAAAAAAAAAGGAGGGAGGGAGGCTCTCGGCACGGATACACTCAAACACAAATAGCAACAAGGAACTGGTACTCTGCTGACAACTGGCTGACTGACTCCGCTGCAGAGACTCACAACAACCCGTGCAGACCCCTGCTGACACACACACACATACACACACACATAAAAAAAAACTGGCCTGGCTTATAGATAGGCTGCAAAAATCAACACACTCTCTCGCTCATGTTTGCCTGCTCTTTCATTTGGCCACTCAAAGCGACGTTTTTTTTTTTTTGATCGGAGGAGAGAGAAAAAGAGATAACAAAGCGAGGCAGCAAAGTTTCCTCCTGCTCGGCTCGAACATCCTCTCTGACTCCGACAGAAAAAAAAGCTCCCTCTCTCTCCTCCACGATGAGGACAATATGCTTTATTTGGGCCTCAGTCAAAGCGCAGTGCCAGATACCGGGGCACTAATTAGCTGGCCTAATCTGGAAATATTCTCCTCAAATCTGATGTATCCGAGTTGAAATGGTCTATTTTGAGAGACCTCGGCTGAACATGGAGGTTCGTTATTATCTTCTTGTTTGCTACATGTTTGTGGATCAAAGTTATTTCCATGCGTCTGTTGTTGTTTAAAGGGCACTGACAGGGTCCAACACACACGCACACACACACACACACACACACACACACACACACACACACACACACACACAAACACACTCTTGTGCTCAAGTTGTGCTTCTGTTCCATTAATGACTCCTCAAACCAATTAAAGCTGGTCTGTCTCTGCTCTCCTGAAGTATCCCTACATAGCAGCTCCACCAGAACAGAACTATATTTAGGGGAGAATGCCTTGTGATCCCCCCCCCCTTCTCATACACACCCACACTCTCACTCTACTAACACACACACACATACCCATGTGCGATGACGAACACACAGGAGTGTGCACACACATTCCTGGTACAGTCTGTTGGAGGATCAGAAATATTTTTGCCTTAATTATCCTTCAGTATGGATCATGTTCTTCAGGAGGGACGAGTAATGATGGGGGTATTTATAGTCATTCATTCTCTCCCTGTAATTATACACTCCTCAAAATTGGGTTTTCTTTTTTTTTTTTTTTACATTTGGCATGTGCTCGAAAACGTAAATTAGACAGACAGCACTGTTGTTGAGATCTCTTTGAAGTGTATCCCCCCTCCCCAAACACAATTCTGACGGAAAGTTTGGATTCTCTGCGATATTACTTCCCTTCGTTAGCGGAGCAGAGTTTGCATCAGTGTTTTTTCCCCTCAATGCAGGGTCGGCTCACAGTTTGACATTTGCAGTGCTGCACCGCTTTCCCCCCTGCAGCAGAAGACTTTTGCAGTTGTACAGAACAGATTACCTGTTTTTTGACTGCAATCTGTTGAAAATTAGTGTTTTTATCGCCTCCAGAATTAGAGCAGTAAGAAAAGGGAAATGATAAGTGTACCAATATTTACATTTCAGTACCCTGCCAAGTCAACCCTAAGCACAGGTATCATAACAGTGGGTTTAGCTCACACTTATTTCAAGACAGTTGTGTGTGTGTGTCTTTCTCTGTGTGTATTCAATAATAAAATGCAGGTTGACATGGCAGGGAAGCCAAGGGCCTCGTGCCCCCTTCCCTCCTCTCCACACAGATATTTCCACAGCGACAGATAATAAAGTCTGATTTTTCCTGCCGTCTTTTCTGATGTGATGCCATTGTGGTTTGGGCTAATTCCAGGGGGCTGTACAAAGGGAAGCGCGGCCATCTGAAGTGTCATACTGCAGCTGTGGCTGTAGCACAGGAATTTCCATTTAGTAGGACGCCTCTCGCTCTCTCTCTCTGTGAACACTTGAGCACATATGCAGTGCAGAAGGTGATAGCAAATGCAACTCACCATCCTTGTCCCCGCTCATGTGAAATCTTTTCTCCCTCCCTCCAACTCTCTTTCTGCCCATCTTTTCAATGTGGTGAAAAACATCTATTTATATAGCATGAATGACGATTTGCTGGGGTTATGCTACTTACATAGACACACCGTGCACTTTTCACCTACTTTAACATGTAGGAAAAGTACAAAAGTACCATAACCACTTCAAATGTAACTTTTTTTCTGCATGTCTGAAGTGAGTTTAGTTAAATAATTAAACCATTCAATCACTTTAACAATTAAGGAGATGGCGTCTGTAAAGTCTAAAGTGTCAACTAAGTGTTTAAAGTAGCATTTGACCTCGAAACAACTGCACTAATCATTCATAATGCCTTGTATTTTCTTTTTGGATTGTGTAGTTGGAACAGCACCATAGATAATAAGATGAAAAAGAAAATGTTAGTTACCATTTTGTTCATTCAAAAGATGCAGGAAATGAAGGATTACATTTGGACTACTAATGTAATTCATGAAAAGTGAATCCCTTGATATGTTTAACAGATAGTCCAGGTATTTTTAACTATAATTTACTGAGAGCTTATTTGCAAGCCCACATTACCATCATCAATCAAGACTTGCTCAGGCCAGGTTAGTGATACCAACACCAGCTTCTCAGCTCGAGATATCAATAATTTCCACTGAAAGGAAACACGAGATGCATTACACCCTCCATCCCCTCGCCCAAAGCAGACAATTACAATGTCAGAGGCTGTCACCTAGTGTACAGTAGCCAGTACATCCAGTGGCGGGTCACCTGCCAAAGCTGAAACAGAAGAAGAGCAGAACAAGAACACAATGTGTCGGAACTATCACTTCACACACACGCAAACCCGAACTAAACAGAGCAGGCCGGTCAACAGCCAGACTCCGCCGCAGTGATACGTTTCCCCTCTGCCTGAACCGGAGGCTCTTTCTTCACGCCTGCCGTTCCCCCTGCGCAGCACCCCCGTGTAACGTTAGCCAAGACACATGGCGCAGAAATGCTGGGAGTTTCAACAGAAGATAGTTATGTCAAACATTAACTGCAGGGCTATCCGCCATAACAGGCAGCGTGGTGGTGTTAATGCCAGTCATGCAAATTACGTCAGAAAAGATTAGCTTTTGTTCCATTAAGCATTCAGTGGGTGATTTTTTTATGTGTGCATAGACTCCTAAGTGTTAAAAGCATAAAGCATAAAGTGGTATATCAGCAATACATAGAAAATCACAAGAGCATTGATGACATGGACAGAATTTATTTTACAACAATGTCAAATCAACATGAGATTTGGCATTGTATTGTGTAGACTCTTGTTTTTGGATGGGTTTTTTAACTTTAGTGATAGATACATTCATTGTACATAGACAAGCTTTTAAAGAAGAAATTGTTCAGTCCGGCCATAAGAGAAGTGATAGTTCAGATCACGTCAAGATGAATGACAAAATGGCCTTTAAAAGAAAAGCAGAAGAGCACAAAATGTTGGTCGGCTGTGAACAAAAATATTCATCTACACATTTGCTGCGTGTTTATTTCAGCCTTTGTTTGACTTTTTTGTCTGATGTGATTTTATTAAATCCCATAATCAGTTTTAACTGCCTGGCTAATACATTCAGAGGAGGATCACCACAAAGGACCTGTGTCCATACATGAACTCTGAGTGAGGAACATCACAGTGTTGTTACCAATTGTCTCAGCCACTGACGGCCATGCATGTTATCCCTGTCGTCAAAGTAATATTCAACCACATGCTTCATTTTTTTTTTACCAGAAAGCTCATTCTGCATGCTGCTAAATGTCCTGAGATCAACATACACTTTTACTGAGACAAAAAAAGTCCTGGAGAGGCATACAATATGTATGAGCCCTGTTATTGAGACCATGTGAATCACGCGAACAAAGCATTTTTTCATGGCAAATCATGTTCACATCAAAGTTTAAAAATACACATCCACATCTTGAGGAAATGCCATCACGTTTTCTCTGTGATCTGTCTGGGCACATCTGTGGCCAATACTGTCTAGCATGTGGTCAGCTCAGTTTCTACTGCTTTATCTCTGCTTCACTCTGCACAATGGCTGTGCACCCTTGGCAGGTAGTGCACACACACAAATACTGAAATTTTTATATATGCACACACTGTCTACACTTGCAAACTTGCATATTCTGGACAACTGTGCATACATGCACATGCAGTTTGGATGCAGCCGTGCGCACAACACACACTCACACACCCCCAGTCAAACAACAGCTTGCGTCCCCTTCAGCTAGCTTGCGGTTCGCATCTCTCCACCGTCACAGTAGCAGAGAACACTGAGCTCTTTCATGCAACAAGCTAAGTTTATCACTGTCAAGATTCACCAGTTATTATACCTTTGCAATATGTGAAATCTAAAATTATAGATCATGTTTTAAGTTTGCAATGAAGACTTTGGCTAATCAGCACCTGACAACAAAATCCTTGTTGAAAAGTTAAGAAAAATCTAACCAATGGTGGTAAACTAGTAATATACTTTTGCATACATTATGTAGAAGCAAAACTTCTGTATTGGCTTTATCTGTATACATTGGGCTGTATACATCCACTGCCCACTTTTAAAATTTCATAAGCCTGTCGATCCGTGCACAGCTTGTGTGTCCTTCCATCCCAGCAATTTGCAGCATGTGCCGCTGGGCCTCTATGCAGGAAAAAGACGGTAAATGGTGCTTCTCCTTTTAACTAAGATTAGTACAGTTCTGATGCACTGCAGCCTTTAAAATATGTATCAAAGCTGCTCAAATGCCAGCAGTTGGTATGTGGCAGGCAGGGGTGGCAGTGGCTTGGAAGATTGGACTTATCCCAACTTCCAAGTCCTCAGCAGGCCACCCCCTGCCTGTCGTTGGCTTGCCCACCATCGCCATCACTGGTTCTTCACATGAAGAAAAAAAAAGAGGGGGAAGAGTGCAGTCAAGAATGGAAGGAGAGATGGAGAGATAGAGGGACAGAGAGAGGGATGAAGGCAGAGACCGTGGTGACTCTATCTTGTCTCTGAGCAAGGTCTGCCCCTTGATTGCCCAGTCGCCTTGCTCACCCTCCCTCTCTCTCACTCTCCCCACTTCTCATCTCACTCTCTTTCCTTGGGAAAGCACTTGCTGAGAAAATCTTTATGAACTCCTGGGCCTGTCGGCGATGCTGGGGCTGCTTAAAAACCTGCCAGTTTAACAGCTGTGTGTATGGGCTCGGCCCCGGATAAAGCACTTGGAAGTGGCAGGGCTTACACCATAGGGTGAGTCTTTATGAGGGGCCCTCCTGTGTGGCGGCCGCTGCTGGGGCTGTTAATTGGCACACTCTGAAGTGCTGTATATCTGCCCTTCATAATCCAGACACAGGCGGAGGCAGCGGGGAAAACCAAACGTTTATCCAACGGTCAGGCCCTGAGCTCACTGTTTGCTCCCTCTGCTTCACCAGTTGTGTTTGTAGTATATAGGTACATGTACTATAGGCTTAACCAAATGTGCCCTTTGACTGACTTTAATAATATGTTGTACAAGGAAAACTGTCTTTTCTACCCCAGGTATTGATACTTCATGACTTTCACACACAAGCTAAATAGTGAAACCTATAACTGTTTGTTTGCATCGACTATAAAAAACCCAAAATAAAAAACCCAAATCATTTGTTCACATATTGCCCATGCAATTGAGTAATAATAATATTACAAGCAGCCGCATATACACACACAGGCCTGCAAATAATTACACGCTCACACACACATACAGTACAGAGAGCCCCACAGGAACACCAGCCTCGCGTTAAGCAGCTTGGCCCTGCTGCACCATGTGAGCAAAATAAACACACTGGTCCAACTAAAGACCCCAGGATGCCATTTCCTCCTCAGCTGTGTTTTCTCTTGTGTGTGTGTGTGTGTGTGTGCATGTGTGTGTTTGCGTATGTGTGTGTCAGTCAGTGTTACCTGGTGCTGGTGTTAGCGATGTTTACCAAGTCCTGCAGTGAGATCAAACAGTTCTTCTGTCACAGTAATTAGTTATTTCTTTTTCCCCCTGCAAAACTTCCTCAACCTCAACTTCATCAAAGAGACCTTTCCTCTAAGAATTAACAACTCACGATAACGGCTTTGTTACTTAATGTGGCATAATGTACATACATATGAGACTTTCAAACAGCATTCATGCAAACTATTTTGGTAAGTTCCTTTTTAAATATGGCAGCCTTACCATCACTGGGTTTAGATTAAGGTATCTATTTTTCCAAAGAAGAAGCAACTGGATGCAAACAGACGGGAGCAGATGATTTGATGGCGTTTGTGTTACCACACAACGGTTAAAGAACTTTGACAAAAGTAAAAGAAGACATGAAAATAATGAAAACCACTGACACTGTCATATCAGATGAAAAAGATATAACCCACTGATGGAAATGGTTAGAGTCCGTCTTTGAGATGTTTAAAATGCATCTGAACTCTCGTCTATCCAACACACATGATGCGCGCAAGCCAGATTTGTTCCATGTTTGGGCAACATTGAACAGAGGTTCAATGAGAAATTTAATATATTAGTGTGCACACTGCTGCAAAAATAAGCATAAGAAATGTAAGAAAAAGACTTGACACAATTTTCTTATATTTACTAACTGTCAATTTAAGGGAACCTATAAATTATGTGGACTCAAGTCCAATGAATAATATGTCCTCTCACCATTAACTGATTTGACAAAAACACAGACAGGCCAAACAGGGTTTTGTTCGTGACTGAGCCAGGTTACAAAATGACTCCTCGAACAGTTACGACTGAAGCCGTTGAGCGGGAAGAGTTAAGTTTAAGGTTCCAGTTAAGCAACAGAAATAATTTCGGTTTACCCAAACCCAAAGTTTTTAGTTATGGTTGAATAAGAAAAACTTTAGCTAAAAATGATAACTCACCGTAGAAAAACATCTTTGTATGAGCCGAGTTTGAATCCCAGTTCTGTGAAGTTGGAAACAGATGTAGCTGCCTTCCCACTACCCCGACCACAGCACACTTACTTTTCAATGCACTCTTTCAAATCTACTTGTGTGTTGTGCCTTCAACTTTCTGATGTTTTCTTGCATTCACGTGCAGTTGCACCAGTAATAAAGGATAAATTAACATAAATTTCACAAATTTTAGGGACCGAGCCCTGTTCGTTTGAGGAAGCTCGACTCCCTGCAGCACTCATTTCAGATCAACATCTTACCGCACTTTCTACTTACTGCACACAGCGAGCAGTCATTCTGCATGAGTTCATGTCACTTTTTTTTAACTCTTAACGGGAAATGTGTCAATTTGGAGGGAAAGACTTAATATCGTTCCACTCGTGTATTTCTTCTGGGAGTGACATCAGTGCTGAGTCAGACAATCACGTCAGTTTGAGCATGAAACCTGTTACGTCATGAAACTTAACTCAAGGAGCAGCTCAGGTAACGTGCCGGGCCTCGAGTGAGAACAGTAGAAAGGGCTTAAAGGAAAGACGCTGCCGATGCAAAAATTCTTCTTTCCTCCAAATACATTACAGCCGTGGATGAGGCCATTTGGAGCAAACCGAGACTCTCGTGGGAGAAAAGACAGAAGACGAGCCACAAAACCTGCTCTTGAACCTATGCGCTCAGCAGATTTTACTCATATGACAAATTGATTTACTCGAGCCGCGTCCCATTCCAGCCATTGCTACACATGATGCGCACATGAAAGCCCCACTAAAACTCAGCCATCAGCACATACTGGCGGATGACATGTATGACTAGAGACAGCTGATACGATGAGTGGCTCCACACAAAAAAAAAAAAAAAAACAGCCAAGACGTGTTGAGAGCGTTGAGAGCGAAAGGAAGAAAGTTGGACGCGGGGACACAACAATATGAGAGGGAAGAAAGGGATGAAATGATCGCAAAATAGCAGAGAAGAAGAAAAAAAACAAAAAAGAAGAGGAGGAAAGAGGGAGAGGACAAGGGAGGAAGGAGCTTTGGAGTGGATGAGCAGCCCATAAGGTTGCCAGATGAGCTTCAGCTTAACCGCAATCCTCAAAACGGAGACAAACATACGCCAGTGTCTCCTGTATGCCTTCCACGGACGCCCCTAAATGATTGTAAACATTAGTTCTCGAGAAAAGGAAGGGTTCCCTGGGGCCACTTCTGTGCACTGGATCGCACTACCTCAGCAGTGGTGCTAGATAATCACCAACAGATAATGTTTGGTTAGTACAGACATTTCTGAGGACTGATTTCACCGCCGATCATGAAGGCAGCGTGTTTCAGAGTAGCGCTGGCAAACGGTTATGAATGCTGCGACCTTGGAAGTCGTGATATTGCGCTATGGGGTGTTTTTTTTCTTGTGCTCGTGGCTCTGCTGGAGCTGAACTGGTCATTCCTCAGTAATTACAGAGGACAACCCTTTAACCTTACCTTGAATTGAATTAACAATGATGAACATTTGCGCGGCTTGAAAAGGGGCCAGGTTATGAGGTAAGGCCGCGTGGGTACATTTTGACAACAAAATGTGACGTAAAGATCAATGTTAGCCCCCTTGGACGATCATTTTTAACGTCACAGATGGCTTCCCTCATACTGCCCTGCACAAATATTTTAAGTTTGCATAAATCTTAAAAGTCATAAATTAAAAAAAAAGGAGGTATTGTGTTTTTGTCAAACAAAAGGAGCATTTCAAATTAATTATGTAATTTATACAAAGGACATCACGTCATTTAAATGAAACGGACAAACCATGTGTCCCCTGTCGGTAATATTTTTTTTTATTAAACCTGAAAAAAGTGTGGTTCATGCAGAACACAAAACATCTGCAAAAACTTTATTTACCATCACTGGTGAAATGAATAGGTATGAATTGTGAATGGGAATTAAGAAAAAAAAGCACTATGGTAACCTCTCTATATCTCCTTTTTTCCAGCATATTTGACTTCCAGCCAGTGCCATAGGTGTTTATATCTTTATGTTATTGTGGCCTTGAGGTTAGGTTTCTGAGGAACTCCACATTGCTCTGAATCAGCTAATTATTTACTCGATTTGACACCAAACAAATCCAACCTCTCCGAGTTTATGTTAAACAGGCTGCAGCTCTCTGGTGTTCCTCACAGATGAAACATTGCGTATGTCACACAGAGTGCGTCTCCCTTTGTGCCTTGTTTTCATCCCTCGAGGACTACTTTACTTTGTTTGAAGTCTCATTTATTTTACCTGCGTATCAGCTTCAGAATTGATTAGGCCCCTCGTACAAACACCCGCAGCACTCTGTTGGTTTTACACGGACATTGGAGGCAAGTTCCTTTTCTCGCCTGAGCCATTAAAGACATAGCACGTCTTGACATTATTACCATTTCCAAGCCTCCCCAAAGGAATACAAGAGGAAACAAAATGTAAACAAACCAGACATCTGAAAGGAGATATTTGATTCAAACTTTCACATCCTCTTTTCTTAGGTTGCTTGAAAATGGAAAAGCTGGAGTTTGTTTAGCTTTGCTTCTCCTGGGATGGGTAACATTTGGCCCCTAGGTATTAATTGGTGGACGGGCAGAATGTCCACAGCTGCTTAAGGTCACTGATATTTAAATACCAGATGTAATGTACACATTGTGGATGGTCCCATTTTGGAAATTAGCCTGAGTTAAACATGAACTGCACAGAGGTCTATACAGATCTCTATAAGGGCTTGAAGAGAAGCCCAGAAATGACCGTCTGAGTCACAGTGTGATTAAAATCCCCTCTGCAGACGAGGGCTGATACTTGAATTAAACAACCTTCTAATTAGATTACACCTTTTACGTGTGACGCCGAGCAGACTCTCCCGTGTATTATTCTTGTTCTCATTTATGTTATTTAGTGCTCCGAACTTATTGAGCTACAGGGGAGAGCTGGGATCGGGTTTAACGTCAGAATTTGTCACGTATATTTACAAAAATAAGGGCACTTGTTATTAGGTCACGCCGAGTCACCTTGGGGAGAGAATTAATATCATAAAGTATTCAAGAACGTCAACAACTCCAGATTCAGACCGTCTGGAACGGTGGCCTATCTAAACAATGAGAACATTGTTATTTTCGCAAACCTGTTGACACCAGTCATTGAGGACCGTATTATATGCCAGACAGCTGTTTCGACATGAACTCCGGGGTAAAGACGGAAGAACGGAAGGGGGGAAAAAAAACATAATGTGCAAAACCTCAATGAAGTATGATTATATTACCCAGCGTCCCAGTCGGTGTACTGTAATCAAACAATTACAGGGGAGCAATTTACCGGTTGACTACTGCTGCGCCAGTCTGTTGGTGTCAAGGCCGAGTTTCTCACACGTGATATAAACAGAACAATTACCATTATTTGAAGATATGATCAAGTTTCACGGTTTGACCCATAAACATGCATAGGGGAGAGGATTTTCACAAGCAGTGCTCCTGAGGAGAAGGGCTCCCATGTGGACAGATGGCTTAAAAACTACTCAGGGGGAAGAGGGACAGCACATGAGGGTATATGGCATATTTGTATTTTTGCATGTGTGTAATTATACTGTGCGATAGAGATATGAATAAAAAAAGGCAAGAAGGGAAGGGGTGATCACAGGAAGCAAGGAGATACAGGAAGGAAAGAGGAAAATGAGGAGAGTTAGGCACGTCACTTTGCTTGCAGGCTGACACTTGCTTTGTTTGACTTTAAAAGAGAAAGAATGAGAGAGGGGGAAAATGAAAAGAAAAGAAAGAAGTACAAGGAGAAATGCAGAAAGTGGCCCCCTCTTGGCAGCCCAGCGTCGTCCAGCAGACATGCTTTAGGGGTCGCATTGGTGGCATTCTGGTGGAGAATCGGGGGTAGCATTCATTCGAGCATGCCACACAGAGTCTCTGTGGCCAATCCACGCTGGAGGCCCTAGGACAGGGAGTTTGCGCCGCTGAAAGCTCGGGACAACATAGCTCGACAGCATCACACACACACACAAACACAGTGCGAGAGAAAAGACAGGCTGGTTTCCCACAGGGCAGGGCTGAAAGCTACACCATGTTCAGCTGGTACAACATGATGAAAGTGAACTGGAACACATTGTGCTGGACTGCCACCGAAGGGACATCGCCTCTCCGGTGATCTTTTTTAAGCATGAAGCAGTGTGCGTTTTTTTTTATTTATTTATTTTTATGTGTGTGTGTGTGTGTGTGTGTGTGTGTGTAAACCCTATAATCTCAGCTGAAGTTGTTGGAAATACTGTTGCCATGTAGCCATCAATCGATTAAGTGACTTAAAGTTGTGAAGCAACTGTTGGACAGTGAAGGATTTCTGTAAGTCTGCTGTAAGCGAGTCTCGATGCCTCCACAAGCACTCACAGGAAACCATTTTGCTGCAGCACAGCCTCCATCTGTTTAGCAACATAGTGACTTAATAGATATATTAAAAAATAATTTTCACAATTTGCTTTTGGTCTTGTTGGAAATGTATATGCTTTTATTAAAGAGTTGCCGCCAGTTTAGGAGTATTTATGTTTTTACTTTTTTTTAATCTGGTTCACCAATTTATTCAGTCATTTTTTTTTAATGACTTATTTCAGCAGTGACTGATGATTTGTCACATCTGTTTGCTGTCCCAGCTCCACAATGTTGGAACAAGTTCCCCACTGACATCAGGACAGCGGGAACTCTACACGTCTTCTGATAAAGGCTGAAAAGAAAAAAAAATCTCCCTTGGTCAAAGTTTCTAAATGCAGCACTTGAAGCAGTTCAGTATGATTCTGTAGTTGTGGGATGGTGAATGCACTGAACGTGAGAAACTTTGGAAAAAATGCATCGGCTAAATCAATGTCAGGTTATTGGATTTTTGCAGCATTTTGAAGCAGCAAGATGTCAACCGAGTTTTACAAAGTTGAGTACTTAAATAGACAAAACCACGAGCCAGCGGTGCACATCCCTCACCCACATGACTAGGCTTTGTGTGAGCCATGTTTTTGAGCCTGATTTTGTGTGTTGGGGTCAAAGGCGACCTCTTGACACAGGGAGTTTATACATGCTAATGAGGGCTGCACTCTCACCTCATCGCTAAGTGCATATGGCACGCACACCGGCTTGCTTCTCGCGTCTGTGTGGGACCAGCGTGTCGATCATTGAGCTGAGCGCTGAGGGACCCTTAAACCAATAAG
>JBAJHX010000036.1:6014747-6034386 GCA_037176925.1 Amniataba percoides | reverse complement strand
TGTTCAATATTTACAGTAACAAATACTTCATGTAAAAAGGTTTAGAACAGCCTAAGAAAGACACCATTATATCAATATTATATCAATAATATCTCAAAACTGCAAAGGACAAGAGAATGAGCCTGCAGCCTGTATGTGCATACAGTTGAAGTGCTGAATACTTGATATAAAAAGGGGGGATTGTTTCCTTTAAAAGAACCAAAGAATAATGTGTGAATGATGAACTGAAGACACCTAACAGAGGAAACAGAGCTGGAACTGATGTCAGTGCATATTTCATTGTTGTCACTTTGCTTGTAGGAATGTTAGCAATCATTACAGGACAAAGAACAAAAATATGCAGCTTTGCTTGCTATGCAGATGATTGCTGGAATTACATGAGGCAGGCGTCTTAAAGAGATCTCCATTTAATACCCTAACAACTGTGACAAGATCCTAATGCAAACAGACGACTGTTGTATCATGCAGAAAATAAAGGCTTAGGCAGTTTATTAGTGACATTAGGAACATAATTAATATACAAAAAATAGCACAGGCCCAGAAAGTGAAGCTTGTGATACATGATGTGCAAGGAGAGGGAGAAAGCGATTTCATTATATTCTTCCTTTGATTGGTAATGATGATCGAAGTAAACTCTTTGATTTACTGAATTTACTAATCACTAACTGTATATTGGGATTGCTCTGTAGTATCAAAAGATAAAGATAAATTATTTAGCATTTTTTATGTTGGATTTTAAAAATGAATAGTTTTTTTTTTTTTAATTAATTGTATAATTGGTATGTATAATATTTAAGTTTTACCTTAAAGTAAGGTTAAGTTAATTTAGGACAGCTTTAATTATTTTTTCCTTGTTGCATTTAGATGATTTTTAATTGTGTAAGACACTACATACTGTATAGTATGCTTTATACAGTATATATAGTATTATCCAGTCTATCTCTGTAAATTCTAGTAAATATTAGTCCAAACATCCTGTGAGTTCAATGAGTTGTACTTAACTTTAGTGAGTAAATACACTCACTGAACTTGCGCAACTTGCACCACAAGTTATACCAAAGAGGGCAATGACTTCCTGTTACAAAGCTGGGTACATCTATCAGTTTGTCAGTATGAGACAGTGACGGAAAGGATTAAGCAGTTTGCTGACCCCAGTGCTTCCAACAAGATCTCTGTTGACACGTTGTAAATAACCCCGTTAGATTTGGTCAGCGTAGTTTATTCTGTCTCCTCCAACAGCGAGCACACAATTTTAAATATGATAATCTGTGATAACCTTCACCGAATTTAAGTAATGAGAGGTGATAAAACAGAAGGGGAAAAAAGGGATGGCTAGTTTTGTTTGGTACATTTTACCACATGGACAAAAGGAAAACTGTAAATCTTAAAATACTGGGATTATCTGGTCAAATCTAATCACGCTGCAAAAAAAAAAAAAAAAAAAAAAAAAACCTCTGTGCGTCAGTCTGCGCTTCTGTGTCCAAAATATACCTTAACTACAGTGTTGACCCAAGATTTGTTTCCCACAATGTCATTTGAGAGCAGCATGGAAAGAGTATCACTCTGCTGTTGATATGACAAATATAGAGCGGAGCCTTGAGAACGTAGCAGAAAGGTCAGCCAGAGTACAACCGATAAGACTGTATACATCCACGACCATCAAAGAGCTTTAAAAGATGTCCTCTCTATAGTAACATGTTACCAAAGCTGTCGGCCATACAGCTAACCTAATGCTAAGCTATTCTGCTCGCGGTATGTTGACTTCTGTGAAAACAAACATTTGAAATGTGATACTTTATTAGAGAGTCGCTTGTTTACTTCTCTGTTTTCAAGGGTCAGGGGGTCGTTTCTTGTTTGGACGACCTTTGCAAAATCTCATCCTCATGGCAAAGACATCCAGTCGAGCACAAAACTTACCACGGCCGCCATGTGGTGGTTATATCTGGAAGGTGTTTATTGACGTCTTTTCCCATAATCGCCATCACTATCGATTTCACCTATTTTTAGGTTGTTGGGGTGGGGTGGGTTGGGGGGTAACCAAATCTCCTGAAAATGTCTTAAACTGCAGAAACTTAACATTAAGACTCACAGACCAACAAGCTCAAACCACATGGGCACAGAGAAAATATTGTTATTGTGGAAAATAAATACAATTATTTTTCTGCAATTTCTGTGTTAAAAAAAGGAAAGAAAGAAAGAAAGAAAAGGAGAGCCTGTGTTCCCTCTATTGAAGATGCAGGAAAGCAAACAAAACCATCCCCAGGCAAACATATGGCAATCGAACGCCAGGATGGAAATTAGGCCAGAATTTTAATAATATTTGTGGCCAGAAGCCTACGGAGGACGTCTGATACAAAGCTGGTAAATAAATGTATTTCTCAGGTTGGGAAAGCGCTCAGGTATTATTTCATTCAAATGAGCCCAATGTACAGTTGCAGACTCTCGTCTCATTTGTTCTTCATACAGTATGTTTGTACACATGCTGAGCTGGTCACCTGGCCCAGAGGATTAGAATGCTAACCAGTTTACATTCTGCCCACAGCTTTTGAAATGATTCAATTTTCCTAATCTTGTTTAGCTTTAGAGTATGTGGCTTTGAGGCAATATGGCATCCTTTTTCAATCGTGGATCCTTTGAGGACATTTGCATATCTAAATTTTGTACTGAAATTCAGGACAGGCTCTGCTTTGCGGCCCTCTGAAAAACCCAAACTAAGAAGCAACGCTGGGTCAACCTGGAGGCTTAATATATGTTTGATGTGTAGAGATAGCCACCTGCTTTTTTCCTCTTACTCCAGTTTCTGAGAAATGCTAAACTCCCTCTTGATGTTAATGGGATAGTCTGCTATTCTTCATAATTCACGTCCTCTGATGTAGAAAGGACATTGAGTTTATTCCTCCCAAATGGATGACATGAATATATTTTTCCTCTTTTATGCAAGTAAAACATACTCTCAAAGTTTTAGCTATAAGACATATTTGCTTCTTTTTTTGCTTGTTTGTTTCCTCCCTCCTTCCTTTTTTCATTCTGAATGTTATTGGATGAGAGACTTCAAACTAAAATATAAGAAATAAGAGCCGAACCCTATGAAAAGTTGTGAGAAACATTTGACTATTTTTCTTTGAGCATAAAAAATGCATCATCTTACTTTTGAAAATGGGAACCAATAGCCACTGTACATAATCCTCCAAACCATCTGAATCTATTTACAGTTTTAAAGTATTTATATTAATTCAAAGATCCAAACTATATTGCAAAAAAAAAGGGCATTCATGTCCTTCATTGGTTTGTACTCACAGAGCCGGGCTTGCAGCAATTACCTGCAAGAGTTAACGTGCACCGATCTGTAAAATAATTGTGAAGTGCTGAGAGGTTTTCCATTCCAAGTGGTCCCCATTGAATTGAGTGTTAAGTCCTCATGGCACGATGATGCAGAAGACATTTGTTCCTCAGATTTAGCCAGCAGGGAAGCAGCAGCAGACTAAATGAAAACAGATTTCCTCCTCATATTTGTGCAACTGCTTGGTTTACAAAGTAAGCTACAAGTATGCACTGTATCTGAAAAGATGGTTCCTATTGTGATGTGCAAATATTGACATGGAAAGCTTTTTAAATTCAGTTTCTGAGCACGGTGTTATGTTCATTTGTTTTTTGTTAACAAGACACACAAACCAGGAAAATGCAGTTTCTGTAATTATATAAAAATCAAACATAAGATTCACAAAAACATGGTGTTACAGGTTGAGTTTTATTTCTTTAATAATGACGTACTGTTTTCTGTTTTAAAACAAATACACTTTAAAGTGAAGGCTTACTTCTGTATCATAAATAATTCATTTTCTTGATAAATAGTAATTCTGTCAATATTCTAAAAAGTGACTCTAAAAATAGCATAAATAGGCTTTTATCAGTGGGACTTTAAAGCTCCTTCCCTTGTAAAGGATGCATGTTGTGGAATATGAATATTGTTTCAGAGAATTTAAAATATGACATGAAAAAAAAGATTAATCTCTCTAATCCCAAAAGACCATCTTGATCTCAGAGCTTGGATGCTCACTGCGGATCGAGTGAAAAAAAAAAAAAAAAAGTATTAAAAAGGGACAAATATCACTTCTCCATTCGCCGCTAGATGTATGTGATAAAGCGAAATGTCAGCAAAAATACTAAAGCCGTATGTCAGCAGAGGCAGCTGACAGACGGGAGGGAAGAGGTAAAAATGTTCTATCATGTCCGACAAGGTGTTCTTTTTGAGATTTAAAGATCACTGCACAACTTTAAACATGTTTGTCACTTTTTACTCTGACGCAGGGAACTATCATGGGCTTCACAAGAACTTTATCGGCTCAGGCTCAAGGTAAGGGAGAGGGGGGAAAAAAAAGTCCATTCCCATTTATCTTAGCCAGGTTCCCTTCAAAGGCAACAAATAAATTACAGTGTACATTTGATACAAATTGATTTCTTAACTCAAATAACAATGTTGTCCCCCCGGTCAGGGCCATGTGTCACTCAGTCGCCAGTCTGAGTGAAAGCCTCAATCTGTCTCTGTGATAGAAATAGGGCTGACACATCTCCACCAAGGAATGCTAATCACGCGGGCCTGGCCTGGCCCTTTGTGGGCAGGCCATGATAAGGAAAATCAGTTTCCCCTCCTGTCAGACAGTGGGGCCTGCGCCCTGATCGCTGTCTGGGAGGAAACAAGCCATGGGCCTGGAAGTTACTGTCCTAGTTGTTTTGTTGTCTCGGTGTAGCTACATGACGGAAAGAGAGAGAGAGCGGGAGGGTGGGATGGTGGAAGAGGTGCGGCGAGTGAGGAAAAAGAGCGAGAGAAGCGCGAGGAAGACAGAGGGAAGAGACAGAGGTGACAGGTGGATGGCGGAGGAGCGGGGTGAGAGCCGGCGAACGCGAGGGGGAGAGAATGAAAGAGAGAGGCGACGCCGAGAAAGCGAGGGAAGGGGAGACAGAGGGAGAGAGGGGGAGATCGGGACGGATGCTGTGGTTTTTAAAGCCTCCGCGGCAGCTGTAGCATCTGAGATGGAGCTGGAGTGAACCCCACTGAATATCTTGAGCCGATCTTATCAACGGCTGGGAGAAATGAGATATTGGCAGGAGCTGTTGAGTGCTCTCACAGCTGAGCAGGTTAATAGGGTTGGAAGGCAGGCCACAGGCTAATTGGATTTGCCGTGGCTTGATAAACAGTGGCAAGCCTTTTTTTGCCAGCCAAACATACAGGTCGACTTCGCCGCCCCACCACCACACCCCTCAAGCCCACTTCTCGTCTAAACCCCCTCCATAACCACAACAACCTTAGAGAGAGACGGGGAGAGCAGAATGAAGGCTATTTTCTCCTCCTTATTCCCAGCAGGCCCAGACTGGGAGGGTCTGTTTGTGTATCTGTGCGCGCGTGCGGGCGGCTGTGTGTGTATCTCTACGTGTACACGTGTGAAAGGGAGAAAGCGAGAGACGGGAGTTGGCCATCTACTGATTTTAATCAAATACCATTTAACCTGTCTGACCTCCAAGAGTCATCACACATGGCCAGATCAAGCGGGGTTGTTCATCTCTCTTGCTCGGCATTAGAGCGGCGGGTGTAAAGAGGGCCTCTGCGTAGACTGTTATTTCAGCAGCCTTTCTTTTAAAAGAAATACTGGCTTTCACCATCATCATCCTTTTTTAATCTCGGATCAGAAACAAGTATTATTTATTTGATATGGCCGCGCTCGGGCAGCATGTTGGGGGAATCGTAAGGCTTCAAAAAAGGGTCGAAAAGTCACCCTTAAGTTGATAAAATACCAAACTCGTGTGCAGAAAGTGGTCATGGGTTTTGCAAGATATATTTGCAACTGTGATATAACACAAAAAGGAATAAGTGGAATAAAAAAGTGGAATTTTAACAAGAAATCTACTCTTTCATGATAGAAAATGTTATCAAATGGACGTTTCTCTCTCTGCAGTGACCATGTTTGTCACTTCTGGCTTCGATTCAGTCTCTGCTCATCCGAGGGTGTTGTTTTCTGTCTAAACAACCATTAGCACACATATACGTTATACCCTACAAATGATCCAGACAGACTGTTTATGCGCACAAACCTTTTGCCCAGCGGGAAGCTCGCATCAAAGACTACACTTCCCACTCTCCCGGTGAAAGGCCGTTCAATCAGCGATACAAAATCCATACATCTTTGTTTGAGCGTATAAGGCAGAGGCTCCTCCGACTAAGTTCTGTTCCCACACTTGTTTTGATCATATTCAAGTAGGTGGCCAGTGTTTGATTCTGTATGTTGGTATATGTTTCTGCCAATGCGCTGTGTACACTTGCACTGCAGTGGGTAGCGGGTCTTGTGTGGTGGAATTATTTGTACTTTGAGCGTGAGGGCGAGGAGGAAAGCGTATCCATCAAAATCTATTTACAAGGCGAGGGACTTTGAGGAGCAAGCGACACAGACAGATTCAATTTTTTCTTCTTCTTTTTTTTTTTTGAAGGAATAGTACCCACTGTGAAACACCCTGGGGTGTCACACTGTCCTCATTTATATAAACAGCCCCAACCGGTGGATAACTCCTCTGCATACTTGGGTGTAGCCAGATTGGCTTAGTTTGTGAGCACCCCACACAAGACAACCCAAGGAAAAGTGTTTGGAAAAAGAAGGGGAGAAAGAGAGGACAGCACATCGGGCCGCCTCTGGATATCCATCCGCGTAAGAAAAACATCAAGGCTTCAGACGGCTTTGAAAGGAGAAACTAAAACAGTGATTGATGTGGAAAAGGATGTTGGACGTCAACTGTCGGACAGACTGCATTTGGTAAAAGTTCACAAATTTGCAGATAAGCCCCAATGTAAACCCAGAGCGAACTAGCCCAAAGAATGATAATGGCCTTCGGGGACAGACAGGCCACTATCTTTTTTTTTTTTTGTCCATTTTGGGATGGATAGGTTTGTAACATTAGACGAACAAGGACAATTTTACAGTGTGTGTACGTTCTGTAGGAAAAATTCTCTCTGCACTCTCAGGGAGGGATAAGAGCACCTAAAACAAGTCTTACTTTGCTCCAAGGGGTCCTGCTAAATGGACACAGTCTTTACATTATGAGGAAAGGGGAGAAGAAAGAGAAAGAGAGAAAGAAAGGAGACAGGAGTATGACAGAGAGGAAAAGAAAAAAGAAAAGGATAAAAAGGACGGAGACTAAGAAAGAGAGACAGACTCGTCCTTCATCTCTTTATCTCAACCATTGTGGGCGATGGCGGGGTTGGGTGGAGGGGCGGGGGACATTTGGCATGGGCCGCCTCACAGACTGAATTCATCAGCCCCTATAACTTCAGCTTGCCCATAAAGAATTTAGGAATCCTCGGATAGTAATCGGCTGCATCCATTTCCTGAAGAAGAAAGGACAACTGATGTCTGTTAAACAGCCCAAAGGGACTGACCTCCTCTCCCCATCTGACGGGCATGGAGGAGGGACACATGCACACACACACACACACACACACACACACACACACACACACACACGCAGAGGCATGTATGCAGATACTGTATGTTCAGAATGTACGCACACGCACACACACACACACACACACACACACACACTCTAGGCAAAGATAAATATACTCCCACTCATAACCTTTTCACACCCTGGACGACTTATATTTGAAATGGCAACTACTGTCAACCCTGCGTTCTGTTTGAGCGCCCAGAAAAACACATTCAACTGTTTTTCACAAGTTAAAATAAATGGAAATAAATGTCTGTCACTCGTAATTGACACATAAAAAACAGAGGTGAACAATAATGTTGAGATCAGATGAGACAAATCTAATACGTTGACAAACTGTCAAACTGTGTGCAAGGGTGACAGTTTTGGATTTTACTTATTTGTGCAGAAGAACACGTTGTATCCCACCCATGGACACACAGCTGTCAACAAAAATACAAACTACAAAAATAAAGTTACCGGAATGATTTGATGGTAAATATTATGTCTATATGACTAATACAACTTGCAAATATTCCCAAACTACAGTATGTACGCTCAAACCTGCATCCGCACTCTCTTGCTTTGTCTCCCTCTCCCTCTTTCTGCAGCAGTAGGTAGCAGATAATTAGCACCTCGAGTTGTTTTTGGTCCCACAAACTCTTCCAGTTCTGGGATCTGGCTCGGCATGAAGTGGACAGAACACAAGCGCCTTATCTGGCGTTGCCCGTGTTTTCACAGCTGACCGTTCCCCTCTTTTTTTTTCCTGACTATCGTCTTTCAGGCTCTGCTCAGATTCCATTCCTCACACATCAGAACGGAGACATTCATCTTAAGGATGACATCTGTGGTGAATTTCTCAATAACCTAATAGTCATTCGGCACAGGAGGGGCTAGGGAGGGGGTTATGATGGTGGGGAATAGGGGATTATGACATATAAAATGCTAAAACCCTTCTACGTGGGTGTGGGGCGGTTGTGCATAAAGTTCAAATTTGGTAATTCAAGCTAATGTGGTTTGTTGTCCTCCAGAGGCTGGACCATAATCCATGGCATGATACATTCAAGCCCAGATATGTAATACGTTTTACCAAGGCCATAGGTTCCATATAATATCATTAGCTCGCAGTTAACACAAGAATTCGCAGGAGAAGCAAGTGTTTGTTTACTTTCCTCTCAAGAAAAGGCTGTTAAAGCCAAAAGTAACACCACATTTTACATTGTAGGAACACGTGTCATGCAATGAAATGCTTATGTTGGTCTCACAGCCATGGTTACACAGTGGATTGAATTTCTTCTATATTCTCACACGAGACATACACCCTTTTTTTTCCTCCCGGTTTTAAAGCGAGCGTCGCCAAATTGTACAAACAAATTACAAATCCTCTTTTATAAGGCTCTTAATACTGTAAAAGGTCGCACCATGACACATTGTCAGACAACAGTGTTTTATGAGAACTCTCTTTTGCCCCAACACCTATATGTGATTTGTATCTGCCATGATCCATATGGTGTGGATGATGTGCTTTGAAGAGGCCCATCAGTCAGTTAATCTAAAAGAAAATAGTAGCGGCCGGTATCTCCCTCTCTCTTCAAGACAAACCAAAGAGAGAGAGGGAAGGGGAGGGTGGGGGGGGATTCAAAGCAGAGCAAAATCAGCTCCTCTCAGAGATGGAGAGGGTGGTTTAGAGGGGGGATTAAGGCGCTCCCTCACTGTGGAGCCAGCTTTTATAAGGTACATCATATTACTTCAGCTTCACACTTCCATAGATATATCATCATCTGCCTCCCACCAAAGCCTGGCTGTTATGCCTGCGTATTCTGTCTCAAACAAGATTAATACTTACACACTTGGTGTGTGAGGAAACATACTGACAGTAAGCTGACAGTACCTACTGTATGTAAAGCTTACGCTCGATTCAATATCTTGTTTAATGTGTGACCCCGTGGAGATCACACACACTAATGCACCTCAAGTCCGGATCCTGCTCTCGTTCAGCACTTTGTGTATTTGTTTAGCACAAATAGTTGCGTGTAATGTAACTATGCGGCTCAATAATTCAAATAAATCGTTTTCTTTACTTTCTCTAGGGCCTGTAATGATCATAATATTGTTTGACATACTCGCAATAGCTCTGTGACTACGCTGATGTATTGCTTTGTCTTTTGAAAAGTTATTGGACGTCCTTGACGAAAACAGATCAAACCTACTGTGAACTGGAGAGTCTGTAACTGCTCTCCAGCTGCCTTCCAGTCTATTTACAGCAACATGAAGTGGAATAATGCACAGGTTGTAGCCTGGACTGCAGACACATCTCTGGTCTTGACTGAGTTCATCCGCGAACTGAATCGTAAAAGACCACTCTTTATTTTTCCACCAATTAAAAAAAAAAAGAGAAACCCAGCAAAGGTAACGTATAAAAAAATATAGATACATCGTCTTTCATGTCAAGTCGGTGTCCTAGAGTAAGATTAGTGCTGCTGTGAACATGTTTGACTAGTCAGTTCATTGCCTGGGGAGAGTCCCCAGGCAAAATCCATACTCTGAGTCCAGGGCTGCCTTTAGAAGCAAGCCACGGAAATGATTAGTGCTGCTCAGCTGAAAGGCACAAAGGGGCCCGTTGGCCGGCCCTGAAAGTTTCAAAGTGAAACCGGTACACCTTGTGTCTGTGTTAATTGATCACAGGCACATTATCTTGCCTGTTCAAGGCTTAATTTGCCCTCTGAATCAACACCTTTTGTCGACTACTGCAGTCATTTGTTGGAAGGGGAAAAAAGAATCGCTACAGCTTAATCATTCCAAGCAGGTGTGACTCCCAGCCAATTTTCTGCTCCCTTTTGTCATCTAGTCCTCTCGTACAGGTTGTGTTTTTACAATACGTTTCATGACACAGTCAGGAATTTAGTGGCCTCTCTCAGCGGGAGGAATCGACATTATAAAAAATAAAATAGGAATGAAGCGTGTCATAACAATGTGCATGTGTTTCGGAATAAATGAAAATATTTGTCCAAACGAGAGGAGAGGTGATAGGGGTAGCCTGGGAGGAATAATAGTTCCAATAAGTTTTTGAGACAAAAATAAATAAATAAAAAAAAAAAAAAACATCTAGATCCAGAGTTGCAATAACAGCATATGTGTATGCACTTATATTTTTAAATAAATGATAGGTGTAAATAACATAAAAGCATATTTTCCAAAGAAAATACAATCAAAAGGTATTTTCATTTAATCTGGGCTTTTGACAATTCATGCATCAGTGCCTCAGAAGATCAAGAATCCATGAATACATAAAGTCAGAAAAATAATATGAGAAAGGAGTGGCGTAACTTAAGAAGAAATCTCTCATGTAGCTCACTGACAGCTATAATACATTTATACATTATTTGCAGCGATACATCCCAAACCTATTTTACGTTCAGGCCGTAAACAATGTTTGCTGGTACATGATCACATGTTTTTCAAAGCTTTGTCAAAAAGGATGGGACTTATTTTCATTCAAATTGAAATAATATTGTCACCTTAGTGGAATATTGATGTGGTGGATAAGCCATTGGAGTCAGTATCCAGAAAAATGTATTTCAGACACTCAGACAAAAAAAGTGATGCTAACCTGGCAGAAATTAGGATTAAATGGTTGTAGTATCACCTTATCATCTTGATCTTACTAAGATATGCTTTAATTATATGTATGTATTAAACATGTAGAAACAACTGAATTATGGAGAAAAAAAGTTTAATTTGAACACCTGAAATGACTGGCACATTTTAATTTAATTAAAAATTAAAATATACACAGATACAATGGAGTGACTAAACCAAATATTGTGTTGGAGTCCTGAGGGTGTCAGCTGAGCCAGACAGCATTTACTTTTAATTTCTCATATTCAGTTCAGCTCCAAACCCCTGCTTTTATCACTCCCATGATTTTTTTTTTCATTTATGATAATAAAGCAGAATTGTTTAACAAATAAATCTTATTATATTAAACACACATGTTTTCCTCTAAAGATGCCTGGGTCTTTGACAAGGTGTTAAATGCAATTGAAAAAGTGGCTCAGAGCCTGATTCCATGACACGGTTGGCTTACTACAGTCGACAACTCGCTATGCATTCGCTCCAAGATAAGAACGTTATCAACACCGCGGTGTCTGCGCAATGAGGGTGATTAGAAGACATATAGTACAAACACTTCCATTTTGACTTCAGAAATCTTACCTCCACCCATTTGTAGCCGCACAAATCTATCATAGGAGGGGATCAGCTGAGGGAAATGTGTATTTCATTTCAGTTGCTGTCCCCATTCTTAATGGGTAGCCATCCAGAGAGAATGAAATGATTGATTTTTGTCATCCTGAATGAGGATAAATGAATCCATGAGGAGGAGGTGGAAGAGGAGTAGCAGAAGGAGGGAGGGAGGGCTTAGCTTTCCTCGCACGTCTGGCCAGACAGAAACTCAGCAAACCTGTACGGCAGTAACAGGGGAAGAAAAAAAAAGAATGGTGTGTGTGTGAGACTGAAAATTACTGCTTGTATGTGTGTGTGCATGTGCGCTTCACATGCACGTGCGTGTTCACTTATACTTTGCTTCTAAGGTTACCTAATGAAATATTGATGGGAGATGTGGGAAGTGCGGGGGCTGGGTTGGCTGGGGGTTGGCGGTGGTGTTGGAACTGTAACTGCTGCTTCCTGTAGCTTGGGACATCTCTGTCACTCTGGATCTCAGGGAGACAGCCCTGCCCTAATTTAATCTGACTTTGAATGAGTCTGTATCACAGGAGGTAAAAAATCTGAACTTACTGCGCTGCAAAGAGAAGGAGAGAGAGAGAGAGAGAGAGACAGAGAAAAGGCGGTGTCAAAATACACAGCCGAAACATTTCAAACGCATCATAATCAATATTTAACATCGGCTGTCAAAGATGTCTAATATATACTTTTTAAGTGTGACAGAACAATGAGCTTCCTGTATATGCGACACAGTGCTGCTCAGGCTATTATAATGTTTGACTGATGTTATACCGCGAGCGTGACTCCGCTAATGGACTGAGATACATCTCGGGATTCTTTTCATGATTAGATGCAGCTTAGTAGTTTCTCAGGAAAAGATGGCGAACTGTGAACTGCGTGACAGTGACGAGCCGCTCTGCAGAGTGGCTGCTACATAATTACCTGCCTCTGACACCATTTAGTGTGTCCATCTCAGCTGCAAAACCCGAAGCAGAGGTCTTTCTAATAACTATCGAGTCACATTGTTTGTATTAAGACTGGCTTTTTTAGATTTTGCGTCGCTCTGTAATGTAAAAATATAAAAGGTAACACATTTCCTTACTAATGATCTCTCAAAACACCTGTGTCGGGAAAGGTAACCGATGGCCAGAGTGGGGATCATGCAAAGCGTATTTATTTAAAGCAGCGTGCGAGTCTCTTTTAGTCTTTGAAATAATGAAAAACGCGTGCCCAAAGACAAACCACTAAGCACAAGAGTAGACATTAAAATGGGCTCAAAACGCAGTTTCATTACTCTTCCAAACTAACTTCGCTTCACCAGCCAGTTTTCCAGTTTGCTGTGTTTTTTAGCTGACATGTTTTATCCAGGTCCTTGATTCCACGGAGTCTAAATAGCTGGATAAATGAGGGTGCATGTGCCAATAGTTTACGAGTTCCCAAGTAGAGCTGGGAATAATTGATGCAGCTCCTGTGAGTTCAACCAAAGGATATTGAGATGTTTTAATATATTCAAAAATGTAGCAAACGCAGTGCACCACTGAAACTGGATATTACTGACCAGCCAAAAACTATCCTGAATGACATCCACAATAATTACACAGCAAGTCACATGCCACTGCCAAACTAAATGAGACACATGCTTGCGAAATGTGAACATGGTGTTTTGATTTGTTTGGCACCCACAAATGCCAAAAAGTCATCTCGGTACTCATCTTTGCAGTAGAGATATCTAAAATGTGCCAACCTGAGCAAAATTAGGTCTGCGGGGAATGAGAGTGATTTTTATCTCGTCCATCATTTTGTGTGCAGCGAGCATTTGGAATAATCTGCTAAAAATTGACTGGTACAAAGATTATACATATTCTATCCTCAAGTGCTTCTCTATCTTAGCAAGCCAATCACAAAGCCTTTTAAGCCTCTCTTCAGAATAAACATATCTAACTCATCCATTTTCACTCACACATTCTTGGGCTTTTTTTCTTTTCTTTTTTATAAACCAACACACGAGAAATAGAATTAATAGTTTATATTTATCAGGCCTCTTATCAGAGTGGCAAAATGTATTCAACAGCAGTAAACACTGCGTTTTCTCCTCGCTATCTCTGCTAACATGATGACGGTTAGCGTGCACTAATCTTGTAAAGTCAACCTTTTAAAAGGGAAGAGGCGACGAATGGGGCTGGGAGAAAAAGGGCTGGACGGACAGCTATGTACAGGATTGTATCCGCGCTAGGAGCTGCCCCTGTCCATATCCAATGTAAGGTTATAGGAATATCATAATCCCTCCTCTGAGCTCCTTTGCGCGGAAGATGATGACTAAATTTCCAGTGTCTTATCACACACTCCCAGACTGGAACTAGTACAAGGGGTTCTGAGGATGGAACCCAGCATGAAAAGTGCTGGGGATGAGATGATCAGATTAGCGGTGGCTATTGGATTTGTTTGTGGTGGTTGCAATCGGAGCGAAGCAGGCGTTGTTCAAAATGCCCATGGAGATGCAAAGCCTTCACCGATCCTTTCACCCATAAAAAAAAAAAAAAAGTAAATAAATACTCTTCTTGGGGGTTTTTCAGGAGTGTAACGTGGGGCGCTCCTGCAGGGGTAGGTGGGGGCTGAGTTGAGGGGGAAACAAATTTAACACTTCAGGGGCTTGGATATGGAAGGGGGGGGCTTGTATTTTATCAGGTGGGTGGATGCTGGACTGCTTCACGCGGTGAGACAAGTGGGATTGACTGGCGGTATTCAGCGGGACGCAGGCTGGTGGAGTGTCAGCGGCTGCCTGCGAGGCGAAGGCTGTGGCGGTAGGCTCTTCAGAAACCTCACCTAAAGGCACGGCGAGGTATTGTGGATTCAGGAGCCTCTCCCACACCACGCGCGCCATGTGAGGGGCCGGATCGGGGGAGGAGACGCCAGGCGGCTCTGCAGATGCCTCGGAGGGAGGCGTGAAAGTAGGGAGGGCGAGGGGTGGGGGGAGGCCGGAGGGAAGCGAGAGTTGGCGGATGTAGGGATGAGCTCCCCCAAAACCCAGATAACAGAGCACGAGAAGATGTGTCATTGTTCAATTAGAGAGGAAAGAGATCCAAGTAAAGGGATATTCTGTATAGAAAATATGCCTTTAAGGTTTCAATGGCTGTATCAATCACTGTAATGACTGTGGGATAGATTCGTAATGATGATGAAGTAAATACTATACTCCGTATTGAGGGATGGAGGCCATTTCAGAGGGAATTATTGCTGCACTCCTGGGAAAAGATTCCTTTAAGAGGACTGACTGGTGGAGAGACAGAAATCCTGCAGTGCACACCATCATTTAGCAAATACATGGCTTTATTTCCATCTAATCTCTTGTTTCTTTTTTGGTTAATACTTAATGTTTCTTGCTGGCATCATTTAATAAGAAATGTACATCACCACAGTATAAGACAGGACTGCTAAGCCTTCAGTGTCAAATCACGTCTGATAGATTCAAACGTATGACTCCCTTCAGAATTCCAGTCTTGCAGGCTATTTTCCCACATGTTTAATTTTGTTAAGTGATGCAAACGGATGTCAATACCAGTCTGTACCACTTACCTTGAATACCTCGTTTGGACGGCGGACAAAGACGTGGCTTTGCTTATATGACATAATACGGCGGTGCACTTTGTACCCCTAAGCCAGGTCATTTCAATAGAGAGAAAGCCACTGAGTCAGCTTGGCGAGACGATGTCGATAAGGTAATGGCACAGATCAATACCAAAGATTTGGGCCAGATCTTAATTAAAGAAACAACTGCTGATACAAATGATGTTTTCAATGTATTGATATTGCGGGGGGCAAAGGGTGGGTTGGCTGCAGTGGCTGATCAATGTACTTAACATTAGCATTCCTTTTCATCATGTACCAAGATCACTTAATTCTCCCTCTCTTCCCCTTGTTCTATCACTCTGTCACTCTCTCTCTCTTGCTCCAAACGCCTTTTGAGAACCATCCGAGGCAAACTCACATCCCCTCCCCCTCCCCCCAAACCGCAAGGTGAACCTGAAGGTCTGCAAGGTTGTGCTTTTATGTGTCTCAACTTCCTGTGGTCATTGCGTGTTAAAGCAGAGAAAAATCAAAGACGCTGTTAAGACCAACAACAGGATTCTGGCATCAAGTGTATGAAAGTCATTTGTCCCTCACACAGAGACATACAGTCTTTTCAATTACACAATGCTAATCTGAGGGAACAGCTATTTCTCTTTCTTCAGCGTACAGGTTAATGATGTCAAATCATTGAAAAGGGATTTCTGGATTACTCATATGGAATTTTATCTTTCCTTTGTATTGTTCCCTTGTGTATTGTTTCTTGGAAGAACAGGTTGAAAGGAGGAGCTTGTCATGACTTAGAAAAATGAACAAAAAAAAAAAAAAAAAAACAACCCCCACGTTGTAAATTCCTTATGCAGAGACCAAGACAAGAGAGTCTCTGTTGTCTCCAGGCAACAGTGAAAAAAAATTCAAAAACCTCAGATGCTGTAGCCTCTTGTGAATGGTAAAACAATAATTATTAAAAGGGAAGCTGAATTGATGGATCCCATTAAAGCTAACACAAAGCCTCCAGAGACCTAGCAGCACAAACAGTCCAAAGTCAATAGTGTGATTCCCCAGGTATCCCTGACCAGGACCCAGTTTAAAGAGACATCAATCTGGGATGTCAGTTCCCAGCTAATGAAGCTACAGCCGATCAATATTCAGGATACTACTACTACCGTAAATGAAGTACTAATGCTTGTAGAGATCTCACCGTATGGGCTTCCCACCGAGAAGTTTCGTTGGGTGGGTCAATTATAGTAGAGTCGTGTCAAAATATGACACTCAGATACTCATAAGCTGATCTAAAAGCTAGATAAGTTTCCATTTATGCTATGTTAAACATAAAATTGCAACTACTAATTGAAGAAAGATCCAGGCTCTTTGATGCAACTGATTGAAAATAGAAAGACAGATATGATCATCATTCATTTGTGGGTCATGTGTTTACAATTTATCTGAAACAGCAACTTGCATCCATTTTTCAGTGAATATTTCCTGCCACTTCATAATGTACATTTTAGCAATAAAATACTGAATCCAAAATGCGTTCAAAATACCTAATACTGGAACAAAGTCAAGGTTATTTTTTTGTGATTCGTCCATGTTATCTGTAAAACACACGGTGCCAACTCAGACACATCTGAAGCATTAGAGTGTTTTTCACACAATATTTTTGAAATGATTTTTAACTCCCAATCGCTGTAAACATTTCAACCAACATGTACGTTCGGGTTAGGTGAAAAACGGAACAAACGTGATCCTCAGATGAATAATGTATAATCTGCAGCCTAGTTATTCCTTTGTGACATGCACATTCTGTCCAAAAGCTCTGATTTTTTTTTATTCAACAGTCTTATTTGAACCGTTTCCCTCATTCTTTTATTTTATGCATCACATGTTAATGCTACTGAAAGTTTTATCATTCCCTTCCATTATCCTAATGCATGTGATATGTGAAAGCTCCTTAAATCATGTATTAGGGCATTGTGCTATGTAAAACAGACGGTGAATTTGACTATTTTGGGGGATAACAAGGGCATTTGTCTTTAAACTCAGCTGATGCTTTCAAAAGAAGAGACACAGTGGAAGTAGAAAGTGTTTGTAGTGTATTCTTCAGTGCATTGTATAGTGTGAGACCTAAAATCATATCGTTGTAACTGTCTTTTTACTAATTTTATCTTTATTTTTATTACTTTTGTTGCACATACAGACACACATAAGCAAATATGTGCTACCAGCAAACAATATAGCCTCCAAAAGGAATATTATGAACCAAATAACAAAATAATGAGATTAAAGCATCCACAACCTTTTTGAAATCAAATGCATTGCACACTAAAGCACTGAAGGCGGTGTACTGGATGTAGTAGCTCAATCATTACCAGTTAATAAGGGGGCTAGGTGTGGTAGGGGATTGACTGACACCCTAATACTGAAATAATTTCCACTTTTTCCACCGCCTCCCTCTCACAGGCAGGGAATTAGTATTATCACATCAAAGGCTTCCTTTAAAATGGGTATAAAAATCATTTAAACAGACAGTGGCGGTGATTATTCAAACTAGGTTATTTGCCAGGGTGCGTATGTAATATGGCATCGTCGTCAAGACAACTTCATTTCCCGCTAAATTGCTGTCTGTCACCAGAATAAGTAAATTTGCTACTGTTTTATCAGCATCATTGTGTCAAGTTAGGGGAATACATCAAACAGTCAATCTGATCAACAGGAAATGAACACACAGTGAATAATGCAATGACTGAATGGAGAGCGGATTGGCCCGTTGATGTGCCAAATGTAAATTTCCCCCCCTCGTTTTTTTCTCTTCTTAAAAGCATAAAAAAACCCTCTCATCTTCCACTGAAATGTTGGCTTATCATCGTGACTCTCTGACTGTATTTATTACTTGTTACCTCAGTGGGCTGACAGATAAATTGAAAATTCATAATGATTCTGAACCTAAATGTGCACAAACATATTGGTTAACATATGTATGAATATATGGAAGGCCATCATTTTGATACAGTCATCTCAGATAGTTTTTTTATTGATGCCAAAACAAGCTTTTGGCTCACACTGAGGTACAATAATATCAGATTTCATTGACTTTAATATATTACCAAATAAAAATTCTCAACATAAAGTTCACTGTAAAGAAAAAAGTAAGACACTTAACAAAGAACCATTTAACTCTGCAAATTTACCATCCACTCAGGTCGCTTTTATTAAAGTTGTTAAAATGTTTTAATCTTAAAAGAATGTTAAAAGCTCTTTAACATGAAGGGTCTGCATATAATTTTCCACTTGTGCAGGTTTCACGGGGCTGACATTGAACCTCACTTGTGTTTTCTGTGGCAGTGGAGTCCAGAATTTATTGTATTTGGATGAGGAGTCGCTGATGTTGCAGAAAAGCAGAATGAGAGAAATGTTGAACAAATTCATGAAGACATATTACGCTGCTCCGCAACATTTTTTTTTGTCATCAAGCTCACGGTCAGGTCCAACTTCGCAACTAAAAATGCAATTCTGCGAAGTACAACGCCGTTGCTTTTAGCTGAATTTTGAAACCTTCAACACATAAATATGAGCTCAGTGGGATCGTTTAACCAACACGTTGAAATTACCTTTTCTTAAACTCAAGAGAGAACTGTGATACACCCCAAAAGATTGGATGTGAGCGGGAAGGTGGAAGAAAGAGGCAGAGACTGAAAAAGAGGGGGAAAAAAAGAAAAAAAAAACACATAATGGAGTTTGGAGGTCTTTTGTGGAGCTGATATTGTCTCTTAGTTTGATGTTTGCCTTCAGGATAAAAAGAGCTCCTCTGGAGTAACAATATACACCAAAATAAAGAATTGAGCTTGAAAGAAAAAGGGACAACAGCAATAACGGAACAATGGTGCACAATGGCAGGTATTTAACTGCCCTAGGAGAAGAGGGATGGGTTTACGGTCATGTCTCCCAGAATAACGCCTCACAACTAAGGTCACAAGAAATGTTTCCTGGCTTTTCAAAACCTGCCCAGATTCATTATATTTTGAGGGGATCAAGCCGGAGATTCATGAACAGCGGTTTAACCCCCCCAATTAGTCAAAGTCCCTCTGAGGCATTCTCTCTCTCGTGTTGATACATGAGGCTATGGTGACAAACCTGCCCCGGGGTTAGGTGATTCAACTCCAAAGTGAGTTCAAAGCACTCTTGTTAAACTTGGAACACAATACCGCGCTGCCGAAGGTATAGCTACACCCTGAAAAGGCAGCGATGGCCAAACGCTGTATTAGAACACCTGAAAACTATAGACGGACACGGATGAGGGCATCACGTCATCACCGTCCTCAGTGTTTAACTGACACGGATGATTGTATGACAATGATTAGACATGAGAGGTAAATCCCAA
>JBAJHX010000036.1:5997741-6014647 GCA_037176925.1 Amniataba percoides | reverse complement strand
CAACAGCTACCACTACAGAATTGGAGAAGTTGCAATAATAATGCTGTTGTGTAGTTGAAAAATATACAGCACACAAAATTTAAGGCGCCAAAGTAAAAATCTAGCCAAAAGACATGTTTTCTTAGACCGTTCCCACCGATCTTGTAATTGGTTGCACTGTAGAAGGAGTTCCCGCTGTTAATACTTTATATTACCTGAGCTTCATGTTACACCAGGGCTGCTTGCACACATGGCCAATATAGAGCTTCACTTTAATATGCCCCGAGTCTACACAGTCACAGATCTTGTTTCTGTCTTCGGTCTTCGGCCTCACAAGTAGTCCACAAAATCTGTTTCACTGAAAGCACAGCACCAATTCAAGGTGGTGGTATGACTGTCAAGACAATGGTATACTCAGAGTATGATGGTAAATTTGGATTATCATCACTCTATGTAGACAACTTCATTTTGTGAAGTTAATTCATCTTCAGCATCCAGCTTTAATACACCAGGTAAAAACAAATATTTTGGCACCGGTACCTTTTTTGAAACTTATTTCAATGTACCTTCATTTTCAAGGTACAATACAGGGAGACATTGTTGAAAAGTCCAATGAAAAGTCATTGTATCAAGGTTAGGATGAATGCAGGCACTTAAACAATTGCTGTTAGTATCAAAGAGATGCTTTTCAATTGGGGCTGCTTTTAATGACAATGGCTTGCTAGAACTTTTATCATGACCACAACCCCACTTTTTCCTTGACTAAATATGTTTTGTTGCCTAAATTTAACAGTATCGAAACCATATGGATGGCAGGTCAGAAAGTGTATTATGGGTCCTTTTGGAGGCCACTGACGGGTGACCTATTTTGTCATTTAGGTGAGAAGACCTTGGTGTAGAGTGATGTAAGCTAATATATGGCCATTTTGCTCCCATCTCCCCATAACGGAAAGATTAAACAATTCCTCACTTCCAGAGGAACTGGCCCAAGTCCAATTCCATTTTTTCTTCCGCATGATTCTCTAATAGAGTTGTCAGGAGAGTGGAGATTTTTGCCATTCAAAACTGCTCTTTGTTTATCTATATCTCAAAAGCTTTCTACTCATCAGTGAGTAATTTCAGACTGTTCCAAGATGATAGGTGAATGAATAAGAAACATCGCCCGAAGCAAATAAAGAAAGTGGTGGAAAGAGGAAATAAATATATAAATATATATATATTTATATAGAAGAGGGCGCGCAGTGAAGAATGCAAGGAAGATAAATAAGACAGATACTTTGTTTCATTGTCAGTGGCACTCCGGGGTTATTTGAAGCACTTATTTATGCACTGTAAGCAGAACAATACCGGCGAGCAGAAATGATTAAATACAGACTCTTCAAGCAATAGACATCTCATTGTGGTGGGCCCTGGCTTGCCACTGGGCCAGCTTGATAAAAGCACTATGAGCTGATAGCTGATACAATTTGCCAGGCGATTTGAATGGGAGAGGCTGGGAGGAAGGGGCTGCGGCTCAGTTGGTCTGTCGCTGACAGCCTGTATAAGCTATAATAAAATCATTAGAATGTAAATGCTTTATTGCAAAATAAGAGCCTCAAGCTAGGGTGACATTATCTGCCGCCACCCGAATGAAAGCGCCGATTAGCATTCCCTGATTCAATGATAGAAGCAACTTATCTTTATTAAAATTTTTCAAATCGAGTCTTCATTTTTCGTGATTGAGTTTTAAGCAAATGTAATATCCAGTTCAGTTTGTGTATGAAATGGGTGGTGAGGAGGAGGGGGAGGGGGGTGGGATGCCCCAGAAATAATTAGTGTACACATTTCTTCCCTACATGTGTTTCATAACCAACAAATTGGATTTCATATTTGACGTGTCACTATCTAATACATTTGCATGAAAATATGGGGCCGAGTTTACAGAATAATTACTGAAAGTGTACACCTCTTTAACATGTGTCTCATAAAAATGAAATTTGATTTGTTTGAATGTGACTATCACGGTGTTGCCAAATAATTGTTGTGGAATATGAGGGTTAGACTCTGACTTGATTTAGATGTTCATATTCGTGACACGCACACATTTTCAGCTGAGTCTTTAAGCGGGCCATTGCTTAGTAGGCAGACAGTCAATTCTTATGCAAATAGCCTGTGACTGAGTACGGGATATAATATGCTGTAGATCAAATGTCACACTGGGAGTAAGAGTCTGAGTGATATAAAAATGGCTGACTTACACATTGTGCTGTAATATATGCTTCCTAATTTGATATTCCTATTTAATCTTTTAGACGTAATTCCCCCCAAATGTACAGCTGTATGGGCAGGCAGGTGACACACGGGACACTCCTGAGTTGTTTGTGACACCTGCGAAACATGGCACGACTCGAAACAACAGACAAATGCCTCTTGTGCGTTCTGATCTTTTATCCCTCACACCTGGTTTATCATGTTGTCCGTTTGTTACCAAACGAGATCTGCAAAGTCCGTAAAACTGCCATAATTCACTGAAAAGAAACAGGTTAGGAGTGTTTTAATGTACAGAAAAATGTGAATGCAACAAAAAAAATGTCAAGGAGACTTTTTTTTGTTTGTTTTCAATATAGTGAAAAAATGCATTTTGCAAAAAATGGATGCAATAAATAATTTATTTTAAGTCAGGGTGGATGAGTTAACTCTATGTGTCTTTTTAAAAAAAGCAGTCCTTATGAAATCTTGCTTTTTTTTCCTGCAGGTCCATGGAGGGGGGACCCTTAACTTGTTCCACTACTTATCCCAGTGAACTTGAGGACATGTCTCTGGGGAAAGCTCGAGGCCCTGCCCTGCTAACTTAAAGCCCTCTCACCATCGGCATTGTGCTGAAGAACACAGCTCGACGCGGACAGAGCGCCTTCCACGCTGACAAGACAACGTGTTGCTTTCAATTGCAGTCAGTGTCAAGGTTTTCACACCGAACATCCGAGATGCGCGCTCGGGAGCGGTATTGTTAAGAGCTCGGGGTAGTCCTGCACAATGCAGTTGTTATGGCGCACCCAGAGGATTTGCAGTGGAGTTCATGTGCCCCCTCTTATAGGAATCACTGGGTCATACATCTTGTGGAGTAAATTCAAAATCCCAGACCTCTGCCCCATTCATTGAAGACAAAAGGGGGGACACAAATTGGTCCGAAAACACAGTGTAAAAAGAAAAGCTTACATTAAGCTCAAGGGGACTCAAGGGACCCAGGCCAATCGTTGTATGTGAAGAAGAATGGTGGTGGAGCTAGGGACCGGGCACCAGCAGATAAATCACTGCCATCATGCAGATTTACTGTGTTGGAGTGAAAAGATAAATGCGTAAAAGGGGTGTGTGTCAGAACCCGTGGTGCAGGGCCACACGGTAACGCTGGGTCAGTAATTGAACTTTGCTATAATTATCCTGGAGGAGATAATATTAACTTATAGTCTTTGCGTGAGAAAGAAGCCGGTCCATAATTCATTTGCTGGATAGGGTGATGGTGCTGGATGGCGCTCTGTCTCACTGTCCCTCTCTCTCTCTCTCTTCCCTTCGCCTGCATTGTGTTACTGAAATATGACGGCTCCATTTTTATCCTGTCACAATGACAACTGATGGGCTTATTTTCCTGTGGCCCCAGGGGATGATGAAATAGTAAGCAAACATTCTTTCTCAGGAGGAGAAGGGTGCTCCATCATAGTGGCTTGGGCCGCCACCGCCGCTTGTGTTGTGTGGCAATAACAGGAGGTTATGGGATACAATACACTTGGCCTCCTCCTCTCAATACAGAGGGCCTGTGCAGTACCACTGTCGCTTCAGTTTCTTTAGTGTCGCTTTTCGCACTTCACAACACTGACTTCACTCCATAAAGCACTCTATAGTTGGTGAGGTTTTTTTTTTCTTAAAATTTTGGCATTCTGGATTATATTTAATTTGTGTAACGTCATTAGCATCAGCATTTGCACAATGACTAATAAATCACTTTTATGGGCGTCGGCCTCGTGGCTTCGTACAAACTATGATATTCACATTTGTCGCAACATTTGCGGCGTCTGCATGAGTGTTTTATTGCTTTTCTGTTTCACAAACTACTTATAAATTAGCAAGGTGTCAATTTCCCATGTTAGAATTAATGTCATGGCCAGGCCCTGCTGATTTATAGAGAGGCGTCTTGTAAAAACCTGACACCCAAGGGCCCATTATTTACACTGAGAGGGGCTCCTTCAGCCTAAGCCGCTGTAAGCGAAAGGTACGGGGGCAAGGTTGCGACATTTACAATAGGTCAAAATAACACTGCCACCCGGCTCTCGCGGCCTGACAATATCCCATTCATCTCATTTGAATAACGAGCGATATTGATGGACATTAGCTGAGAGAATGAGGCTGCAGGCACCTGAGGGGGGGGGGGGCGAACACTGTCAGCTCTCATTTTCCCGGCCAGTTTGTTAAGCGACCGTGTGAAGCAGCGGCGGCGGCAATAGCAGCGATAAGAGCATTCCTCCAGCCGCGTCGCCGCTGTTCCAGAGTAAACACCATCAGACCCCAGTTTATCACCATGCTAACTGGATTTAGACAAAGAGCTACAACGGCAGCTCGAGCAGATATCCGATGACAACAATCAAACATTATAACAGCTCTCATTGCGTGCACAGTCATTTCCATTATTGATATTCAAAGGCGTTATTTTTTTGAATTATAAATACACAGCTCTAATCCCCATTACTCCATCTTTCCATTTGTGGGATATAGCCGCCTGCTGGAACACCCACCTTGGTGTCTTGTCAAGTCACAGCCAGCGGGGGCTTTTGTCTCCTTGCTGTAAAGAGAAATGACAGCGTAATGTGATTTACAGGCGATCGCTTCAGCTCAATTAAATTAAGTCCCCAATAATCCATGATGAATGCACACCTACGCCAGTCATTAGGATTCAAAACAAAATATGGGCTTATCGTATCAAGGCACCATGGAGGGAACACACCCCTTAATAGATGTGCTGATTCATTTAGTCATTTGTGTCACAGTGTGTAACGCGTCCAATGTCTGTTGGCTGCTAATGACAAGTGAGCCTCTCAAGATGCTGCTTTCCCCCAAATCCAGGAAAAAAAAAAAAACCTGACTGGGAGGCAAAACCACCAAGACGCAGAACACACAGCGTGTCAGGAGAAATATTAATTCATGGGATTCAGAGTTTAATTGAATTTTGTTTTGGAGAACATGAGAGCATTTAAAACACACACACACACTGCACTATTGTGAAAATAACTCATTAAAATAATCCCATAAATAAATAAATCAATAAAACCGATGAATGCAAGAAGTAAATGCATTTTACCATCTTTTCTTCTGGATGAATTGTGGACAAGTTGATTCCACATGCGGCAAAACAGGAAACCGGGGGCAGCCTGCAAATGCTCGGCCACTACATTTTGATTGACAGTGTCATATTTGTAAGAGGGTTATGAACCACAAAACAAGGGTTAAAGGGAAATTGACCCAGCAGTTGACGGGTGACTGATACATTGAGCAGGAGGTCTTTAATCTTGCTGCTGAGCTTACATGAAGCTTATATAACAAATTACAATGCCTACAGGGTAATACATCACCTGATGGATCTGCTTTTCTGTCTCCTCTCCTTCTCCTTTTCTGCCCATGAGAGACCTGGTATATTCACTGGAATATAGGTTACAGTTACTGTGTTTTCTGAATATGATCAAGATGGATGGTCTGTCAAGCGGGACTAAAATTGCAAAGCGGTATTTATAGTTCTAATATTACTTGAAATAAGTTATACACACAGTTATCGGAAACTCGTATTGAGATTAGAGTTTGGATTAAACAAAGGTGATTTTTAAGGGTTTGGCTGATATTTGAAGCAAATTTTAAAAATGATCAAATGAGTGTACCATAATTTGACATAGTTGGTAAACTAAAGATCTTTATTTGAAAAATAAAATAGGAAATTCCTATTTTTGCCTGAGTGTCTCCTCCTTTACTCTACAAAGCTCCTCCTCACACTCATCTCACGGTAAGATTCCTTTTCTCTTGTCTCTTTTCAAGAACTGTACATTGACCTAAAATCACACGTTCTTTTGCTAATCAAGTATTTTGGTCCATGAACTCTTTCAATTTGTCACATGTTCCATAATGTGGAGATTTTTACGTGACCTTTCTCTCCTTTACACTCAGTCCTGTTTTTCATATAACTTGTGTGGTTTTATTAGTTTGTAAAATTTACTTTAAAGAAAAAAACTGCAGCTTTAAACTATTTTCTTGTTGAAATGATCTTTTATTATCAGACTTTCTATGTTACACTGCTGCTAAAACTGCCTCTAAGAATCTCAAGTTAACCACTTGAACCTGATTTTAAAGTATTTTGGCTGTACTGCACTGCGTGTGCTCACTTTGACTCTATTCTCAACCAAAATACCAGACTGTACATTTTCCATCGCACCAGGTCCCAACGCCGTCATTTCCCTTCTGAATCCCTGGCATCAGACACTGCAGATATATACTCTTGATAACAGAGACCTTGTCTGCCTTAAACCATGTCCTGGCTGCACCTGGCGAATGATAAAATGTATGACTTCTCCGATAAGCCCACAAGTAGAACAACACTGTCCAGGTGCAGATTATTGGCAAGGCATAAGCCCCGTCTTGGTATGCAGAAGGAGGCAGATCCTTCCGATAGCTCTGCAAAAGGGATTCAACTTCAGCACCCCAGCTTTAGATGTATTCCGCTGTTCTGATCTCCTCAGACTAGTATAAGGTCAGAGGTCGCCGCAAGCACTCTCGCACTCCGTCTCGAGATATACTGTCAGGATGTCAAGTTTTGATCACTGTTAATGCCTTTTTCTCTCAAATATCACAAACCGCTGCGCACTCTAAAACTCTGTAATTGCAAAAAAAAAGGGACCTGACACACAGCTCATGGAGTACAAGCTTTATCGTTATTGCGGTTAAAAAAAAAAAAGGTAGGATCACACAATGTACAAGTCAGAAGTTTAACTCTATTCACAGCTCAACAAAGGTTATAAAGTTGCTTGCGGATGTGGAGACCTTAACTGGTGCGCTCCGTACTCCCAAAGCATCTTTAAACAGAGGTACTGATCTCGGATCATAACCTCTCATACAATAATTGGTGGTCCTCGTTCGGGGGCGTGCAGTCAGCACTCCTAACCAGCGAATAAAGCTGTCTGAAGCTGTTCTGGCAGGCTGACTAATCAGGCGTTACCCACAGCCGATCCAAGTGCTTCTTAAAGTGGATGACAGAGGCATCTTAAGTTTCTGTTACCTGGGAACGAAAGCAATCAATTTAAAGCTGTGGTTTTACGAAGTGAGTCTGTGGCTGGATGTCAGCTTTAAAAAAATGTGGCCGGTGCAACATTTTAGGGTTCATTAAGTTCACTGAGTAAAAAAGACAAGAAAAAAAGTCTTATTTATGCTTTAATGCTTTCCTTATCGGTCTTATAAAAGGTCCATTTACAGCTGTTATAAATGCATTAGCATGTAGGTTAGTTAGAAATAGAAAACTATCACCATGCTTGCTGCACAGCTTGAGGACTATCAGTGGTTATTTTTAATCCTGAACTCATGTTAGTTTTCCAGTGTAACATGGTCAAATATGAAAGACAAAACCTGACTGAGGACTTGGAGCACATTAGATCCTGTATAAGGAATTATTAATGATGCAGAGATCAACATATGTATGAACACTGATATCACAAGATACAGTAAATGCAAATGTAAAGTGTTAATAGAATCTGACATTGGTGCCAGTTCCTAAGTATTTACAGATCTGTGGGCCCTGTTAAAGCCTGTGTGTGTGTGTGTGTGTGTGTGTGTAAATGTGCTCACCACGTGGCTGTCTGCAGCTCTTCCTGCCATTACGGTCATTTGAGGATATCAAAATGTCAACCCTGAGGAAACAATCACACGCAGTAGGTTTGGATATCAATACCCAGTTCTAAATTGGAACTGGTTAAAATTTCATAAGACCCAGTTATTTATTTGTTTATCCAAAAAAGGTTGGACCCGCCTTACGTCCACGCCACATGTGGTTATAATATGCCTGTGCTCTAAAGTGTGGTTAAGCTTTGTAAAAACGACAGCAGTGAAGCGTGATGGATTATCAAAGCCTCTATCAAACCCTCTCTCCAAGTCACATCCCAGAGTCAGCCAATGCCAGCACATCTAAGTCAAGTAAAACAAAAGTAAAACATTCAGCTTGTGCAAAGCAAGATAGAGAAAATGTGTTCTTATTTTACCCTTATTACCAGAAAGACACGCAGTTTCCTTCCATTTTCAAACCAGCTGACCTTTTAAGAAAGCCCAAATGACTTTTTTCAAAATAAGATTTCTAAAATAATGACAGGATTCAGAACAAAGTTGTTTTTTTTAAACCAGAATTTTTAACAAATGATACTCAACCCTAACTTATAGTGTATCAAGATATATGTACAATGGTTTAAACATGAATATTATTTTGAAAAGTGACTTTTATTCTGATTTATTTGTATGGAAACATGCAAACAGCAATGTGATTATGTTGGAAGTGTTATTAAAATAGTAATAATAAAAAGTATATTACTTTCTTTCTTTTAATATAGCTGTCTGCATGTTGTGCCACAATATTAGTTTAGTCTGCAGACAGAAGTCCCACATCTCTTGAAACCAAATCCCCCTCCCACCCAAGCACACAGATGCCCGGGACCATCTCTCTTACCCCCGTCTCTCAACAGCTTTTGAGAGGTCTAAGTATAAAATAGCGAGGTGCACTAACAGTATCTGTCCATTGCAGGATACATATAGAGGGTACGTGGGGAGGCTCAGGTAAGAACTTGCATCAATCTGTCACTCACTTCCCTCGGGGTGATAAGAGAAATTCCAACAGAGAGATAACGCTGGACATTCAACTTAATTCCGAAGGAGGAACTTTTCATCAGCGGGTCACATATTAGCTTTCAGAAAAACGGAGTGCTGCGAGTTTCATTTTTTCTCTCCCCTCCTCCCCTTCCCCTTTTGCTTGCACTGCACAGCCCAAGTATGTGGATGACACCGTGAACCCGAGCGCTTACAATTCCACAGCAGACATGTATTTTTGAAAACTGGCCGTCTTATTTTTTTTTTCTCCATCATTTTCTATCACCATGTTTCCTCACTCGAAGCAAACTTGTTCGATAACAGCGACCAGACCCTTGGTAGTATCTCCCGTGTGTCGGGCCAGAACATTACAAACAGTGTAAGAAGTTTTGAGGTCAACCAAATTCTCCTTCAGGCTCTGCTTGGTTTTCTGTGGGGGGATTTTCTGCATCTCTCCAACAATCTGAAATAACACATTACAGGACAGAAGTTGTTTTGATTGTCATTTTTGCAGACGAGAAATTGTTTTAGTCAGCTGAAGTAAATCCATGTCATTTTGCAAGCTGTGGGAGCAAAGGCGTGGTGGGGTTTTTTTTGTTTTTTCTTCTCTCTTTTTTTTTTTTTTTTATAAAAACCAAACCCAGATTCCTGTTGAAGCAGTCAAAATGCCGCATGCGGGAAAAAGGGGAGAACATTGGCTCGCTAATTTGGGCATACATGGCTTCGGTTAAAGTTCAAAATGTCAACTAAATTGATTTCATGAGGCACAGCTGGCAGCAAATTAAGTGCTAATCATTCACAAATCCTTCTCAGTCGTACATATTATCCCAGAAACATGGACGTCCCCACAGTGAGTGGTTGCTGTGAAGTGTTTTAGTGTTTACTTTTGTTTTATATTTACAGTTTAATATTTTTGTTCCTCCCAACAAACAAAACACATTTACACATATTCTGTAAAATGCATAAAACCCCAGTGTGCTTTTATTCTTCACAATAGAAATAATCTCTTCAAATTTCAGGATAAACATATTGTTCTGCACACATACACTGAATAATGTTTGGCATCATCTAAAAAAGCAAAAATAAATAAATCAATGAACATTAATAAAACCTATGAAGGATGCATTTTGCCAAGATTCTGCAGAGGAAAAAAACGCAGTGAAAAAAAAACAAAACAAAACAAACAAATAAAAAAATCTGATGTTGTCATGTGGAAGACAAGCCGTCCCATACAGAGACAATTGATTAGCTTCGTATCGCAGCAATAGCCCTTACTCAGCTGGGGTGATGTGTAAGTGCTAGTCTGGCTTTTTTTTTTTTTTTTTTTTTTTTTCGTTGAAGGATCATATGGATCAATACGACATGGCACATTTAGGAGACCCCTACACTATACCCTGGGACTAGACAGGCAAGAATGGAGCCCCTCGCTGCACCATCACCACCACCTCCACCCCTTTCTTTTGCTGATTGGGAAGGGGAGGGGAAGGAGGTTGGGGTGGTGACGATAGTAGCTGGCCCCATACTCCATACTGTTGTTCAAGTGCATGACCGGCTTAAGGGATTTTTTTTTTGATTGTGAATCTTTTATTTGCCATTTCTACGTGGCACTTGTCTCTCAGGTTTTCGCAGAGAGTGTTTATTGCATCGGTAAGTCTGATACAAAAATATGACTGTTGACCGAGGATTTAATGGGTCTTTTTTTGCGAGTTTTCTTGAGGGGTTTCCAGCAATCAAGATGTCCCCCCTGCAAACAAAGACTTATGGGCAGGTGGGGTGGGGAGATAAACACAATTAAAAGTGTCAGTGGAAATATACTGTTGTTTAAAATCCATCACTCTATATTATTTTGGGGGAAAAGGGCAACACAACAATTTAGAAAAAGAAAATGCTTGTGATACACTACTACATAAATTGCAGCCTTCGCTTTTTTTAGCATATCATGATAGAAAAAAATGTGGAAAAATGTGTCAGAAACATAAACAAAGTTTACATCAAATATTAATTTATTCTTTTTATTATGTTGATTTTGACCATTTTGGCCACCATATCAGTAACACTATAACATAACACCTTTAATAGCCACTGTGGCGCTCATGCTGGGCCATTTAAATAGCGTGAATGACTCATTTAGAGCACACAACACAAAAGGGGGACCACAATTAAAAACGCATAGTTCTCGTAAAAGCTGCTGGGGGCTGGAATTAGAGGTGGCACAAGGGTAATACATTTTCATTGGGGTCACTGCTGCTACAGAGATGGCCCCACTAATATATTTCTTTATCTTTTCAACTATGTTAAAAACAGCTGTTTGGGGCTGTAGCAGATAATTCAAGTGAAGGGTTTTTTTTGTCTATGTGGGCTAGCAGGGAGACAATGGAGAGCCATCGATTGGAAGGGGGGGCTCGACATCCTGGCTTCTTGTCAGCTGAATAAAAAGACCATTACCCCTTCAGCCCTGGTTTGATATACACCACCAGGAAAGAAAGAATAAGGACTTTTACTTCCTGTCCCATCAGCCCATATCTCCTTTTTTTTTAAACCCCCTCTCTTTCTTTTTTGTCTCCTTTCCCCCAGTTTGTCGTATAATCATCGCAATCTTTTCTACATTACCAGGTTGAATTTGTGAAACAATAGCGGGGGGCTAATAACTTTTCCCGGAGTGGCAGTTTTTTGCCAAGGGGAAGGAAAGGGGAAGGACGGCGATGATAAAAGGACGCTGGCCTCGGTCAAAGGTCGGCCACTGTGATCTTATTGTCGTTCCTTTTGGCCCTTTCAAGAGGAGACCTCTGTATTTCATTACCTTTGGGTGGAATTTAACCTATTTCACTGTGAGGTTTGGAAGAAATAAAGGATGTTAAGAGCTGGGAAGACACAGGGTGATGTATAAACACTCAGACTGTATTCATGGGATTTGTTTTTTGGTTGGTTAAAAAAAATCAGGGAACAAACCATTTATTAAATTAACAGATTTTCAGCACCCAGCCAGGACCACGATTTTATCAAACTTTCTGGTCAGGCTGAAAACTGGCAACTTTTCTAATGTTTTCCCCAGATTAATATTGAAAAAATGGACTTTTAACAAAATGAAACCTTAAGGCTAAAGCTGCACCTTGTAATGCTGTTTGAGGACACAGTTATGCATCAAAACACACCGCGAGCCCCCTACTTGGATATGGATCACGGCTCAGATTTAAGCTGATATGTTCCCCCGCTCGCACTCCATCCCTCCTTCATCGCCAATTTTGATTAATACACTCCAATTTTCTGAGAGATAGTTTTCTTACAAAGAAGAGATCCATTTCACCCGCAAGATCGAAAGTTAGAAGCCGCGGCATAATTGATGACCTCCCGGGACAAACGCTCTCATATTTATCACCACCTGACCTTTCCTCCGCTCTCATCCATCATAAATTAAAGTTGTACAGCGGTGGCGTGGCCCTCGCTCCTCTCTCAGCACAACCTTTTGTCCAGAGGTCCTCTCCTCCGCTTCATTTGGAGCTGTTGGAAGGAGCAGCTTTAAAACCTGCAGTTCAGCACCTCTGCTGTTCGGGGCAGATGGTCATCACTGAAAGCATCTGTCAAACTCAGGCCCCCTCACTAGTGGCCAACCGGCATCTTCTCTTCCCCCTCTTCCTTCGTTCTTCTCCCCTCCTCACCTCGTCGCGTCGTCTTCATCATCTCTCTCTTGTCCTCCCGCAAGTATTATATCTTACTTTTTTGCCCCCCCCCTCGCCCTTTTTACCCAGCTCCTTCAGTCAGTTTTCACTTTTCTTCCCCCCGTTGTTTTGCTCAGGTTCATGTTCGTGCTAGTTTTACACGAAATGATGCACTGCTGACTCACATCTGTCACAGTCAGTAATTAACGGCCCCTGCAAAGAGGACATATACGTACGCAGAGACACAAACAGGAAAACTAAAAAAAAAAATGTTTTAAAAAGGCTGAGGGGAGAAAGAAGAAGTAGATTATTTACAGATACAGTAAAAGGCCAACCAGCACAGACAGCAGGAATACTGATGAGTAAAATAACTTAAGTATCTTCACTTCTAATAGTTCAGCTGTCCTCTGAGGATATGAGCAGTGTTACTCGTTCAGTTTGCTGCCGTGGACCTTCCGCTTCAGAGTCAAAAATCAGCCTCTCTTACTTCTCCCTTTCTCCCTCTAAAGACCCCACCCACACACACCAAAACACACACACCCACACACACACCCACGCTCACTAAAGGCACCTATTAATATTGATGAGACGTAGGGCATTAATGTTAAAACTGAGCTTTGGGGCCGAGCCCTTATGACTCCACTGTAGTGATTAACACAAAGCAATGGAATAATTTATCATTTGCGCCATATTAGCTGGGTGAATTTTTAAAATCTCCTATGAGGGGAGGTCAGTAATTATGGGCTAATATCTCTGCCAATTATGGATTTTATGTGTCTGGCTTAATGATGGGTAAAATCGGTATTGTATTGATATAGAAAACATGCATTTTAAACATCTTGTCAGATCACCCCAGGTCACATCAAATCATTAGTCTTGCAGTGTTGTTACTCTCTTGTGTTTCTGCGATTGCTTCAAGCTCTTGGGGACATTGATGTCGCTGGAAAAGTTCAGAGTGGCACAGATCCATCTCGCTCACGCCATCTTTATTGCACACTGTTACACGGAAATAAATATATATACATCTTAAGATACCACAGCCTACTATTTAATCATCCATTTTCTTGAGGTTTTAGGTTCAAAGTTCCTATTTTTACTGTTTTGTAATACGCCAACATTTTGTTTATTTCTTACTTCAAAGCGCTCATTCTCTGCAAATTAAGATAAACCTCGCAATCTTGTAAAGCTCCTCTTCAGCAGCCTTTGAAAGAGAGCGACGGAGAGGGAGCGATTCATATGTTTATACATTGTCATTCAGTGCATGACTACCCCGCACTCCCACCAGAGGCAGCCTACAAGTGACCCCTGAAAAGAGGGGGTCAGGGAGTAGGTCGTGCGGAATGGCCCGGCTGTTGGCTCCAGCACTCTCTGACAGCTTTAAGTAGATCTCTTTTTAGCCATTTATTTGGAGTGTCCGGGGGGAGAGAGAGAAAGAGAGAGAGAGAGAGCAGGATGAACAAGAGCAGAGCGACACTTCCTCCTGAAAGGGAAAACTACGCTGCCGGAGCGAACTTTCCCTGACTGTCGGGATCCCTGGTCTAAAGCTTCAAAAGGCTTTTGTCTCTGCAGCGAACCAGCAATATGTAACGTGACAGCTCGATATTTTGTGGCTCAACAGTATAACAATTTTGCTGGGATTTATTGTACATATCAGTTTGTAATTCGTTTTTAGATACTGTAAAATAATTCTATCAATATGATGCAAGCTAATGTGCTGATGGACATAATACTTATTTCTTTTGAACGTATATCAATCCGTAGCTTCTGCCAGTGAAAAATGAAAGCGAGTATATAAACTGGTTGCAAGTGAGATGCATTTAGAGGGGGAAAAAGTGCAAACCCACAAATCACCAAATTGCAACCACAAAGCAATTATTTCAAGTGGTCAAGTCTTCCGAAACAGCTAAAGCTACTGGCAGCAACCGGTGTGGCTTCCCTGTGACAAAGTCTTTCCCAGGCTCCTGCGGTGCTCCTTAGCACTGATCTCTTGTTGGTGAATTTGTCACAGTGTTATTGCCGTGGTGAGGCTTCTCCAAATGTCTGCTAGTGACCGGACTGAATGAGGTGTTAATGTCTTTATGGATCGTACCAGTTGTTCTTATCATTAGCAACCTGCTTGCCCTTAGCAGCCAACTCCTCCCCCCCATGTTCCTCCTCTGGGGCTCAGTCCTTTATTTGATTGTGACTTTTCCCCCCACTTGAAATAATTGCTTTGTGGTCATTTGGTTATTTGTGGTTTGGACTCTTTTTTTCTCAAAATATATGTCATTTGCAGCCAGTTTATATACTGATCTTTTTTGATTGGCAGCAGCTATGCACTGATATTCATTTAAAAGAAATATGTATTATGACCATCTTAGCTATGACATGACTCACAAAAAGACTTTGTTATTAAAAATAACCTTTAGTCATACAACATAGTATGCATATACCCATCCCTGCTATATGTCTACTCATGCTGTCCCTCTTAAGCCAGAATAAACCAATACGGTCAACAGTTTAAGTAGTCCAACTTTAATATATAAAGAAAAAAAAAATCTAGTATAGACAGTATGTTTTTCACTGATGCTATGTGGATCTATGCTTGTGTAAAGTTATGTTTAGAAAAACATAATATTGAGAAATTAAACTTCTTTCCCACAAGCAATTCTTTCAAAAGAGAAAAAAAAACACATTAATAATGCAGGAAAGGAGCAACATGGAGGGATGAGGCCTACAACAATGAGTGCTCCTCAGGTCACATGACTTCCAAAATGAGCCTGAGATCAGCATCCATAAGACAGATATTTATCAATGTCTGGTCCACTTGTTATGCAAATTCAAATTTTTAGAGATCCCATGCATTGAGGCCCTTGATCACTCAGTATATACTATGTGTATATGCTTTTAAAAGGATCTAGGATCTATACCAAATGCTAACAGCACAGAGCACATTAGCACCCAACAGCTGCACTGTACCTGTATTCACAAGAGTCCAGTCCAATACTCACTGTCTTGTGCTGTATAATGCATTTTTATCTCCACTGCACCAGCAGGCCATAGATTAGCATTATAGATTCTAATTTGAAGTCTTGTCACTGCTTCCCTTGTCTGGAATTGTAAGTGCAAGGGCTGCCATCTGCTTGCAATAATGAGCCTGACAACCCTGGTAAATGTGCTTTTTACTATCTTAATGGCTGGCGTATTGATCTTAATGGACGTAGCGTTGGCTTGTTCTATCAGTCAGAGGGAAACAGTGGGGCACAGTGAGCAACACCACTCCGCATCTAACAGATTTGTTGCTCCTAGGCAGCCCTCATGGCCACTTCATTGATATCATTAAGTCGCCATATGTTTTGCTAATTTACCGCAGTTTTCGGATGCCGTGCATAATAAGACACGCTCACCGTGAACTTGCTTCTGACACTGTGACAGGCCGTAAAGAATTCTGCTCTCTCCTCTTTCCTCTCCTGTGATTGTGTGTGTGTTGGAGTATTTTTTTCATAGGTAAAGTGCCTTTTCCTAGAAATTTATTTCCCCTCGATTCTCCTTTATTTGTTTTACATTTAAACATGTATATCTTCAAGGTTTTTACCAGAAGGGGAGACATTTCAGGGATTTTTTTGCCTGTTTGCTAGGCTTGTTTCGTTTGTCAGTGAAAGTTTACACTGGCACGTATGTTGTATTAACGCGAGTCTAACTTGACAATTCCTCACATATTTTACTATAAATTATTGTCTGGGTATTTTAGCATTTCATCTGTTGTTAACTTGTTGCCACACACATTTATTTACTTTTCAAAAAGTAACTCCGGAGCAATATCACTGAAGGCATAAAATGCAATCAAATGGAACAACTGAGATTCCTACAACTTTAGCCTGCACCCATTTGTAAACCTCAATTCAGCCCAACATGTTTGAAGTGCTGGGAAAAGATTCATCACAAAGTCTCATTTGTAACATCATTGACATGACAATAATGACCCTTTGGCAGTGCGGAGTAATGGGTGGCTCTGCCCTTTAACCCCGACCAATGAACACATTTAGTTTAGGCCAGCACTCAGTGATTTATTTCTGACAATATTATGGCTTCTGAAGTCGTAGAGCTGGACACATTGGACATTGAATGGGGCAATCATTAACTAGGCAGGACACGTTTCACTTTTACTCCCATTCCACCCTGTGAAGGTATTTAGAATTCACTCACCTTCCAGATTGCTTCTGGTTTATGGAGAGAAACTAATGGGAGTACAGCGACCGTGGTCTAAATAATGTGTTCTCACTCTGAAGTTGAATGTTAAGAGATTCTTTAAATGTATTAACAGAGCAGCGTGTTGTCGCCTAAAAATCAACTAGTCCCAAGTTTTTTACATATCACTCAAGCATTCAGAGAAGTAACACTGCCTCCATCACAGAAAGTACAAAGTGTCTTTGCTTCTC
>JBAJHX010000036.1:5948674-5997641 GCA_037176925.1 Amniataba percoides | reverse complement strand
TTTTTTACATATCACTCAAGCATTCAGAGAAGTAACACTGCCTCCATCACAGAAAGTACAAAGTGTCTTTGCTTCTCCAAAGAGAAAACAAGTTACACCTCTTGCTGAGCACATCTTTTCAACAACTGCCTTTGTTGAGAAGAAGAGCCAGACAGATGTAGAGGGACCACAGCGAATTGAATAATTTCTGTGATTTAACAAATGGTAAAAATACTGCATTTTTTTCATGCATATTATTTTTGTGCATGTCACAAGTCACTTATTTCAAAATATTTTATGATGCACATTGACGGCCACTCAGAGAGTGATAAGCACTAGCAGTGCATTGCATTGATTTGAGACTGCAGCAAAACAGCAGAAGGTGCCTTGTTTTAACTAATTGTCTCAACATTAGCTGCTGAACAAACTATCAGAGCCTTTTCCTGTTGGCTGCACAGTCCAGGCAACATGAAAACCCATCTTAAGCACAGAGTGGGAGGTAAGGAGGTGGAGAGGGCAAGAGAGGGGAGGAAGAAAGAGTATCAGAAAGAGAAAATGTAGAGAAACAGAAAATGGATAGACTCTAAGAGAGGGAGAACAGAGGGAGAAAGAACAGAGAATGGGCTTAGGCGTCTATAAACAAATCAACACATCTATCACCCAGGGCCTCCTGTAAGGGCCATTGGGTCACTGGTGTGTTTGCACCGATCCCATCACTCACTCAGAGTCGACAGGCCAGCCATTCCCAACCCACCACAGTCTGCTTTTCCAATCCAGTCAACAAAGCCCAGGCCCTGGCACTGTCTGTTTAGCTAGAGGGGAAAACTGTCAGGAAAAGTAAGACGAATGAGCTGCCCTGATTGACTATTTCCTTAGATACTGAATCAATGGGCTTATTATCACCAGCAATTACAGTACTAATACAAACAGATGCTTGGGGAAAGACATCTGCTTAGAGAGATGAGACAACTAGATTTTCAGTCAATAGAGTGAAGAAAGCTCTGCTCTCACTGGCCCTTAACAGAGGTATTTGTATTCATGTGAGACCCAGGAGCAAATACACAACAGCGCACACAAACATGTGCAACACACACAGAAGACAGAAAAAGATTTGGGATATTTATTGCCACTGAAAAAAAAACAATTCATTTCAAATAATAGTGGCTACAACACAAAGGCTAAAACAGCATTTTCCCCCATTTCCATCCATTTACTAATATGCAATTGACTTCTAAGGGGAAACTGATACATCACTTAACTTTAAATAACCTGTTTAGTGAAGAAATTGGTGGAGTTATTTTAAAATGGGACCATAAAGACACAGTTTGTATTTGAAATTCAGTGTTTGACTGTGGTCATTAGGTTTGAAGTAATGCATTATTCTTTTTGGAAAGGCATGAAAAAGTACCAGTACAACCAGGGGACGTAAAAGTCTAGCAGCTATGTGTTAGATGAATTTATATATCTTGCATCTTATTGATAAAAAAGTAGAACATTTCTGTTTTTCTCTTTACTTTGTTTTTTGGTTTACACTTCTATCTTGATTTTTTTATGGAAATGCAGACTACTTATTTGCTGCATTCCTCACTTATTTACTGGCTTTACTTTTTGTGGATGACCTCTTTGTTTCCCAACAATAGCCAACAGTGGCAACATATTTGACCAGGAGACCAAACATGGCCGCCATGTCATGTCTTGTTGAAGGAGAATAAAAAAGCGACCTGCTCCGCTTCACTTCCTTATTATGATGTGATTCAGTCCACAGATCTCTACACAGAGCCCCGACAGAGACACAATCATTTTTAACACTTTCCTCTCTCTCCCATTATCTGTCTCCAACAATAGCCTTGGCTCAACACCTCTCCTCCCATTGCTGTGACAGTGAAACCAGTCTATGGAGTTTCAGAGGGGAGTGAGGCATATCATTGGAGCTCAGGCCATGCAAACAGCAAGAGGGCCCATTCAGAATGGGCTCTGATGGACGTGGTGCCACTTGAAGAGGACATGCCTGACTTGCCAGTCCCTGACAACCGTCTGTGTTTGCCAGGTGGAGCATTGAGAGGCCGTGCCGTCCTTTTTGTCACGGTCTGCTCCGTTACCGTTTCCACGCTGCAGGGCCCTTGCTATATACCACCATGGCTAGCTCGCTCGCTAGCTCCACGCCTGAGCAGGTAGCCTCAAGAAGGTAGCCGTGCAGAAAGGTCCGTCCCCTTTCTCTCTTTCTACGCCGTTTCTCACATTTAATTATCTGATTTCTTCTCCTCCCGTGGCTGGGAGGAGAAAAGGATTGCTCCTCACGCCTTCTTGCTGTGGAGAGCCGTTGATTGTTCTCACTAAAGCCCACAGTGAACTGAATGAAAGGACACCTTCGTGTTTCACATCACATATTAGACCGCGCCGCACAGGCCCAAGTGTTTGTGAGCACTGGACCCGTGTTTGGAGTCAATGAGGAGAGCATTTGAGCCGTGTCACCGCAAAATTTCCAAGAGAAGGGGAAATCTTTATTTGAGATCTGTTGCTCTGGAAAAAAGGCTTCACCTCCTCCTTTCTCTCCATTGATTGTGGATGACTCTGAACAGGGATACTGTTCTCTATGAAATTGGATACCCACTATGTTCTCCATTTGTATTCAGTACAGTCCCTCTACTTTTGTCAAATTTTTGCTCTCTCCTTGGAGGTTGTGTCATGTAACTTCCTTAAGTCTCCTTCTGAACTCACAGTGTTGGAACTAGTGACCTAAAACACCAGCAAATCAGATGAATAGACCAGGAGGAAAATTAACCCCCTACTTATGTGGCGATTCCATTTGAAAATCACCTAATTATGTGATTATGTCATTAGGAATGGGGGGGTGTGTGCATTTCAAAAGCCCCCAGTGAGTCTGTCTGTGAAATAAAAGACGCAAAAGGACCTTAAAGGTAATTAATCCATTTAACTCCCTAGTTCCAGCTCCACATGCCACAGCAGACAACACAGCGGTCCCACAGAACGGGCCGAGGAGGGAAAGAATGCTAGTGGATTGCTTTACAGGAGTCGCCCTTTGAAATATATACATAAATGACAAACGTACCATTCTTCTGAAGCATGAGGCACATTGGGAAAGTCCATTTCCCCATCTCCCTCGCTCTTTTTCTGTTGCGAGAGGCAGACTTAGTTATGTGGCAGCAATTATAGGTTTATGTACTGTACAGGGAATATAACGGAACAAGCGTCCGTACACTGGTTAATGAAGGCAAGCCGACATGTGAGACAGCACCGATACTGCATCGTATCTCGTGAGGTGGACTTTGTGATTTCAAGCTTACTGTAATTTAGCATTTTATGACATTTGCCATAGGTTATGTTCGCTGACTCGTGAAAGATAAAACTATCGATTTGTGTACAGATCTCACACTGCAGGAGTGAATAGTTGAAGGCTCTGCCAAATTGTAGTTTATCAATCTGAGTGACAATCATTCGACCAAAGTGATACCACACAATCTTGTTTCACAACTCAGTAACGGTGTATACATTAAATAGGCAGATGCAGCCATTAATAAAGTTGTATTAAAAATATAAGATCACATCAGGTTGCCTGTTATCATTTACATACTGAGAATTAATGCCAGTGCATTTAACATATTTTAATAAGGAAGCACAATTCCTTACTGAGCTCTGCGTTTTGCACTAATACACTCAGATGGCATGTATTTTCCTCAACATTGATTGGACCTGGAATTTCAATAACATGCATAGATAGTCAATATTTAATTGTCTAAATGAAATTGGTTGTAGTTGTGCAGCGCCATTAATTAAGGAGAGCTGATTTATAGCAGGCCAGACAACAGAACTGTAAGGGAAATAACTACATAAAGATTCATAATAAACTACAAACAGTTATATATTGCCACCATCGATGGGATTTATGATATAGGTTGCAATAAAATGGTGGTTGATAAATTTTAATGGTGCTTGTTATTAATATGGCCTTGAGGGAGGAGGGTGCAGTGGTACAGTTTGATAATGATGGCAGTGAGTATTACAAGAAAGCACAACAGTTGTGAAGCTCAAGTGCAGCGATGCATGACTGATCATTTGGGGAAAATAATTTTTTGCTCCCCTATTGCAATATTTTCATTTTATATTTGGATATTTTTGTATTGCAAGAAAAATATAAAACCCAAGCATGCATTGTTATTGTCCAATAAAAGCGATGTCCATGCAGATGTAGTACAGCGGGGTATTGCTACGATACAGTACAGTGAAGCCAAGTCTCCACTGAAGCCCTCCATCCTGCGTGCTGTAATAACTCACTGTGGCTGTCCTTGTCAAACCACCTAGCCTGAAGATAAATATGTCATTTTTTATGGCCCCCATCAGAGTCCTGAACAGATTCATTTGAGAATAAAAACAGGATTCCCCCTCCCAGTAAATCCATCAGGGTGATGAACAGTCATTTAAAGTGAGTGCACAACTGTTGACATTCGACTTCATGTGTTCAGTAATTCTACTCGAAAAGGCCCTCACTATAAGTCCTCGACTTTTTGTGAAAGTGGGCTGGACACACCTGTGTATTCTATAATGTCAGAAAGAGTAGAAATTCACATGACATCTTCAGGATAAAAAGTAATAAAAATGAATATTTTTAAAATTATATGGCTGCCAAGCAATTAATATTAGTTTGGGTCATACAAAAAAGATGCAGAAAATCTGACTCCCCCAGGAAAAGTTTGAAATTCATTGATGTGCAGTACTTAGCAATGATAAACCATCCCAACCGCAGGCCTCAGGGTATCCGCAGGTGCATTTTAGAGCCAAGCTCCAACAGATTGGCAGAACAGTGTGGTGTAGGCCATTTGGCACAGACTACAGTTCACTTGCTGCTCCATAGGGAGAGACTCCCTGACCTTATCCCTCAAGCTCACACTCACTCACATATTGCAAAACATTAGCATCTTAACAAATCCCACATTCCAGTTCTACATGTTTTAAGTTAGTTTTTTTGTATTTTCAACAGTTACAATCTGTGCTTTCAGTTTGAAAAGGGAAAAAAACTAATCATGTAATGATTGGATGTAATGGACATTATAAATTCAAACCAAAAGCAAAAGGCAACAAATGCCAACTTTTCTCATATTATGACAAAACTTGATGTAGCGCATATCTGTTATGTACAAGCTGTGTGCTTGTTAAATCAAAATTGTGAAATGTTGCAGGAGGGAGTACACCTGCTGATTGCAGTGCAATGCAAACCCCCTATCTTTATCCAAAAGTAGTTTTCTACCACTTTCATACAGTCCCATACAGCACTGTCTGGCCTAAAAAAACTTTATTTTAAAAGACAGCACCCCACTGAATTTGGTAAATTTTATCTAACTTACAAAACTATATTTTTCATAAAAAACCTCATTGCAGTTTCAGAACAACCTTTTCTCCTGACTATTGAAGACTCAAGTGTTACTCTTAACTGTAAAACTCATCAGCAAAGAGCAGCCACGGGGCATCCTGGTGGCAGATTTCACCAGGTCACGGACTTTGTGGGTTTGAAGTGACTTCTTGAACTTTTCTGAATGCCCTTGTTTACACATTCAAAAGGCTAGAAGGCTCCAAAGTGGCCATTTAAAGTACAAAACCCAACTGGAGCCAGAGAGGAGAGACAAAGACGACTAAGCATGGTGGTTGAGTGGGTGAATTGCTGGATGGCACCGAATGGACAGACTGGCTGGCACACTGGCGTGTCTGCAGTAAGGTAGAAAGGTAGTGGGGGAGAGATTTCTCTTCTCCTTTCTCCACTGTGCTTACCTCTCCTCTCACATTGCAGTCTCGCTTTATCACTAAATCGTTCTCTATCTCTTTCTAACTCTCTCTTTAACTCCTTTTCACTCACGTTCACCCTCCTGTCAATTCTAGTCCTCTTTCAATCTCCTCACCCGCTCTCCCTCTCTAATACTCTGAAAAACTACTCCCTCTGCACCTCATTCTCCCCCTGAACACTCTCTCTAGCATTTACCAGGCAACCCTAGTGACTGCTGGGCTGTAAAATGGCCCTATGTGGGAGAAAGAGCAGGAGAGAAAGAGTCTGAGAGAGAGGTGTTAGATTCTTGACAGCGGGGTCTCCCATTATCTCTGTAATCTGGTGATAATTAGAATTAGTGCTCGGGCACCCCCAGGGCGAGACTTTCAATGCCTCACAATGTCTGTAAAGGACCTGGAGGTACACTCCCTGCAAAAACACACACACTCACTCATTCACACACACACACACACACACACACACACAGAAAATCCTTGACCTAACCCCGCTCTGTACCCTTCACACACAGGCCCTCAAACCCTCTCTTTCCCAGTGCCAACTATTAAAACAATATCAAAACCCCTCACACACACCACGTTCACCTTCAACCCCCAAACGCACACAGCCGCCGCCTCAACCCATGTCCACACACACACACACACCCCTAACTGCAACCCCCACTTCACCCCTCTTCCTCGCCCCTGGGCGGTGCACAGCTGAAGGTAACAGTGGGTTGCTGGTGTTGGTGGTGTGGAGCTGAGTCTTCGCTGCCCATTAATCTGCCGCTAATTAGAATGCTCAATAGACTCCTAAAAGAGATGTTAGCTGCCTAATTATGCTATCAGCCAGCTAGCTCGCTATTAAAAGGGAATTGATAAGTGGATAGGAAGCAATGAAAACTTGAGGCTGAGTAGAGCTCCTGAGTGGCTTCCTTGTCCACCTCAGTCCTGCTGCTCAGGAACACGCAGCACACTTACAGATGATTTTTGGAAGTGATAAGCATGTCACCATGGTGTTTTATTAAAGCTATAATGCATTTGTAATTCAAGGCGAGTGTCATCTCATGGTCAAACTGGATCAACATGTTTCCTGTGACCAAATATATTCAACTACAGTATCTTTGTAATTACTGCTAAATTGTTGAGTTACATTTGCACAGCTACTAAATGCATGAAAATAGATGGGAATTGCACGTGCATGTTGCAGAAATTGAGTGTGTTGTTGTTTGCATAACATGCAAACTTACACAAAGCACGGGTTTTACAGTTTAGCTGCTATGGAAATACTTTTTTTTAAAAAAATCAGTGCAAAAGTTTACATTTGTTTCTGGTTTTGTTCTGTGTAGATGTCAACTCCTGCACAATGGATGCAGCAGGGAAGCCATTTCCATATGATGAGCTTTTTTGTAATAAATTCAATTGGATAAAACTAACACTTCACACTTCCAGTTGATCAATTTTACAAGAACAGATGAAAAAGTATTTTTAAGAAAGAACACAAATTTCAGAATTATACTTTGGAGTTTTAGGAGGCGTCTCTCTGAGTCCTGGTGGCCTAGCGCCATCCCCACAAGAAAAAAATCTTCTGTTGTCCCAAGCAAAAAAAAAAAAAAAGAAAAGAAAGAAAAGTTACAAAAAAAAGAGGCACCAAAGCCAATCACACAGAATTCACCATAAAAAGAAATGGTTGTTGATACTCAAGGTGTGGTCGGCGGGTAGAGGCCTGGCCACGGCCTTTAACCAGTGTCGTCTGCCATGAAATGTTGTTTTGGTGTCAGTCACAGCCACTGTGACCCCCGCTGCCTCGACACAATACCTCCAGTACCCCCCAGCCCAGCGTGCAGCTCATTCACTGAGCCTCAACGCGCATTCCAACCATTCACTTCCCTTGGAGACTCTCTTTTCCCCTGTCTCTCCCTCTCCCGCTCACCCCGTCACTCGCTCTCCGTTCCTTTCGCTCGGTGTCTCTCCTCCTCGGGTTTTCTTCTGGTGAAATGATTCAGAACAGAGCGGCGCACAGCTCAGCAGCAAAGATCAGTACAAGCCAGTACAGTAGACCAAAGCACTTTAAATAGAACCGTGAATGATGGAAGAGAACAGACTATAAGGAGAGCAAACACATGACACAGACCATGAAATTCTGCTGCGGTAAAAGTCTGTCCTTTTATTTTCACTTTATTTATGAAGGGACTGGTAACTTACGGAAACTCCACATATGTAAAGGAATAATTTGTTCCTTAATGAAAACATTTTCTCTCGAAATGGACTGTTTTGTGGATGGACATTTTCATGCAGACAAAACAGAAAGGTTTGATTACTGTTAACACATGCATTTAACAGAGCAAAACATGATCTGTATAGGTTTTGCAAAGTTTTCAAAGGTGAGAGAGGCAGGATGACAAATGACACTGTTATATTTGTTGTGGGAAATAAATTAAAATCTAATAAGATATTAAAAAAAATAGATTTAAGATTGTACAGTTATTAAGAACAAATTACAAACATTCCATAAAAGTTTATTGAAAACTATTACGATTGAAAAATTACCAAAACTAAACGATAATTTTATACTTGTGGTCCCTTTTCAAATTTGAACAAATATAACTATATAAATACTCACTTAAACTTTAAAAGGGCTAAATAAAAGTGCCAGCAGAACACATTTGGTCAACATATTCCCAGCAGTCATCTGTGGCTTCCAGAAAAGAAAAAAAAAAAAAAGCTTGGGTGCAATTCAAAATCTAATGCAATCAATACAAACCACGTTTGTAAAGAGGACCATTAAAGCAATTTTCAATGTCCAACAGACAATCAATTTACATGTTTGAAGAATCAAGTGCTGACCTAAACTAAAGTATGTCCAGGGAAGAGCAGGTTACTATTGATTTACTCCTAGATGAGCATGATGTCTTGTATTTTTCTCGGTGGGTTGAGGTATAATGTGGACTCAAATTGACAAAATGGCCATTTAGTCAGGGAGGGCAGTGCTTTCTTTATTATGTTGATTGTGCATTATATTCAATGAAACATAAATGAAAGGATGAAGTAAACACTGAGCTAATGGCCAGCAGCCTTCACTGTCACTATTTATGTTGAGATTTAATTTCTGCATCTATGGGTCATTTTAACTATTCAGTTTCTTGTTTTAAGATTTAGAGGAATATTGCATTATGTCAAAATTACACCCCTTACCTCATGTGGGAAATGATGCAAAGAACAATATGAAAGGCTTGTATCAGCTTTGCTAAAGATAACATGTCAGCTGTTCACATCTGCGGTGGTGAAGGTCTTAAAAATACAAAAAGTGTTTTATTACAGGACTCAATTTAACAACAGTAATGACCAGGGAACAAAAACCTTAACCCAATGACTGTCCGTCCATTTAGAAACATACTTTTCTCCCCCCCTTTCACAGTCTCTCTCTGCTTCTGTGTGTCTCTCTCGCTGTTGTTTGGAGATCGATAGAGTCACCTTGGTTAGCTATTTGTAGCCTCACGGTTGGTGGGGTTATGTGTGTGTGTGGGAGAGAGTGCTCCTGTGCGAGGGACGGGGAGGGTTGCGTGTGTGTGTGTCTGTGTGCATGCATGTACAGGAGAAAGAGCACACAGGGTGTGAAGAAAGCCATGGGGATCAGCATTAGCTACAGAGCCCTTTTTGCTCCTCTTTAAACTTGATCAAAGGCAATAGTAGTTGAAGCCTATTAAGCACGTCCCTCTCAAATGTGCGGGATAAGAACACTGCATACTCAGAGGGGACCCATATTTAAAAGCCACAGCCATTCAAACCAAAATGTATAGTTTTTCTTTTTTTTTTTTAAACATTAATGCCCAATAGTTAAAAAGTGAAGGGGGGAAATAAAGAAGAAAGTTTTCTGGAGGGGTAAAGGCCCGAATTCAAAGACACACCTTTGAAATTTTGAACGGCTTGATCCACACTTGGTAACTGGTTTATCAAAATCACCACAGCTATTTGCTGTGGTTGTCTGAGCTTATAAAAATACAATTTCAACTTCAGGGAAATGTTTTTGATGGCTTTTCAGTCACATTTTTATATAGTCCACCAGATGCAGGCTGCTTTCTTTTGAGAGTTTATTTTCCCTGGTCTCCACTTCATATTGTTGAAACTTAATCACATTTCCCTGTTTTTTTTTTTTCTGTGTCAGAAAGCCTGAATTCATTTTGTCCAAAAATATAAAAATAACATAAAGAACCTCACACATGATAGTGTGTGAAAATACAGATACTTAATTGAACTTGGTAAACATGCTTATTATAATATGTTACGATTTCTGTCAGTAAAAAAAAAAAAAAACATTTGTCTTGAGCGAATATCAGCTTTACTCCTTAAATATACATCAAATACATTTCAGGTTAAACACGTACCAAATAACATTTCAATGTCAAATGTATTATATTTACTTACTGCAATAAAAAAAAAATTGTCTTGAGCTTCCATATTCAGCTTGGTCGGGGGCTGAAGATTGTGGGGTGGTTTGTGGATGAAATAGATACATGTATTATGACTTAAATGACAGATTATGAATGGGCGAGCGGATGTTATGTGGGGAACTCAACGGTGAGTGAAGAGGTGAGGGGAGTTCCTCGTGCCACTTATAGCTGGCGTGTCTGGTGCCTGGTTTCTCCGTGCCGCGCACAGTCCTCCAGAGGGATGAATTAGAATAAACATATATAATCAGATAATTAGGCATTCACCACAGATTTTCGCACACACGGGAACACACACACACACACATTCAGTTGCATGCCTCGGGCTGGGAAAGCCAATGAAAGCAGATTAGCAGATGTTTAAAGACAGTAGTGAAGGCTGGTGCTTGTGTGTTTATTTTTGTGTAATGACCAATTTAAGGTTTCATTTAAATTCTTTTTTTAAAAGCTGGAATTTATTGTAAATTCAATGAGTGTTTCTAAAAATGAGATGAGTAGCTTTTTATTGGGATGCTGTTTTCATCCATATTCAATAGAAAAAGAAACAAAACAAGAAAAAACAAACATGCATTTGGCTGATTTTCTCAAATCAAGCTGAGGATAAACTTTTGCTACACCGCAAATTATGAATGTCAGCTGCATTTTGAGAGGCGCTCTGATCAAGACAAAGGCCACCCTTTCATCAGGACCAGCAAAGTAGTGCGTGATGTCGCCCTTCTTCAACCCAGCCTGTCAAATTAATTAGTACCCATCATTAATTTGGTACCAAAAGTGGCTGTGACCTGCTAATCCAGCTCCACACTGGTATCAAATCAGCCGTGTATACCTGTCAGATAAATTCTAATATCCTGTCCCATTTCTTATTCAGGAAATCTGTCAGCCTTACCCCTTTCTCCCCACAATGAAAACAATCAACCAGGAAGGATTTGCGTTTGACAGTTATGACAAAGCAGAGGGGGGCTCGCCTGGTTCCAAGGTGGAATGACTGCACCCCCTAAAGGTCTACAGAGGAACTTCACAACAGCTTCCCATGCACCGCCAACCCCCCCCCCCAAACCTCCACCACGTCCGCCCCACCTCCACCAGCAGAGAGCTACCAGACAGTCACACGGCGAGGGGAGAGGGAGAGCGAGGGTGAGGGAGAAGACAGAGGGGTGTTCGTGCCACCAACATCATCCTCTCCTCTCCATCCAGCCTGCTCTCGTCTGCCGGGGTGCTTATGATCCATTTTCCCCCAGATATGAGAAAGTTGCTCGCTCAGAGGAAGAAAGCAGTCAATCAATGCTACTGAAATAGCCCCACTCCATTAGCAGGCGGTAACAGGAGCTGTGCCCTTGCTTAGGGGACTTTGGCTCAGGCGGCTCCAGTCCCCGACTCTCTCTCTCTCTCTCCTGTCTTTGACTTACTGACTCTCTCCCCCCCGCCATCTCTCCCCACCCTCCCCAAACTAAAACCAGATCCAGATAGTTTTACAGATATTGTGGCATATCTCCCAACAGCCCTCTCATTTCCGCCTCTTTATTTCCTCTTACCTCAACACCCGCCGCGACAGTGCACCTTGTGTCATTTTAAAAGCCTGTTTGCACCCATCTAAACATCCTTGTCTTTGTCTTGCCAAGTCAGCCAGGCGGTCGCTCGGTCAGCCGGTAACCCTGTTTGCCTGTCTGGCCTCGCTGGCTGTCTCTGAAGACCTCTAATTGTATTAAAAGTACTCTCCTCTGCTGGCCCTTACACCCCGATCTTTGTGTCGCCGAAAGCCGATACCTCAAAGCTCCTTTTGTTTTATAAGGGGAAAATCGTTTGGGAGTGGACCCCGGGATCTCCACCTGGCGTGCATGCCTCTCTCAACTGCAGATTATTACAAGGAACATCTGCTCGGGGGTCACCGGCAGTGTCAGTTGGCATGGAAAGATAGGCAGCATGGATCATCTTCACTTAAGCCCTGCATCCTCCCCCGTTTGAAGTGTACAGGACGAATGGTTTCATCCCAGAGAGGAAGCAAAAAAAAAAAAGGGAAAGTTTGAATATGTTAGAAAAAGTCATACAGGATGAGATTAATTATTAGGGTTAGGGTTAGGGTTTAGGGCTGGATTAGGGTTAATCCTTTAATGTGGATTTGTAGCAAGAGTGAAGGACACACAACAATCCAGTAGAATTAAAGAAAGAATTGGGTATCATCGAAGCTGTATAAATACCATCACCGGGGAGTGGAGTGGTGTAAAGGAGGCCTAAATATGTGGGAAAATCCCGTTGTGTTACACATTGTGAAATTTTTATTTTATTCCCTTTTTATGCCACTGTGTTATCAAATAAAACTGACGGGGAGCAATAAAAGTGTATTAATATCGAGGATGTACACGGTCTCTGAAATCTACCAGTCTCACATTCAGTGCCGTCTTTCCTCAGGCACACACGCCCCACCCAAACCCCCCACCCCCGTCTTCATCCCCCACCCAACCCCCACCTCGCCTGTCCTGTCCTAACCCAAACTCAGCTGGGCGGCGCAGAGATCGTAGCTGTGTGTAACGCTGTGTCAGGTGCTATTAGGGGCTGTTAGGTGGCAGCCTCCATCACTCTCTGGCTCTCCGTGTCCACTCCAGGGGTGAGGCGGTGCAATTGCCTTACATACACGCGCACCGCAGTGCAGTGACAGGAAGGCCTGATTGACAGTGACACGACCATGTTGCAGAGGGATGGTACAGGACGAGGGAGCGCGAGAGAGAGAGGGGGGGGGACCCAGGTGGTGTCAGAGCAGCTCCACAGGGTGTTATTCTATCTATCCAGCAGGACCTCGAGAGCTGATGGGAGAAAATATGTGTGTGTGTGTGTGTGAGGGTGTCCCAGGTGTTAGCATGGCCACTTCCCCAGGTGCTCTGTTGGGACATATTACATATACTGTACAATGACAGAGGTGGCCCCGGATGAGGCTGGATGGACTGGTTGGGGAAAAAGGTGGTGTAAAACATGTGGCAGAGAGAAGGATGTACTTGTCTTGTCTCATAGAAATCTCCAGACAGGTTGTACATCATAAATTGTGTTAGAAAGAGTATAATAGTGACTTCACAACTGAGTATTTATTACAGTGCATTTGACAATTACAGGGAATATTGTATTATTATTGTACCAATATAGTTGTGCCATGCAATTTTTTGTACATGTTTTTTCCCTCATCACTAAATTACTAAAATAGCTGGTAGCATTAGGCTAAAAAAATAAATGAAATAAATCTCGTTCTCATATTACTGTTCAGCACTGGATTCTTTACATTTAGCTGCTAATTGCTGTGGAGCATGCTACAGTAGAATAAACAGCCATCTGCATGACAGAAACCAGTGCTCCCTGCATGTGATGAAGAGAAATGAAAGGTTCAAGAGAGGAGCGAGCATTAGGCCCCCCCGTGGGGCTGCCCCTGTCTTGCCTGATCCAATGTGTTGAAAAGTGACGGCAGCTCTCTTGGCAAGATGTCTCTGGTTTGTTTCAGCTGTTGCTCGGCTTTCTTATTACCTCCATCTGCTCTGCGTCTCCACCTTGAACTTCCTGCAATATTATTAAACAAATGTGGCCATTGATTTCCTGGGTCACTTGATATCTCCATATCAGGGGTCATAAATGACCTCCCGTGTATACGCGTTCACCCTTTTGATTATTTAATTGCTCAAAATGCTACTTTTAATTAAAGGTTGTAAAGGTCCACTAAAACTGAATCGCCTGTGTCATGAATATTTGCAAGCCAAGATTCAGTCTCTACAATAAAGTGTAGGCCATATTCCAGATTAACCTAGGAGAGGCTGAACTGCTCCCAGCGGCGTCATTTCTTGGACTTTTTATTGAGGGTATAACGTTGAGTGGCAGTGAAGCGTAGCTGAGGCACTAAGTATGCCAAACTGTATGTATCTGCAGAAATAACAGAAACAGATCCTACAAGGTCTGAGAACAAAACTGTCTTTTTCTGATGAGTTATATATGTGGTATTTATATTGTTATGCTAAGGGCAGGAGATTGTAAATGTAGTTAAACTGAAAATTAATCTAATTGGCACTATGTTTTCCAACATCACCTTATATTGCACTGCTTCTTGCTTAATTTTTTTTCACTTTTTCTTCATAATTTCTCTCCCGAACTGCTCTCAGGCAGCATGAAATTCATAAAGGGCACTGCTTCACCAGTATGTCTACTACCTCCCACAGACATTGTGTATTGTACTGCATGTTTCTCAGGTCACCTACAAATAGGATCCATCACACAATAATACCTATACAAGTAATTGCCTTTCTTCAGGCTATAAGGCCCCGAGGTCCTCTTGTCCACCGAAAGCTTTGCTCATAAACTCCTGATTCTAAAATTTGATATTGTCGAGGCCCCGCTATTGTTGCTCACGCCAAAGCCCGGCTGATACCGTGTTAGCACCCCAGCTAAATCTCATGTTCTTCACATTGTATCTCATAACTCAGTTAGCTTTTCAAAAACACGAGATGTTTTCACAATGCTCAGAGGAAAATGAGTCATGTATCAACACTGACAAGGGAAAAGCTCAAATTGTGACATGAACAACTTGTGAATCATTTTTAACAAAACACAGCACCATTTTTTTTTTATCATCACTGTATTCCAACGCCACTATCAATCTCTCCCCCAACAACATTTCTTTCATCTGCCTCAAATTATCAACAAAAACAAAGATGCTTTGGGCCATCAACAACCACTTCGCTTCCCCCACTTATCCCTGGTGCTAAAAAAAAAAAAAAAGAAAAAATGTCCCAAACACAAAGAAGGAACTCCAACAAACAATAAAGACAATTTAACAGTAATGTTGAGTGTAATTTTTAGAATCAGACAGTGTGGTTTGTCATTTCTTATTTGATTGAGTCTCGGTAAACAACATTACGACCTTTGCTTATGTTGCTCCGTTGCCTTTGGCTATCTGCCAAATGCAGCCAACAAATCAGGACTTATTTCATAAATGCATTTGCCCAGCCTATTGCATCGGACAGAGGAAGATCAGATTTATTCAGGTATGTGTACCAACTCACTCACTACAGCAGGCACACAAAATCATCTATGTTATCACTCACAGTCACACTACTTGTCATAATATGATTTTTTTTCTTCTTTTCTCTACCCCACATTTATACATATTTCTTGTTTTAAGTTCAAACGATGTTGATACTAATGAAAGCATGTTGACTGAGGATGAGCAATCTAATAATTAGGCACATTTCCTCCTTAATATATACAGCTCAATATCACCAAATGGCCCTTACACCTAGCAGGAAAGCAGTGGAGGGTGTTTACATGGCTGGTTGAAAGTTGAGTCTTTGAAAGGGACAGACCTTATTAGCGTTTGTTTGTCACTTGCCTTGAACATCCCAGCAAATGACAAGGGAGTTCATTTCTAATGTCTTTGAGCCCAACATGAAAGAACCTTCTGGTAATTAGTATATAGTAATGATTGTCAGTATCATGGTTTCTTCTGCCTTAATCAAATAAGCAAACACACAAAAATACACCCTGTGTATATCCAGGGTGTTACTCCCACGAGACCATGGTTTTGTAGATCCTGAAATCTCTATGTGGACGGAATCCTAAAGCACAACAAGATTTTGCTAAAATTAATGAGTACATGGTGCATATTTACCCTTCATCTGAAGGAGCAATGTGTGATCGTGAAGCCACATGCTGTCCTCACATATATAAGTAGGCCTACATTTGAAATAATGAAAAAGTAGTATTAGCTTGGTCATACTGAACCCATCTTACTGTACTATGGCAGTGATTTTAAACTCTATAGACAATTTAAAGTTCATGTTTATTTATTCACATGCATTCATATGATTATTAACAATATTATCTGCCCGGTAGCACCTTTCGTAGTAAATGCATATCCAAAGACTTTCAGTCAAACACCATGAGGCAAATAAGGAGAGGTAAACAGATCCATGCTAGCCACAGTGAATGGCACAAACACACACGCAAATGCACACAATGCATGCGCACAAAAATCATTGCTAATTATTTCAAGCAACACACTGATCAATCCTTCATAACATAACATCATTCCCCATGTAGGTTCTCAGCTAAAATCTGATTCTGGTAATGTTTTTAAGGCTCTCATGCCTTTAGCTTTGCTATCGGCTTTATGGATTTTACTGCACCGAAAAAGAATAGGAGGCCAATTCTGCTCTAAAAGGAGTGTATCATAGCCCATCTGATTAGATTGACAAAATATTCAATAAAACGCGTGTTAAAAGTAATCTAATAAGAAGCCATGCAATGTTACCCAATGATCCAAACTAGTCATATTGTTGAGTCTGCATACTGTATATCATTTGCTGTTGGACTTAATTTTATTTCAATCTGACATAGTTTTAAATTCCAAAAAGAAAACTGAATCAATTCCTTCCTTTACATTTTCATGAGATTTTCGAGACAAGAGCAGGTCGGGGTATTAACACCTCTTGAAAATGTGCGCTTCTGCACATTTATGAACCCCTGAGCTTCCCCCAGCCTGGATTTCTCGGAGGTGAAAGGTTCCAAATCCCTCTTTAGATGGGTTGATCTTCTCAGGCCCATTATGCCCCTTCACTGTGACAGACTGGAGGCTGAGAGGCAGTCCGGGCAGAACAAAGATAAAGGGGGAATTAAAGAGGAAAACCGAACTCAACTTCAGCATTTGTATAACTTACCCTATCTTACACCTGAGCATTAGGACAATTCAGTTTGTATTCCCCCCTTAATGCCTTGTTTCCCATCGCCCTTCAAACCACTGCGCCAAAGCCCTTCAGGAAAATGTCAGCAAATCATTCTGGTACTGCAGACAAAAAAGTTTTTATAGAGCTGAAGAACTGACAATTCTTCGTCAGCGTAATCCTCTTGCAGACTGATTCAGATACATTTTTATGGGTTTTCACTTATTACGTAAAAGAAGAATGTAGCTTTAAAATGAAATAGGCTCACTAGTGTCAGTTTTAAGAAGATGCCACGTTTTCAGAAAATGACTAATATTCAAAAACAGGAAATTGCTTACATTAAATTTAAATTGATTTTTGATTGACTGAAGTGAGGCCTTTTTAGCAGTCTGCTAAACCTCTTTGTTTATTGGGTAAAAATTATAGCGATCATGTTTTATGGGCTATGGTGCAACCTCTGGTATCTATTCATGGAGAGGCCCTTCAGATGAGAGCGCTGACCAAAAAAGTAAATTATGTTTTGTTTACAGTCCTAACCGGATTATGGCAGCGCTGTCCAGTCCACTTCTCTAACAGGACAAAAAGAGTGTATCTCATGACAGTAAGCTGACCGAGCTGAGGGCAACAACTAAGTCCCAGCAGAGAAAGCCGAGATTGACTGTTGGGGAACCTGGGACACAACTCATCCCCCGAAGCAGTTGATCACAACACAAATGACAAATAATTGACTGGATGATGGATGATGAGATTAGATTTATGGGTTTTAACAAGGTCAAACATCTCACTCCCACCTGCTAAACCACAACGCCGCTCCAAACGATGGAATCAGAATTATGGTTATGTGCATGATAATTCTCCCGTCCTGGCCTTGGGAAGGTTGTTAAGGACTTGTGTGATATCCAATAGGTGTTGGGTTTAACAGCTGAGCCTAGTGGGTCAAAACACAAGGTCAGACGAACATCGAGGGGGATTCATTTACTGCTACTGAGGTTGAGGCAAAGGATGTGGTTCAGTATCTTGGTCTGTCATGATTTAGTTTTTTTTTTCCAATTGAAAAAGTCCAACAACTGACAGAGAGAAATACAACACATGCCAAAAATTCCTTTAGCAACACACTATATGGTAGGTTGCATCATCTTCTTTAAAGCTCCTATTCCACATTGTGGGTAATTTATGAATGTGAGTGTGAGGTCTAGTCTATTCCCCATAATTCTGCATTTTAAAATATGAGGGGATAAATCAATTTAATTTATTTATAAAGCAAATTTTCACTGCTGATATAAAACCTTCACTTAAATTGTGCGGTGTTTACCGTAAATGCCCTTTCTCTGATTAGATCCATCATGTGGTCATGAACTCTCCACTTGAATCACATAATGAAGGCCAGTCTCTCTTATATGGTGTATTTAAGTATGTAAGACAAAATGGAGCTTGCAGTGCTGTTTACTTTGCTGTTAACTCATGAAGAATAAATTACTCACTTTAGAGGTTTCCAAGTTCACTACCGGTGTGAAAAAAAAGCAGGAGAAGTTTACTATTCAGAGAAGGTAAGTGGTTAACTTTTATATGCACTTTGGTAGTTTTTGCACAGTTCGTCCCCTTCATCCTCCATAGCTCGAGGACAAGGGAGCTGTTAACTGTTGAGAGCCAATAAAATTGTTATTGCTGCTATCTTTAACATGCTGTGAATGAAGCGAGCCTTAAACAAACTACAGACTGCAGTGGAAGAATGATTAACTCTTGTATTTATAATACTCACTGTGTAAAGCGGCCGACAGTATTTTTCCAAATGGTTGAATTTTATTTGTAAGACATAAATTTCCCAAATGCTTGCCAATATATCCGCTGTCAGCTGCAGGATTACATGTATAAATGTGTTCATTTCTTTTCTATAATAACTGATTTCATATAACACATTACTTTGTTATCAAAGTGATAACTTTGTTATCTGCAGTGATTGTATATTAAGTCTGCATTGATTGGCAGTCTTAAGTTAATAAGACAATAAGTCCCTGACTAAATGGTTAGCAGAGCCTTGGTGTGGATGTAAACCTTTAGATTCATTCACATATAGTCATTTTAGACATACAGTCTACAGAAAACTATTTCACTCATTCATATGGCTTCACTGTTGAAACCATGCCAGTTTTCACATCTAAATTTACAAACATGTATTAGCAGACGTGATGTATTCTCTCAAAAATACCATATTCAGTAAAAACCCTGGATTGCTTGAGTAAGCCAAACAAATGCAAATGCAGTTTCTGATAGACTTCCAGCAACCAGTCCATATGGTTACCTATATGTTATGTTTACGAGTAGCCAGTGAGTGAGGACTGCACTGTAGACAGGTCATTACTTAAGTAGCCAATGCACAGACTTTGCTTTTTGAGAATAATTTATCTACGGCAAAAATAAATCAATGCATATTTAGAGAACATATGTTACTAGATCTGGACAAGCTGCAAAGGCCTCGCTCCATTAATAAATTGAGAATGTGAGGATTCATTACCGTATAGATTTTGAAAGCATACCCATGCAAATGACAAAGAAATGCAAATGCATAGCATCATCAAGCAGAGTGCACAAAATAGATTGCCGCGAGGTAATCACAGGGCACACCACAAACATTTCCACTGGACTATGCCGGTCTATCAATTCAAAAATCATAATGTCCAATATCTTAAACGTGAGCATACATTATGTCAGGGAATATCTATTTGATTTAGTTGTTGATCTAGAGCGAGAGAGGTAAGGAGTACCCACTTTCTCTGACAAATGGCATTTTAACTTCTAAGTGAAGATCTGAAATTGCTCTCCTTAATTGCCCTTTAAGACTGCAGCACCAATTATTAATCAATGGGTGTCAAGGGAGCCTGGCCCTCCTTGTATTTAAAGCAATAAATTGCTGAATTATATTCATATTTATTCTAAGTAGGTCTTCATTGTAATTGGCATGTTATTAGGCTGAGGGCTTTTAGTCTGTATCAAAGTAATTCAATTAAAAAAAGTGAAATATAGATCTGTCTGGGATAAACAAACAAGCCAGCTGTAATATGACAGAAATGCAGTGAACGGTCTGGTTAAGTAGCTCATTATTTTTGCCCTTCCTTGAGGAAAATAGCTGCTTCAGGAGTATGGGGCTGGTTTCCATTGTAGCAGCCGGGGACTATGGGAGCACCTCATCAATCCACTTATCCCTGTTCCGTTGGTTGGATAATCTGAGTGTCTGACACTAATGGTGAGGTTGCCTCACGACTGAGAAAATATACAGAGGAGCCAGCTGAACCCCCTCTTCAGTTCTCTTCCTCTCTCGTCTTTAGACACACTCTCTCAGGCTCTCGCACACACACACACGTACAGACAAACATGTAGTGCATACTCCGTCTCTACCTCTCTTTTCCAATGTTCAGTCAAGAGGGTAATCCTAAGCTCCTTTACTTATCTCAGGGAGGAATTTCCAGCATTAGTCATGATAAGACACAGGTCCTCACTGATAAAGTGAAGGAAAAGCTCTCCAAAGCTAACTAAGGAGGAGATACTTACGGAATGCAGTTTCTGCAAGAAACCTGCTGGATTTAGAGGAAACACTATTGTCTATATTGTTTTAAAAAGGAAACCACAATCCCTTGTTAGCTATATTTTTCTAAAGCAAATAATCACTATGTTCAGTGATTTGGTATAAATACTGTATATCTGTTCACCAATGATGTATAAAATATAGCATTTAGAATTTAATGATGCCAAAAAGAGGTTACAGTATGTATGTTGCCTGCAGCTAGTTCTACAGAGGACTTCATGTTTTAATATCACAGATCTGTTGTTAAGCTAAAATTAAGTAATGGAGGGGAATTTTTGGCTTGCTTTTAGACTTTGCCGCGTAACCTCAGTAACACAGACAGCTCAGACATCATGATTCAAAGTTAGTGTTCAAGAGGAGCCTCATGTCTGTTGAAACAGTGGCGTTTACTTTGGTAAGAAATTGCCATACGTTATGTTTTGCTACATATTGTTGGGGGGGGTTTGTGGGTCAAAGTGATTTACACCTCGGGAGAGAGTTTGGCTCATGTGAGGGTGGAGCGGGGCTATGGGAGGTTGTGGGGTGTAAAGATTTATCATTTCTATGAACTTTTTACAAGCGTCATGCCTTATCCAGAAACAACAACACAGGTATTTAACCTGTTCCTTGTCAAACCCCGGCTGGAAAACCTCCATTCTTCTTCAGGGAGTAGGTGGACATTTGTTTATTTTCCACTTTGGCTAATTGACCAAACTATCTTTACGATTTTCCAGTTGCAGCGCCACAAATACATGACTGAAACGAACACTCTACCTCACAGAAACAGCATCTGACGTATGGTGCGGGTTCACAGGAAGGTTAGGGCTTGCGAGCGTGGAGAAACTAAAACAGTGGGTTTACACGGACACCCCCCCCCGCACCCTGAATCCTGCGTTAAAGAAAGCGGCTCTGTCACATTAATCTTGGAAGCAAACTTGCAAAGCAATTTGTTGAAGGTCAGCAGAATATGTGATAAAAGTGTAGTCTTGTTAAGCATCCATCACAGGCTGATTCGGATTTTGAGCAAAGATGTAGTGACAAAAATACACAATGGGTTCAGGGTAATGGGTTTAGGCAGGGATATTGGTTTGGGTAATACAGTTAATAGGACCTTGGATCTGGGGGCTCTTTTAGGCAGATATGAGAAGCATCACCGGCTGTCATATTCTCCGATGAGAGAATGCATTAGAGCAAACTCTATTTAGTAAAAGACAATTCAATTAGGGACTATTCAGAGACCCCCGATTATTTCCCTACGGGCATCCGCTCAGTCGAGGCAATATTCAGATTTCATTGTGTTTTCAAAGTGGAGAAATGTCAACGGCTGGCTCCTGCAGTGGTCGGGGGGCCTGTATGGACATTTATATTTCAGCGGTCAAACAAATGAAGACAGAATTTCCTCAATACACCCTAATGTACAGTAGCAATATTTTATGGATTGAGTGGCTGCATTTGTCTTATGACACACAAGCTTTATGGCTCGGTTTGTGTTTGTCTGTGTGGTAGAGAGTCGTCCATTTTTTATAAATTCTTCTCCAAGAACAAACTATACCAGCCAACAACAAATTAGGGGTTAATTTTATGTGCACTAAAGCAATATCTAATACACGTTTGTTAATAATATTGTAGTGGAAGACACAGAATTCAATATGTCCACCATGTGAGTATATTCCCATCCATATCTGCAAAAAGACATACTGTACAACTGATATATTTCCATGTTTACTTTCTAAAAATTTATACCACATGACAAGGTGGGATTTTCTATACATCAAACACACATGCTACACATATCATGTGTGACCGCATTGTAAATGATATATCTTCCATCGTCGAGCATGAAAGTATATTCCTATGTCACTCACACATATGTTGCACATATCTTGTATGTCAGTGCACGGGCTATATACTTTAACATTCTACTATGTCAGTACATTAAGGCATATGTCTACATTGTACACACATATGTTACACATATCATCGGACGTTGAGACTACACCTGTCTCTACATGAAACCGGAGACCCGATGGGCTGTGAAGCACAGTGACAATGCAACTGGGTCACAGATAGTCGTAAATCCAACCTCCTAAGGATATTACACAAGAAACTGAGATGCCAGCAAATCAATTCACAGTTTGGTAGTGGGCTCATAAAGCGTCTTTACGAGCTCATCTAAATCCAATCAGCATGATTCCTATGTAAACAGAGACGTACAGTATTTCATGCAAAGGTACTGCAGATGACATTGCAACGGGGGGGTTGTGTCGCATAAACAAGCGGGCAATTGTTTAACATTTAGCAAATGTTAATCTAATCGTTTCATTGTGTTCTGTTCTCTGCCGGTCTGCAAGTCTGCTGTTTTGACAGTTGCTAACTTTATTTTGACCAAATACTGACAGATCTTAGGGAGCACTGGAGACCCGACAACTCCTTGGAAAACATAAAACTTCACAGTGTCTGTGCAATTAATGAAGCGCTTGAAGAGTTCTTCCTTGAGCGGGGAAAGGGCAGACAATTTTACCAGTGGAAAGAAAGCAAGAGAGATGTCTCAGTAGATTAATTCGTCGTAGTCGCAACGGTGTTATTACCGGGAACAGCTCCAGGATTTCTATTTCACCATGAGACCGTGTTGATAAAGTGCTCAGAGCCCGGGACATGAATCTAACCGTGCAACACAAGTTGGGCAGATTTTAACTGTGTACATGAGATATCTCCTCTGCAGACATATTGAATGACGAAAGACATGACATGATAGTGGCAGCCTACTAAGATTTATTCTGAAATCCAACCATATCACATGACTGCTTTGAGAACAGTAAACTTAGTTCCTGACTCCAACTGACATTCACATTTAATCCACCACTGAATCATGTCCTTCCTGCGGTTCTGTCTCACAGACATTACAGAAATGCAATGAGTGCATTTTGACAGCCGGTCAAATAACAGTCTATTTATATTTTTTTATTATTATACAAATGCAAGCTTAATCATTATCAGCACACTGGTGACCGCCGTCTGTGAGGTGTGTGATGTTAAAATATGCTTGCACTTCTATTCTTCGACTCTCAATGACAGAAGGGACCTTGGTAACTAAGAGCAATGTCCGTACTCGCATGTAGAACAAAGGAGCTTGATATCAGCACAATGCTTAGGCCAGTATTTCCACCGCCGCTCGTCTCAGCGGGGTTAGCATTTTGCCTTCGACTGATTGGCTGGTCGCTGCCCTTCTCACCGACTGTGTGGACATCAACTTGTCAGAAGAAAAAAAGAGCAACTTTGACAACGTCCTTTCTTTTTACACTTGCCACACAGATCTTTGCTTGGCTGTGGCAAAGTTTGACTGAACCTTTTGTCTGGGGGAGTTGGGGAGAGCGAGAGAGACAGACAAAGTGAGAGAGAAAAGGAGAGAAGAAGGGGGGAAAGGGGACACAACAGCGACCATATGTTCAATGTGACCCTCATTATTCTCAATTAGGGCAGCCATCCATGGAATGGTCTTGCTGATAACAGCCCATAACACCTTCAGTGGAATGGAGCACAATCTTCCAGTGGCACGGCGGACGAGCAGGGTGGCGAGCAGGCGCGTGCATGTATACATTTGTATGTGTGTGTATGCAAGTTTGTGTTGCCCAAGTAAGTGTGCAAAGACTCATCCTGTCGACTTATGTGTCATAGCGTGCATGCATACACTCATGTTTGTATATCATGTGTACCTACATGCATGTCTATGAGATTTTGCGTAAGCTTTTTGGTTGTGTGTGTGTTATTGTGCATGTATGAGGGACCTGTGGCGAGGTGGGGCGGGTGGGCAAGCAGGCAGGCTTTGCCAGCTTCTGGAAGGCTTACAGGGGGTGTGCAGGGCCACAGCCCAGGTCCCCAGGACGTCTGGATGGATGAGTTGATGGAGAGTAATGGGGTCACATTGAGCATATGATGTAAAGGCTAACCTTATGGCTAACTGTTAATGATATTATGAATCTGGCAGCGCAATTCTTCATTCCCACTTAACGTATAACAAGAACAATATTTTGACTAAGGTGGGGGGAGGATGGTCGGGGAGCGATGTATACTGGTCTAATGTCTTTGTTCCTCATCCTTTACACTCTGCTGTTCTCTGTAGTCATTATTACTGCAAAGCTGAGCTGAAGGTGACCCATGTAAGAAGCAAATGAAGTCAGTAAGATTTTTTTTTTGACTTCCCGTATACAGACTCCTCTTGTTACAGTTTCTAAAATGAATAAGAATTGATTCATTTGTCAAAAGGTGCATAACTTATATATTTACTCCTAACTTGAAGTGCATGTATTTGCAATAAATTCTCATAAAACTGCAACTTATAAATAATATGAATGTCCTTTTTAGTTTACACTCAAAGTAAATGAACTTTCTTGCCGAGGCGAATGAATGAGGCTCATGCTAGTCATTTGCAACTATTTCCCCCTGGCCTGCTTCCCAAGCTCTTACTGTAACCCAAGGAAGCAGTGACATCACCCTCATTCCTTCTCCCACTGAATTCAAAATGGCCCAGGTGATTAAGTTCCCTATAAAGAGATGGGAGTCAGTGCAAGGCCGCGGCATTGAGCGGGCTCATTGATTAAAGCCAAACGAGAGCCCTCAGCACACTGCAGGGGCGGCAGCAGCACCACTCGCAGTAACTGGTACACATCATTTGTCTTTGATCTCGTCCCCCTTTGACTATTGTCTCCATCAGCCCGCTCCTCTGTGGCAGCTGGTGCCCATAAGCAGCACTGGTGATAGAAATCGACAGTATCATGACTCCTTTGCGCAAGTGAGGTAATCTCATAAAAGACCGCAGCCTCATATAAATTCTCTTAAACAATTCTCTTTTTGATGATCATGCAATATGGGAAGTACACTGTGGGTCATTTATCTAGCTGATTTTCTGTTCACTAATGCTAACACTCAGTCAACACATTTTTATTATAACTTCTTTAATTTTTTTTTTTATAATTGACTAAGCAAGCCAAATGCATGCTCTGAGAAGCAAAACACAAAGAGGTGATATAGGTGGTCTTGGCCATTAAAATGGTTGATTTCTGTAGGAGTCTAGTGTTTCTAAAGTGCAAGACAAGGCAACACTGAATAATTTAAATAAATAACATGACCACCTACATAGGCCCTGCGAAGATGCAGTATGTTACATATCACAGTGGATGAGTCTGGTTTCCCAAGATGTAGTAAAATAAGCACAACTTCATGAAAAGCAAATACATGATGAGTTAATTATGTCTTTGGGTGGGGTAGCTCTGACCTCAGTCCGCTCTGAACTCTTGCGCCTTTGAAGTTTCCACTGGCAGTTTGGTTTTTTGCTAATTTAACCATTTCCTAAGATGAACACAAACCTCAACACATTGTTTCAGTCCTGTTGCCTAAACCACACCTATAACCATTATCAAAACTAACTTTATCTGTAACCTTAAAGTTGTGTAAAGTAATGTAGCCCATTAAACATAATTATTTCAAACCTTTTTTATGCAACAGATATGGGAAAAAAGCATTCACAAGCACATAATGAATGCACATAGTCACATAATCCAAATATTAGTCAGGAGATTTAAGAAGTGTATAAACTTGTGTTGATTTCCCAGAATTCTGAGTGTGTGTATTGCACTGGATTATATAGAGATATTGCAGAATGAAATGAAAACACCATAATCAAGCCACAACCTCCTCCTGTGTACACCTAAAACAGAACAAGCCCATACAAGTTTGAAATTGATGAGTGCGCCACTACAAGTTCATGACTTTGACCTCCAGGGTATTTGATCCCTTGACACAGAGTTTATTTTTCTAAAGCTACAGCTTGATATTCCAGCACTTAATTTAAGAGTGCAGTTAAATCACAGAAGCCATAATATGTCAGGCGATCCCACGACTGGGGGTAAAAAGAGAGTGAAAACGGGGAGGGGGAGGGAGGGAAAACAGTAAGTAATGAAAAAGCTATGATTGCTTTTCTGTCCCTCCAAATGACAGTTAGCACCTCAATGACCTGCTCGGGGCAGGGCCATCTAGAAATGACACGCTAAGGCACAACGTCATCTAACAGGGTAGTTACAAAAATCAATACAAAACCCATTTCAAAAGATGCTCGGTGAGCGTGTGTGTGTGTGTGTGTGTGTGTGTGAGACTGTGTGTGTGACAGAGAGGGAGAGAGAAGGACCTGCTGTTATGTTCATTTATTGAGTAGGCCTGAGGGGCAGAAAACAAACTTTTCTGATATACACATTACCTCGCAAGCAAAGGAATTCTGAAGGCTAAGCAATAACTGCATTCCCAGTCTATTACTTAAGTCGTGAAGAGCCCTCTCCACAGAAGCGGGTCTTTCATTGCATGTCAAGTACGGCTTAATTCTAAACTCGCTGCCCCCAGCCCTCTTCATTGTCACACTTTTAACTAAACTAGGTATTGGCCACTAGAAGAAGAATGACTCTTTGTCCGCTGGGGAATCGATATGCAGTCTCTCTGACATTCACAGAGAACACATGTAAACCAGCCGGGCCGGCCGTACGACTATCTTGTCTTGTTGGGATACTGGAAAACATCATCATATATTATCCCCTTTGATTTGTTGTCAATACCCAATCACGGCAAAGAGGTGCAGATCTAGCGGAGCACAAAGACACTAAGGAGTGTAAAACAGACAAATGGGCAGGGGGGACATCAATCCGAAGGGCACGTCAGGCTCGCCCCTGATGAAATAGGGCGGCGTGTCGACGGCTGAAATTTATAGACAGTAACATGTGAAAGTGCTCACTCCTCAGAGCCCCCGAGAGAGGTCAATAGCCCGATGCCTCTGTCCAAATGGGGTTCTCATTAAGGCCGATCATTGTTTTTTTTATCTCTTTTTGCACAACAAGAAAGAATACAAGGATACCTGCTTGCTGGTTGTTTCAAACCAATTTACCTTCACGCTCCTTCTTCTAACGAAAGATTTACGTGTAATTGAAATTGATGTACACGCCTTGAAACATTTTGTGCCTCACACTACTTTCTTTTTCTTCCCATCTGGCTCGCCTGTCTCTTTAATTATGCTGTCAGTGTTGCACTATGTGCATTATACCATATATATTGTATATATAATACTAGGATCATGTCAGATATCATCATAGAGTTTTGACTACACTATGTGAAAAACTAAGTGAAAACCATGGGACTCATTTGCTACACTTGAAAGAAACTTGGTTCTGCTCTGTGTGGAAATCCCACTCGTCTAAAATTTGGAAGAGACACACGCTGCAGCGGGTGATTGAGAGGTAGGATTTTGGGTCAGCGGGGTGCTGGATTCAACAAGGATATTCCTTTGGAAACACAATCAAATGGAGCTTTTACTTTGTGTCAGCTACATTTCCTGTGAGAAGAAACGACGCTCCAGAGATCTGATCAGTGTTTCAGCAGCACCGGCGCTATACTGTATGTGGTTCCAGTAAATTACATACAATATGAAAGGGCTCGGATCCCGCTGATGGACCTCAGACAATCTAAGAGTAAACAATGGTACATCGTCCAGTCACATACGCGCACACACATATATGCACACAGAAAATAAATTTAATGTTGTCACTTCCTTCAGAGCCGTCAGTGTCAGGGGAGACCGCTGGCAATTCAAAGTAATCGGGAAGCCACGTAACAAAAATAAATTTGGGGCATGACACGCTGTTGGAAAAGAATAGCAATCAGCAAATTTAATGCATTTCTGATGTATATTTAAGGCTCTGACACTAGGCCACAGATGTACATGTGTTGGGTTTCTATTTTGCAAAAGATATGGTTGGTGATAACCTATTATGGGACATCGTCAGCTTCCCCACTGCCTCAGCCTCGGATAGGAAAAATTCCATCACTTGCTCTATCCAGGAGATGTAATATCGAAACAAATTATGGCTGGAATTGAAAAGTCACAAGCTTATTCCGTCTTGATCAAACCGCTGCCAAGAGGCTAAGTGCAGAACTGGAGATACCACCAAAATGCTTTTTATTGCATTATCGTCATTGACATCTACGGCACTCCCAGTTCCTGTGTTGGTAGTGGATATAAATATATATTTTTCAAGCTGTGACCTAGCACCTCACAAAAGAAAAAAAAAACACTGAATTTTTAAATAAGATTATTGTTGTATTTTAATTTTTTTAATGAATAAACATATTAGCTTCCCGTTCACGAGAGGCTGAGTAAGACCAAGTGTCTGTTCAAATACATGGACTACAGAGAGGGATGCTGATCAATGCAACTGTACCCACCACCTCCGCTATCAGTCAGTGTTTAGGTGTCTGAAGTCAGACTCAACAAGAAAACAAGGCATTAATGTGACCCAGCCGCACAGACAAATCTTATTCGGCGAGACGTCGTTTGTAAGATGTAATGATCACATCTCAAAGTACATAACGTTTGATTGGATGGCCGGAGTTTGTTCCGGCGGCAGCAATAATAAAAGAAGTCTCATCTTGGTTTTATGGCGTGGCATATTGAACCATCTGAGTGCTGCCTTGCTCTACGGTGGCCTGGAGGCGCTTATTCTTTTCAACGGTGATCAGTCCTGACACACAAGAGGTCTGCCGAGACCCAGTTAAAGATTTCTATTATCATATCAAATCACACACCAGTGATCTCATTATAATTGACACATCTTGAACAGTGAATAAAGGCTGCTCTACATAATGCATAATTAGGAAGTTTTTTGACACTTTTTTTTTCCTCCTGCATATGGTAATGTATGATAAGAGCAGATGTTAGAGAGAATAGCCTTGGCGGGACATTAAAAGATCTCATAGAAGTTAGGAGATTATGGTTGGGTACAGTGACCTCCTGACCTGGCTGGATACCTCTAGATGGCTGAGCCGCGGCGAAGCAGGGGCCAGCGAACGGAGGGGCTGATTTCCCCCGTCCTTGCAGAGACCTCGTTAACGACTTAGAAGACCCATCAATATTTAACAACTCTATGATTGAAATTTCAAATTCATCTCCTCAATGGTAAATCACAAAGGAGGAGGGGGGGGGGAAGGGAAGTGTGGGGAGAGGGGGAGGACAGAGGGAGAGAGGGAACGACTCATTTTTTATCAGAGAGCTATTTTAAATAAAGACTGTGATTTAGTGAGGCCACACTAAGTCAATTAGGGGCAGAGTGTGTGAGCTCCGTTTAAGTAGTTACTGAATCACCATATTGGATCTGACTGTCTAACAATCACTCAGATATGAAAACATACTATTCCCCCGGTCGGGAGCGAAGAGAGTGCGAGATACAGGAGTGATTTCCTCGCTTCGTCTCTCTGCAATTCTTGTCCTCATTTCTCACCCTCCCTCCATCTGTCCGTCCGTCTCTCTGCTCGTCTTCCTTGATTCCTGCCATCTACTTTTCTTTTATGCATTTCTCAACCCTCGTGCCCTCTCCTGTTCATTCGACAGACTCGAGTCAGAGAGCAAGCGATCGCTTTTTACTATTTCATGAAGGTGTGAGGTTTCTTGGCGGTGCCAGAGTTTTCTGTGTCGGACAAAGTCCACCAGCTCGTGAGAAGGCACCGTGAGACTCAAGTCACGCGTTCAAAATATAACATTACTTGTGTTATACAAATCAGGGGGCAAAATTAACTGCAAATTTACAACAAAATAGCTACTAAAATCAAGAAATTATTTAGCTAATATGCATTTAAATTACTGAGGAATTACTGAGCATTACTGAGGAAATAATAATACTGAAACTAACACACTTATAAGAATAATACATAATTTTGAATTCCAGTGACGCGTTTTTTCCTACTTTTTCTTCATGTGGTTATGTAAGTAAGTGATTTTTTTCCTCTTTTTTCATGCACACACATAATATTTATGAATAGATTACAGAACTGTAAGTGGGTGGCAACATAGCATGCTTACGTCTTAGAAGGAAGAGGGATACAATACAGTATGTGTCCATAATGCTGTAATTACCATCTCCTCAGTCATGTGGTTTCTTGGAGTTAAACACAGCAGCAGTAAAACCAGAAGAAATCACTTCCTGATGCAGCATAGTCATCTTCCTCTGTGTATCAAAGGCTAATTTTGTGGGAGCACCCCTGCCTACATCCCATCCCTCCCCAGCCGTGTGTGGCTTTTGGTTCACTGGAGGTCAGGACGATCATTCACCCCAAGGCCTGAGGGCGCCCATATACTCTCCCCTTTATGACCACATAAAGAAAGCCAAGTGCTCAGGCGTGCCTGATTAGCTGCCCTAATATGCTATTTGTGACTAATTTCAGAGGCACTCAGTCACAGGTGATGGTCCCAGGCTGTAAATCTAACTTGGCCAACCTTTGACGGTGCGTGTGTGAGTGTGTGTGTGTGTGTATCCTCCCCCCCAGGATGCACTAGTAGGTCCCGTGGTGAATATGCAAAGGCCGTTTAGGTGAAAGGCAGGACATAAAAGTAATGGATGGCAGATGAAGCCATCACAAGCTGACAAGTCAACTTGCGCCTACGCAGAGAGGAAGTACGTGTAGCTCTGTGTGTGTGTGTGTGTGTGCATTCATATGTAAAAAAATGCACCGGACTACTTTAACTCGAGTAGTTTCATTTTAGCACAATCATTACTCTTTGCCTCCGGCGCTGATACACTTTTACTGCTGAAATTTGGTAGTGTTACATTTGTTCATTTAATGTGCTATACTGATTGACTAGTTCACGCGATGCAAATCAGAGTAGTTAAAAATAGTTAATGAGTGTCTTTTGGCTGATCGGAGTGGAAAAAACTGTTTTACACAAATAGCAAGAGATTTTTGACCTTGTCCTGTATTAGTTGTTTTAGAGGTTTTTTTTTTATTTAAATGTATTTTTTACAGAGAAGTGACATTTTGATGCAAAAATATTTATGACTTCAAGAAAAACAAATCAGGGATTTTTATTCCATTCACTGTGCAGTGAATTTATCTAGTATTCAGCTTTGCATGTATTTATCCTGATTATATAAGGAAACACTCATTTGAGGCAGGTAGTGACAGTTAACAGGCTTTCACTCACTCTCTGTTCTTGTGTCCATCCTTTACTTCCCCATAATGTGACAACACTTCCCTGTTTGAGCAGTTTTCCTATTATCCCCCTGACCGCTGCTTTTCTGACCCCACGGTGGAGTTTTGACAGGATAAAGGACGAGAGGGGAGATGAGCAAAGCAATGCTGTTCAAGTGCTCGCTGTGTGTGTGTGTGTGGAGAGAGAGAGGGAGAGAAGAGGCAGGAAGTGTGTGTGTCTATGGCAGAGAGAGGGACAGTGACAGTGTGTATGCATGGATGCATGAGTGCATTTCTATGTGTGTGTTTGTGTGTATGTCTGTGCATGTGCTCCAGTGACCTCTGCGCTGGCTGTGCTGTGTCCTCTAAGCTGACAGAGTCCTCTCCTCCAGCTCCTCAGTGTTTAACACCCAGGGTCTGTTCCCAAATGGGCAGCCTCAAACACCCCCTGCTTGATACACACATACACACACACACACCTTTCAGCAGCGCAAGGGCTCCCACTCTGCACCGTAACACTGCTCCAGCTCCAGAGAGGTGAAAGCCATGGGTGGGGGGTAGGCCGGGCTACACTCACCTCAAAGCCACATAACCAAAAGGTTAACAGTTCTGCCAGATGTGGGGTCACCACCAGTAAGGAATCACATTATTTCTATATGAATGACAATGTACAGCCTTGAGACATTTGGACTTGTATTTATTCAGCAGAGCTGACAGAATAGGGCACCCGAGACATTTCTCAGTGAATTGTTGAGATATGCAGCAACAGGGCTGGGACACTTTTAAGCCATTTGCATTTATGAAAAATCACAGGCAACATATTGTGAGGTATTTTCTGTAAGTTACAGCACAGTGGATTTTTATTATTTCCTTTGACATTTTCCTATTTTATTTTCAGAAACAAAATATTTTTCTAGCCAGTCAAAAAAATGCACTTTTATTTATAATGGAACAAACAGTAATTCCATTATTAAATGTAGTGATAATAAAAAATAAAATCATGTCAGTAAACCAATAAATACTTTCATAAATAAAGATAAGAAAACATAAATCACTGATTTAAAAATGAAATCAATTTCTTTATCTGTTACTTGCAAATTCTCATCAACAGTCCTTTCCGCATGTCCCTCATGCCCCTGGGAAACCTTGCCCAGGCAGGTCGTAAACACCCCAGTCTCACACAATTGAACAGCCGAGGTTAAAGAATAGTCCAAATAATAAGATGCAAGCCTCCAAGTCTGGTAAATCAGTGTAAAAAACACTCTTCCCTGCAGCCAAAATACTTCAACTCCTGTCCCTGTTTTGAAATCACAAACAGCCCACCGTCCCTCACCAATGGTAATGAAATGCAAAACGGTGTGTAAGAAAATATCAAAACCTGCCTCAGCTTTGCGCCCCTTCGTCGACAACACTTTAGAAATGCAGGCGGCATCACGTAGCACAAACACAGATCCTGTCTGAGCCAAATTAGGGACATTAAAAATCACAGGCTGAGGACTTGCTAATTATTACACCCCCTTACAAACAGAGACAGTCAAGCTAAGCGGCGAGCCACTGGCTGACTCCCAATGTCACTTTCTCCGGGTAACAAATATCCAAAGGTCAAAGTGTGTACTTCAGGGGAATAGGGAAAAGCTCAACGGGGCTAAGTGGTGTGTGTCTGTGCGTGTACATGTATCTTTGAAGGAATCTAGCCTCTCATGTCCTCTAAGACTGTGCTGCCACCTGCAGCTCCGGGTACGAACAAAGACACGGAGGCTGCTGAGGGGAATAAGAGGCAGGGTTGTAAGTCACAGACTGTAAAAGTCATGCACAATTACCATTAAAATATTAACCTAATCTGAAGCTACAAACTCATTAAGACATATAACATATAACACTGTGGCAGTTTCACTACTGAAACAAGAAGCTGTGCATTACATGTTCTGTATATAAAAGGAAGACTAATGCTTTACATTAATTGCTTGTACTATTATTATATTAATGTAAATATTTTATGATCAAGATAATGTGCAAATTATGTGATTTTGTTAAATTACACATTAAAATATAATGCAATAAAAACATTTCATATTAAACAAATATATTTAAATCACCATTAAAACTTTTAAATTGCCCATTATAACTGTGTCATATACTTACAAATTTATTAAAGTACAAATGCATATTCCTACCTGTTGGGATTCAAGCAGAGTGTCTTAGGTCCTTACTGGTGCATGCAGTGAATTATCACCAACGCCTGCTTATTGCTTCACAACCCATTTATTGTTGCAAAAGGACAGCGAGATGTATGACCCCCACAGCAATTAAAATATTAGATATCAAAGTGCCGATGCCAGGGACTGTTAAAGAAATGTGATAGTGAGCATGAGTAATGACAGCACACATGACTTGTCATAAATAGAAAAAAAGAAAAAAAAAAAGAAGAGTGGGGGTGACCTCAAATGCAAGGATTGTGTATAACAATATTCTGTTGCCTAACAATGAGCATAAGATATTCTTTTTTGAGGGACTGCGCTCCACAAAGAGCGGTGAACTCTGGACTGACATTTGTACAGATGTGGTAAGGCTAGAAGCCACCCTGTAATTAAAGCACTCACCCTGGGAAAAAAGGTGTGATCTTCTGTCATATTTTGACAAGGCTCCGAGCACCGGGCAAAGCAATATAGTTACATGCTTGGTAGCAGCTGGAAGAAGAATGACTGTATGTTTGATTGCCTGATAGCCAGAGTGTATCTCCGAGCTATTGTTTCTGGTGATAGAGATCAAAGTTGCGTGCATTTGTGTGTGGGTGTGCAGGTGTGCATTTCCATGTTATGTGAGAATTTATCAGGACCTCTGTGTTTATGACAAGTACCTTTGAAATATTTATTTTTTTATTTGTTTCTCCTTTGGCTAAAGGAGGGATTAAATGAATAGCTTCATGATGAGATGCATTCCAATTATAAGAAAGTCATATCCATATTTGATGGGCAGCATTGTAACCAAATCCCTCTTTAAGTCGATGAAATATATTTTGACTTGACTTCACTGCCTTGTAGAAACCTGAGACAGACACCATATACGCTCTGTCAGAATCATTAAGTCAACATGCCATCAGGTTCAACTCAGAGTCTCTCCTCAGAATTTGAGAATGATACAGCCTGACGCGGCTTGAACTTTGCGTCTGCCAGGAGGGGCTATTCTCTGTCGACTTCGCCATTCTCCCATGGCTTTTAAATATTGTAGGCATCTTGGGGATGTGGAGACGCATTTGTCATCCTTGTTTGACAGGCTTGATGAAGGGGTTGTCTGTCAGTGTTTCACAAATCCGACCAGACCACAAGCCCGCGGGTGGCACATAGACAGTCACGAGCAGCGGGGAGTTCCCTCCCCTCCTGGCTCACGGGGTAATTGTGATAATACTGGGATGGAAAATTATAGAGGGGTGAGTTAAGGAGATACTTGAGTTAAATGCAGAGGCTTGACACAGTGAGGAGAGTGTGGGTGGTCTGAGTCTATGAGGGCAAGTTCTTACAGTTCATTCTTAAATGCTGTGATAGTTGTAGCACTTACATGTACTCCGATATTAAGTCTAATAAGCCAAACCTTTTTTTTTTTCTTCTCTGCGCACAACTTCAGAGGTGGTGAAATTTGCTTGTGCTTTCAAATTAGGTTCTGCATTGTTAAATCTGTCACTTATTTCCTAATAACTTTTAATGTCAAGCGCCTTAAAATTTGAGGTTATACCTTCAGGGATTTGGAGACTCTGCAGTGACTTCTTTACAGAAAAAAAGCACATTTTCCAACCTTTTGCATAAAATGCTGAGATGATCCAGTCAGCAAATAGCATAACAGTCCTATAAACTAACTTCAGCTGGAAAGACACAACAAACACTTTCTTTCCATCTCTTTATCTCCCCATCCCTCCCTCTCTCCCTCTCTGACATCAGGGTCAACCTAGCATATAATAGACAAACTTGGCAGTAATCTGGGGACTCTGAGAGAGGTCCGGGAGATTTATCAATCAACTGGCCACATTAAACGGATTTCCTAATGAAGTGAAGTCTTTACAGGGATTAATCCTCTACCACCTGCAAGGAGCCACCTGCTCGACTGCCATAATTGGCATGGATGGCACCGCCACCATCAGCAGAAAGAGGAGAGGCACAGAGAGAGGAAAGAGAGGGGGTGAGAGCGAGAGAAAAGGGGGCGAGAGAGGACGGAGATGAACGGAGCGGCAGAGAGAGAGAGAAAGAGACGGACAGAGAGGAAACAAGTTGGAGAGAGGACAAAGAAGCTAGACATTGGGGTGTCAAACTCATGCAAATGATGACACTCAGTGTGTTGCAACGACACAACGAGGGAGGAAAATAAATAAAATATTTTAAAAAAAGGAGACGAGACAGCGCCAGGTCTCTTATGACACGGCGATGAGCATCCAACCCTTAGTTTGTGCCAGTCTTGCAGCATTCCAGGACCTTGACAGCAGCTCCTCGCTACATCTTCCAGCTGTGTCAAATCTGCCTATGTGCTAATGAACGTGTCAGCACCCCAATCGTGTCATTGCTGTGTGTGTTTCAATTCACCTCTGAGCACTGAAATTCTACCCCAGGTGTACCAGCTTACACATTACACTCGCCCACAAGTATATCTGCATGAATAATTACGCAGTCCCAGCCGTAAAGTTAGAATCCAGACTGGTGCCCTGATTATACTGCCAAACCAATCTTTTTGATTGTGTTGCTGATTGCCTTAAGTTGACCAGGCTGCCACTGCGTGTGCAATATGGGCACACATTTATCAAGGTCTCCGTCAAGAATGACCAATCTGGCACACTTTGTTGATTGCAATAACATTAAAAAGGAGACACGCCTCAGAGGAAACAGCATCATAAAGTAAAGAATTTAGGGTGCGATTTTCACAAATCAAGAAGGAAATTTGGATTAATAAGTGATGGTGTAAACTGATGGCATGAGTGTACTTATGTGTGACCAAAATATGGTAACTATGTGACCAAAGGCAGCATCTTAGTCATACAGTTGTGAATATAGTTCAATGAGCACGAAAAAATTATTTGTTTGTATTTTTAGTCACTGGTACCAGTCTTTGTGAAGAAAATGCATTCTTCTTTAACAATGTACTCTTCAAATATGTGACAGGGTTGCAGATATGCACATATATGACATTACAAACATGAATATACACAATCCACAACACAGCATGTCACCAACATCAGGAGATGATAACGATAACAGGTAACTAATCATTTCGGTAAAATACTTATTTTCACAGTAAGACTGAACACAACATGTTTTTGATCAAGTTCAAGTTTAACCAAAACAACTGCAACCATAGCTCCACCACACCGAGTTGTTTACTCCATTTTATGCAAATGCCAGGTGCTACTTTGGGGAGATGCTGGAAGGAAAGTGATGACTCATGAAACTGATGCAACCCAGAGGTTTCTTTTGGCCACAGAGTGAGTACTTTTGAACCCCAGGGACTTCAGTATTGTACAATGGAGAAAATTTGCAATGGTGCAACAACCTTTTATCGAGGTGCTTCGTCCATTTCACCCGTGGTTCCTCAGGATGTCACCATTTGTGCTAACTATAACGGAGAATCACAAATTGTGTATGGTGCTGTTTGTGTAATAAGGAAAAAACTGCATCTATTCTTCACATTTTGAGGTCTGTTTACAGGCTTTGGGAAGTACTACAGCATAGGTGGGGAGGAAATAAAAGTGTGAATTCCTTTGTGGCTCCAGAGGGAGTAAAACTGCCTCAGTTGATGTAACTTAGGTCACCAGCTATTTGCATAACACACTCAAATCACAAACTGTCAGAGTTGTATTGTATGTGATGCAAACACCAAGTTTTGACAAGGAAGGAGAATGTAAGGAATAAAATGACAATTTGGTTAGATATTTTTTTTATTTAGGAAATTACTACACTTCATGTTTAATCATTAGTCTATTTTTCAACTTCATCAACCAGTACTACTTGAATGAGCAGTTCAGTACTGCCTCTTCCTATCGTATCACATCGCATTAATTACATAACGACATTCATTTGACTTTAAAGAGGGTGTGCCTAAACCAACACTGAACTGCACAAACTGTAGCACCTGTGCAAATATGATTAGCACACCAAAATGTGGTTGGCATGTTTACTATCAAAGTATGTTTTAGTAGAAAGACGTTAAGTGATCAAATGGGAAAACAGCAACCACACTTGCACTTGACAAAATGAGCATTTTGGAAGTGTAAGCTCAGTACACTTGATCTGTGTCTAAAACATGGAGTCTCACAGATTTGCCTCTAAAACCAAGCGTGGCCTTTGTATTCAAAATGTACATGATTAGGTGATTGTCATGTTTCTCTTTTACTATTTTTGAATGTCCATGTCCCTGAGGCATATGAAACTTAACTAAAACACAGTAAGTTAGAATACACATTAAACCTAAAAGAAATGAAATCACTGAAGTGCCCTCAAATCCTTGATGTCTGAAAAGTTGACTTCAGGTCGACTTTTCATGCATCTCCAGTGGTTTGTCATCCTAGGTCACCACAGTCAGATTAGTTATGACCCGAGTCTTATTTGATGACTCCATGTCTGTGTTTCTGTGATTTCTGACTAATGATCAACTCTCCAGAGTCACAACTCCTGGGAAGAAAAGATGACTTTTGCGGAGTCTGCCAAGGGACCGAGACTGTTGGCGCAGCTAGGGTGTCCCTCATTTGTTATGGAGCCATACCGCCACCTTGCCAAAAGAGGTGCCAGGCCAAGGACAAACTCTTTGTGTGTGTGTGTGTGCTCACAGTCTGACCCCCATCCCAGAACTAAAACCTTGGTGACAAGCCATATTGGCATCTAAAAATATTCTAATGGAGCTATAAAGCAGGAATAGGCAAGCAATGGTGTTTGTTCTCAAAGACAGACAGAACTCCTGTTTCCATTATCTTACTAGTTAAAATATGGTAGTGAAATTAATCAGGTTTAGTCTGTTTTTATCAGTTTTATTAGGCTGCTCATATGGTAGCTGATGGCCAAATTATTTCACTGAACATGTCCAACTTCTCTGTAATTGGATGACAGACCTTGTAGATGTCCAACAGTATAAACTAAAGCAGGATGTGTAACCTACATAGAGGATGGTGGGTTGGGGGACAAACTCTGTGTGTCTGCATGATGGGCCTCCTAGTTTTCTGAGGAACATTTTTGTAAAGTAACAGTCTATATATCATTCAGTTATTTTGGAAAGTATCAGAAAAAGTGCAAGGTAAACATATATCTGAGTATGGTATAAGATCTGCCCTCTCGACACACACATACACACTCTCTCTCTCACACACACAGCTTTATCCACCTCCTCGTCTAACTCCTCAAGCTGTGTTGTTTTGAGTGAAAGAAGAACCGTCCCTAATCCACTTCACGGATCAGTTTCACAGAGACGGTAAAGCCATTCTCCCTCCAAGCTAAAGCAATTCAGATCAGACACCTTGATGTCTCAAAGAGCACACAGTGAGCTCTTGTTTTCTGTTTTGACTGCTGGGAATCCATGCCAGACAGCACCCCTGATTCCAGCTCAAAGATAAAACTAATGAGGTTTTCATTCAAGTCCGTTTTATAACAATAACTGAGTCATCGCCAGACGTGGCTGTTTTCACTAGCACCCGAGAATTCTGTGATCCCCTAATCTAGGATTTGCGGGAGTTGGATTTCTAAAACTGTAGGTGTAAGACTGTACAGCATCTTAAATGCAAGTGTTACCTCCTTTTTCTGTCATCATCACTTCTAAATGCTTCGTGACAAATTGTTAAGAAGTGCGGCTGCAGGAATGAGTAAAGACATGTATTAGCTTCCTTTTGATTTAGACTATATTCCCCATCGCTTAATTGTTTGTGGCTTTCTAATTACATTAATCATGGAGGAGGCATCACTAATTTAACATATTACCTCTTTGTCTTAAGATACACTCGCAGTTTAATTTGTATCTGACACCTGAAAGAACTACTGTCACCGCACACCCTTCGCTAACGCTGTTCAGTATGAGGCGTCAGTGGTATTAATGAGTTCATTTGCAGCTAATTGTGTGGTAATAGGAGGGTAATTATAGGGATAAGCTGGCTGACATGCCATGATACCTACCTGACACCTGAGAGCTCTGTGGACACGCCCACTGAAGCTATCCGCTCCAACTATTCCCACAACCCTTCACTATTACGTTGCACCAGGAGGTGACACTGGCATTAGCGGCCGACTTTAACATCAAAGACGAGGTCTTAATCCTTTAACAATAACCCTGGATGTCCCGACAAAGACTTTGTTTATGTAGACATCTCGGTTCGGACACCTCATCCAGCCTTCCACTGGATGCCTCGAGGTGACCCTGTGTTGCTAGTTGCATTCCTGAGACCGGAGCTTTACACTTCCCAAAGAGTCCCCTGTCAGAGAAATCCCTTTCTTTCTTGCTGAAGGCATTATTCTGCAAGTAGTAGAGGGCATTAAGCACACGTCTCATACAGCTGATTATGGCTCTGACCTGGAGACAGCTTTAATAATCTGTAATAAACCAACATGGTATCATGACTCTGTTCATGTAACAGAGTCTGGTTCAGTTTGTTAGGCGTTTGTCTGAACTTTGGGGAAATGATAGTTTTGCTATTGTACAGGCTTTGCTCGAACTTGCAGCCCCCGTGGCTCTACCGTTTCTCTCTTTCCTCAATGACATCATGATATAAGGTAAACGCCTCCAAAAGAAAAGAATTGTTTCAAGGATGTAACAAATGTGTGAAAGAGTTTTGCCCATAAAAAGCTGACGACACCATTTAGAAAAGAAATGTGTTTTCCTCCTACCTTGCTCCTATCCAGAGGCCTAATAACTTGTGTGAACTAAGAGCCCACCTCTTGGCCACAGGGTTGCCAGTAAACATAAATAACAGATTGTAGAGTTACTCCCAAGTGGTGGCAGGGACTTAGATGGGCTAGATAGGACACAAAAACATGGTATATAATACACACCTGGCAAAACAAAGAGGCACAAACCCCTTCTAATAGGATAATCAGCCCTGTATTCTTTTGCAGGTACTGTGACAGAGTCCATCATTTCCCACTAATGTGTTTCGCAGGAGTTCGGGATGCCCCAATAGACCTTCCACCATACAGATTTTCTGAAACTGCAGTTGATATTGTGGTAACTCAGCTTTTCTCCCCCCCGCCCCCCCAATTTCTTCCCTCCAGCTCTTCCCCATCGTGTGCAGAACTTTCACACAGTTGTGGTTGCATCAGCAAGTTGCCAGTAACATTGTCTCACACACACCGCTTAAAGAAAATAGAGGTGAAGAAATTGAAGAAATTTCTGTAAACTCGATTATGCTCAATTGGCCTGAGACTCTGGAGTGCACAAGTTGAAAATCAGGCCCTCGGCGTGACAGTCCTTCATCGCAATAATGTCGTCACATCAGTCGATAAGAAGAGAATTCAGCTGTCACTTTTGTTGTCACTGACTGGATGGCCGCGCGGTGTGCTTCTGATGTGGAATACATTGGGATGGTCTTTGTGCACAGAGGTAAAGCCACAAAAAATATTCAGTCCATGGCTCCAAGTTAATCAAAAGTCACGACAATGTCACTTCGGTGGAGTGCAAGTAATTATCAAAGCAAATCTTTGTTCTTCACAGTCAGTTTGTGTGGTATGCACTATCGGCGTCTTACTGCTAGGCCCTCGTTACGTTAACGTTTCAAAGTAAGAATTCACCCCGTGCCCCAAATCAGAGGCTCAGTTAGCACTGACTTAAATCTTATGTAACTCTGGGCTTTTGACAGGCAGACACCTCTGCTGACTACAGATAGGTAATTTGTTTTGATCTGTGATTATACCCCTCGTGTTCAGAGGAAGATGTAAACCCTCTTGTGAAGCTGTTAGGCAAATCCTCACAATGTGGGGAGAAGTGCCCCCGGGGGTCTCAAGTTTTCACCCTCCTTCTCCATCTTCTTCTTTTCTCTCCGTCTTTCTTTTTCTTTTTTTCATCTCGTATGAGAGACAAAGCCTCCTGCCAAACACTGAAGCCCCCCAGGAGCTCATCATACAGAAAACTAGGGCTCCTCGGAGAACGAGAAGAACAAGCGAGAGGGGTGGGGGGAGGAGTGCAGAGAGAGATGGAGCGAAGACGAGGGCTTGTGTAAAGGTGGGAAGAGGCTGTTTGCTTGCGTGTGTGTTAGTCTGTGTGCATGTGTGTGTGTTCTTTCTACATTGTTAATGACTGTTAAGAGTCTATCAGAGCCACGGGGCATTTCGCACATCCCACAAGCCTCCCTCCTTTGACTCCCTCCCTGCTATTTTCCTTAACACTGCCTTTTGTGGCCTGTGCCAGACATACCTGCAAAATTATCTACTAATTATCTACTAAATATGTTTGTTCATGTTGGTTGAACAGCTCACTTAATTGAAGGGGCGCTCTACCTTCCCTCTGCTGTTCCCCTCCTTCATGCCCTCCAAGTATGGGAGGTGTGTGTGTGTGGGGGGGTGTGGGCTTAGGAGAGTGGCTTATCTCCAAGAGCTCGTTATATTAATGCCAGTAATTATGTGTTTTGCTTACTTTTGATGTGCCTCTGTTCAAACGGGGAGAGTTAATAAGAGGATGACGGCAAATATGTCGGAGGGCCCTCTGTGTTGTCTTTGGGCTCTGGAAATTCCTGTGTGTACCGGTGGGGGTTTTATACGAGTGTGTGTGTGTTGGGATGGGGGGTGTATGAGGGGGTGGCACCCGACTCACAAGAATGTCAGTACACAGGTAATGGCAGGGGCTTATGATCAGTTCTTCACTTCATTTTTATACCCCTGTTCCACTCAAGCGCGGACGCACCAGACACACAACCCCAGCCAACACCTTCCCTTTGGATCCTAAAAAGAGTGGAGATGGCAGTGGGGAAGGGGTTTCGAAAGAGGGGATTGTTTCAACTCTCTTTAAGAGGGTTAGAAAGGGAGCTCCTCTTGCCAAGGAGAGCACGGGTCCCTCGCTCTCCCCGAGGAAAGTGCTGGCACGAAGAGGCGCTCTCTAATGGAAAGAAACAATCGCTAATGAGGGAAATAAATAACAGGCTCATAAAACTGAGCAGGGGAGGGGTGGTGGGGAGGGGGGGAAGGCGAAGGGAAGAACAAACGGAGTAAAGTTAAATTTGAATGATGGTCATACTCAGGCGAAAACAGCGGATACACAGACGCACACGCTCGATGATGTTTAGCTGTCATTGCTAATGAGAGAGTGTGCCTGTGATGTAAGGACAGGGGCTTGCTGATGGAGATTCAGACAGACAATGGAATAACATTATCATCTCTCTCATTGTTCATTGTTTGGTACAGTTTCTTCCTTTTTGCTTTTCTTTGTTTCAGCACAGCGATTAATATGCAAAAACAACAGAACCTTTCTATCTTCTGCATGTTTTTTTTTTCTTGGTCCAATAGTTATTTGTAGTTCATAATAAAAAGAAAAAATGTGTCACAACAGATTAAATTTACTCACTGCTAAAAATCATTAGATTCAGCAATAGAATACAGTAGATGCGCAGAATGTGAGTGTGTGATTGCCAACATGAAACTTTCATTTCTTTTACTTTCCTTTGAGGTGAGTGAGGTAAAAGTAGCTACATTCTCTTCATGTGCATTACTGCTTGTTGCCTCCTCTGGGCCACACTTTTGCAAGTGTGAGATGAGCAAAAGTGACATTTCAGTGCCTGTACGCAAACAACAACATTCCCAGTATGAAAATATTGAGTTTTCTTGAAAGCACCGTGTAGCCAGAGCATTATGTGACTCTGCTTTTAACACTTTTACGGTCATCACAGACTAGCTTTATACCACTGTTTCTATTTTTTGCACGCAGATCTGGTTTTCGTGCCACTCCGAATCAGCAGTGGTTGTTTTTTTGTTTTTTTCCCCTTAGCCAGCTGTTAAATTAAAACCACATTTTTTGGATCTCTTTGGTTTGGTTTCTGTAAAATTTTGAAGCCTGAAAAACAAACTTCCTTCTTTCGATACTCATCTTTTTCTCTGTGTGCGTGTCTTCTCTCTTTTCATCTCTTTGTACCTGTCTGTGCCCCCCCACCCTCCGTGTCTCTCCGAGGCTCACTGCTTTGTGAATCCACTCCCCGGCACTGTAGAGACGGAGACGGAGACTGGTTGAAACACACTGCGGTTTCAACATTCACATTCCACCTGTGTTTTGACAACACATTTCACAAGAGGGATCTGAAGTGGTTTTAGAGTTTCTCTCTTCGCCGTTTGATATCAAAGAATGATCCCTGCGATGGCAGAACACGCAGGACTCCATGGGATGGATTAACGCAACATTAAAAGTAATCCCTGGAGTCAGACACTACCTCTCAACCAAAAAAAAAGAAACAAAGAGACGGCACTGGATGTCTTTATCGGAGGGCTGATAGTTCCCATGCGCATCAGAAACGGTAACGTCTTCCTGTGTGAAATGTTTACACTGCTAATATTAAATAGGTTGACACTAGTGATGACAGGAGTAATAATTATCATTACACGCACGACTGCCAGCCACCTCAATGCCGAACAAAAGATTAAGCAAAGATTATGGTCTGTTTCATGGCTGTGTGGCCTTGCAGCTGTAGCCTTTTCTTTTTGTTCAACACTTTAAGAATGACAGCGTTAATGGTGTATCAACATGTTTATATGAGGTCAGTCATAGTTCATCAGCATGTTCAGGGTAAGCCACTACTTATGGGGGAAGTCTTCCTGTGGATACGCATTTAGTCTCAGGAAAAAGAGATTTTAACCTGGTCATATGAGGGAAGTTGCTTATAGATATCTAATGATAGAAAGGAACTGTTTTGTCAATGTACTTTGAGAAGTCTCCCAATCTCTCTTCAACAATGGTGAGATACAGGACACACAAGGACAGTGATAACCGTTACACATGAAGATTGAAATACATTACAAATATCCGAACCATATGGGGCAGCAAAGCCATGTACGGCAAGAAAAGAACTGCAAGTAACTCAACAAAGGCCTACATCGAGTACCAGCATGCTCTGATCAAGGAAAGTACTTTAACACAAGTTCCTCGACCGAGATATGGCATTTCAGTTCTGCTGATTAGCATATAATTCAGGATTATTTTACTGTATGCTGATGATGGAACGCTCTCTTCAATACCCATTGCCCCCTTCTCTGTTAACCTCTTCCTGATACCTCTCTGACTTTTAACACTGCCCCATTCAACAGCGGCTAATGATGTAACGGTCTCCTTAAATATGTAAAGTATAAGACTTAATAAAACCCAGCAGTGTGATTATGTCTTAAGTCTAAAACCCCACTCCTGGATATGCAGTTCTACATGGTGATCCATTTTAAATCAGCTTCTTATCCACTGGAACAAGGGGAGGAAAGTTCATGTGTAAATTACAGAAGTCAGTGTGGTGGAAGTTTTCCAATAAAAGAGTGCTCTCGCTCGCAGTTTCTCACATTTTATGTTGAGATATCAAACACTCATTAAAATAAAAGTGAAAGAGGAAAATGTCACAGGTGTTAAAAGGCAATTAGTCTTCCTGTGCTATCACAGTGTTAATCAGTGTGATGAAAATAATGATATGAAGCTCATTATCATGTATTCAATAGCAGATATTGCTTTCATGAAAGATGAGACACGATGAATAATGAGAAAACCTGGGACTGCCTTGCTGCAAAGCAATTTTGTTGAGCATTTGATGATTTCTGATAAGATGAAACCAATGATATGTTCCTACAGGTTTGCTTTTAAGTGGTGAGTTTTAATTGCCGGATAAACTTTTTTTTTTCCTTCAACAGCTTTTTTCAAGTCAGTCAGTTCAAAATATGAAAATAAACAAGCAAGCATCCAAAAATAATAATCAAATTCTTTGGCACTGATTTGGTCACAACAGAAGACAGATCTCATTATCTCTGTTTGGGGGAAAAAAACCTCAAATGTTATCTTGAAACAGCAGACAAACTGAGATGAGCTACTCTTTAAAATATGAGTGCTTTTATGCCACAACACAAACAGGGGGGAAGACAAGGGGGGGGTGGGGGGAGACAGACAGACAGTCAGTCAGCAAGATGGAACAAAACAGACTAAGAATAAGAGAAAGTGAGAGGGAAAAGCATAGCTAATGGCATTGGTATCAGATTTATTCCAAAGAGGCAGCAGCAGAAGGAGGCAGGAAGGAAGGCTGGATGATTTCTTCGCCCCGTCTTCCCCTTTCCCTGATTATGAAAGGAGACATGGCACGAGGTCGAGGGTCAAGCCAAAAGGAGACAGCATTGTGTAGAAACTGTCACGCACCGCCACCTATTTTGACATGCACAGGCCCGTTTGTTGTCTGTCGTACATGCAAATTGGCGAGCCCAGGCTGTCATATAAAGGCAGGCAGATATGTGCCGGTCGGGAAAATGAGAGACCACCTGTAACCAAGAGAATGGGGAGTGATGGACAAGCATTCAGTCAGCCCGCTCGTCATTTCCAGGCCCGCCATTCACCCATCAGCGCAGTATCCCCCCTGCGCCCTCCTCCTTCCGCCACCACCACCATCAATCCCATCCCCGGCGCACACATATACATGTAAAAATCTATTCTTAATATTCAAAAGCAGGAAGTGAAGGGAAATAAATATATACGATGGAAGGGGATTGGAGGGGGTCGGTGGTGGTGATTTCAACCTGCTAGCTGCCTAATAGGATCCTGCATTCAGACAGCTGAGGGTCAGACCCGGATAATTAGTTGTCCACAGAGGAAACATCACTCTTCCACAGGGAGTGGACAGGAGGGGAACCCTGTAAGGTGGCCTTAATGCTCTGAATCCCAAAGAAAGTCCAGAATGTGTCAGGTAATCGACATTAGATTCTTTTGTCCCAACCGAGCTAAATGCTACCTGGGGCTGATGCTGTATATTTTAGGCTGACAGGGACTGGGCATGGAGGCTGGACATTGCATGTATTCTCTTAATTATACACAAAGATGACAGTATGATGGTCATGTAAACTTGATGCATTTATGTAAACCATTCAGGGTGTAAAGTTGACCTCGTAATGAGCTGTCCAGTGGAAACATCACCCTCCCGAAGAGGTTAGACAGGGTGCAGGGGAGAAAGTGGACACAATTTTTGCACAATTTCCCTTGTTCTTCTAATGAGAGTTGCATAAGTACAATACACAAACACAAACTAGTGCACTTTTAATTTAAATATAAAGAAAAAAATGACTGGAAATTGAAAATGCATAGCACTCAAGCACATTTCACCAAAATCACTGCCTCAGAAAGGAAGCTTCTCTCTTCATATAAGTCCATATATTAAAAATTTGCTATGAAATGAATTAAGAAAAAAACATTAGGCAAGATATATTCATGCACTTACCAACATAACTACCTTCTTTCAGGGCCTACTGTGCAACTAGCATCTTATTCTTTCACATTTACAAATTCAATTTCATGTTAAAATATATCAAAATGATGTGCAAATATTATTATGACAATATAACAACACAGAGAAATGTGAGAACTGGTGCTGCAGTTGGTCAACATGTTGGTTTGTTTTTATTCATTTCCCATTTCCATAAATTTCCTGAGGGCAATTAGTCACCACGCTGCATGCTGGTTGTTGAGGTTGTCACATTGTCAGTGTAATTGTCAGAAATTAAATAATTGAAATGTTTCCATCTTCATCACTCCTATCAACATATTTCCAGACTTTTATGACATGCGTCGAGTGTGGTGTATTATTTTGATTGAGACTTTGTGTAAGCAAATGAGCCCAACATATGCTCCAATGTGCATATGCTAATCAGTTTGTTTATCAGTCAGGCAGTTGGTCGGCATGCGCCACTCTGTCATTTTGCCTCTCTTGACATTTCCACGGCGTAAAATGTTTTATGCATTTTTATCGTTGTTTTTATTTTTTTCCCCTGTTCTTCTTCGTTTTCTTCTTGGTCTTCTTCTACCAGCACTACCCCACAATTCATAAATAATGTATTTATTTATCATGAAAATCTGTTTTGGAATTAGAGACTACCCCCACTTCAAAGACAGGAAACCTTTGATATGTTTGATTCTCGAAGAGTATCCGTTGGATTTATTCAATTTATGCAAAGCACCTCCAGGGTAATAAAGGTGGCATTTGAATACATTTGACTGGACTAAATCATATAATGAGGACAGTTTCTGCCCTATATCATAACAGAAAAGAGACCCTAATCCCTCAATATTAATGAATCATTTGGCTAAAGAAAAATGTTTCGCCTGGTGAACTGACAACAATGGACAGCAGTGATTAGCAGCCGTCTACATGGGTAATGATTTATGATTTATTGTGTAAAAGAGTACAGTCTCTGTGACCCTTTTGTTCTGGTGACTAAACTCAGAAATGGGTGTCTCGGGGGAATAAAATAATTCTTTTCAACTTCTCTCTTCAAAACATCTCACAATAAATTAGACATGACCATGCAGCACATAGGGAGCCTGAATGAGCACCATTTCTGCATATGGACTTGAACTATTTGTATTTTTGTATTTTTAAGTGTGTGGATGTGGAGGCGTTTGCTGACAATTATTAATTACAAAGCTGGGATAGTTAAAAAATAGGATTCGAGTCATCAAAAGCATCATTATTTAACACCTTAGATTTGTAGTATATAGTGTGCCCCCACACACCATAACACACATTAAATCAAGTCAGGGTTGAGTGTTAAAGCAGTTGCAGATCGAGCGCTGAGGTGGGACTGGGGGCGGGGCAGCCAGTCAGGCCGCTTTGCTAACCTGCCTGAGAAAAGAATAAACATTTAACATGGCACACAGATAGCACGACCAGACAAGGCCTGCGCTTGCCTTTGAAGTGCTGCAGGATTTGCAGATTCTTTGAATAATTACATTACATTATTGGCGTATCAGGTTTGTCGGGGTTGGGCTTCCCCAAAAGCTATATATACATGAGTAGATGCTCTGTCTTGATTGATGTTCAACTTAAACACTCTGTTAGCACTACACTGTATAAGAATTATTCTGCATTTTTTGGCCTTTACCAAATGTTATATCAGGATCATCCAGCTGCATATGGAAGTGTAATGAGAGTCATTTCAAACACAGTGTTGCAAAACCTTCCTTTCTGCCTCTTGTTAGATTTCTTTTTATATGAAAGCACCTTCAAAACAAATTAAAACCAGAATAAATGTGACTGTATGCAGACCTCAGGTTATGCAGAAGATGACTTTATTCCTGCTGCACAAGACTTATTACTCTTTGTGCTGCTCGGAGCACTGTGATCATCATTTAAAATGCCTGACAATTTTTTTTCTTCTTCTATCCCAAAGGAACACAGAAAAAGTACATTAGAAATATTACAAAACTATATTGAATGGAGTTGGTGGAGGGGATTAATCAATTAAACCTTTGAGTAAATAACCACAAAGGGTAGCCCATCGGGGGTAAATAATGGAGGTTCGGCACCTACCCAAACGTTCATTTAACCTGTGAACCACAAGGTTATTTCTGTTAAAAATGACGTTAACACACGC
>JBAJHX010000036.1:5916435-5948574 GCA_037176925.1 Amniataba percoides | reverse complement strand
GTTCGGCACCTACCCAAACGTTCATTTAACCTGTGAACCACAAGGTTATTTCTGTTAAAAATGACGTTAACACACGCACACACACACTTAGACAAACACGCCAGCCTGGAGGAAGGATGATTTATGTGAGAAGATCAATCTTCATCATCTTGCCTCTCACCTTGGTCTCCATCAGTGTTAATTAAAGGAAGGTCAGTGTCACCCTCCCCACTCCCCCCGACCAACCCTCTTTTACATAATAAATCACTCCAGACACACAAAGGGGGCTGTTGACACAAACAGAATGCTCCTAGCTAACTAGCTAACTGCAGTTCGTTGGGCTGAAGAGTCAATTCAAAGCCTGCCATAAATAATACTGAATGTCACAGTCTTGTGTCTTTGTCTGGGAACAAAGGATCGAAGACAAAGACAGGTTGTTCTGGGACAAAAATAATCCATAATATATATGAAATATACAAGCATATAACACATACCAAATAAGAAAATTAAATACACAGAGAGAAGGAGGTAGTATAGCTTTCTGATTTGACACTGTGCTGCTGTATGCATGTTTCTTTATTCAGTTTAATATTTGAGGAAGCTATTTTAGATGCTTTGAATTTCTTCAAATGAGTTGGTCTGCAGCCGTATCAGAAAAAACTGCGGAGAGAGCGTCAGCCGAAAAACTTAGTGGTAGGTTGTGACATTATGTCAACAAGTTTATCTAAAATCATCCATGACCAAAAACAATGAAACCTCAAAGCTGTCATTATGCGGGTGACTTCCTGCACATGCCTCCGTTCTTTATCCACGCGGACAGAATGTGAACAAGCGGCTGACTTACAAAGAAAAATATCCATTCGCATGAAAGCATCACCCACCCCCAAAACAGTACAGTAGTTTGTGTCAGAGTGGTTTGGTCAGCCCCACATTGCCTACATCATTACTTTCTTGGAATCAATTTTCCTCCCCAAAAGAAACAAGAAACATATGCTTTGTATTGTGTACAATTTCCTAGGTTTTCTAGGTTACTGTCAGACTTGCATAATGAGGGCCACGGCGCAGCAGAGTTCCCCTCTTATCACAAACTAGCATGCATGGCCCCACTGCTCTCTCCTCAGTCATCAAGCAATTGATGTAATTGAACCAGCCCTTTGCTGTCAAGCAAGCAGCGCAGCTCAATAGCATATGCTCCGAACACTCTGGACAATGAGAGCCACGCAGCCGGGCAGGAAGGCAGGCTGGCTCGTTGCTGTTCTGTCAATAAATTTCAATCCCACTAATTGTCCAGAATTCATTAACTGAGCCTCTGAGACAACATGGTCCCATGGAAAACAACACAACAATATGAGGAGGGAAAAAAGGGAAAAGGAGGGTTTTTTGATGATATTGTGGGGTGTGTTGTGTATATTTTGCATCCTGCTGGTGGTGTTTTAGTGGATCCGGCAAACGTTGAGGGAACGCGTGAGTTACACTGAGTGGCAGTGGAGTCTGCTGAGAACACAGTGTTACAGCTGGTGTATTAATTGTGGCACATTTTAAATTTGAAATACACATACAAACATTTGAACAAATGAATATGTACTCTAGCTTTAGGAAGATTTAACTAATTTTATGCACATTTAAATGTATACATTTAATCCATCTCTAAAAACTTTACTGTAAGTTTATGTATTTTTATTGTAAAATATACACAATTTGCCAATCCACAAACCCTGATCCAAGAAAACTATTGTGGCCTTACTCAACTTTATGGTACATCTTAACTATTGTATTCCTAAATTTACTGATCTCAGTATGATATTCAGAAATACTAAAATATTAGATTTTCATAACATCTGTTTTTATGAGAGAAAATATTGAAACTGACTTGAGGATTTCATCCTCTGAAGGATGTTTGTTAGAGTTCAGCTGCAGCCAGCATTTGACTTGTGGTTGTTTTAATTCTCCCCCTGGTCATATAAAGTCAGTAAGAAAATATCAAAACCATTTCCCTCCACCGTCTAAACTCATAACCACAAACAATAACTTCTCCCCTCCTCTGTTTTCCTCCTTCGTCTGATTGGGACTGGCCTTGCTTTCTCAAAGTCCTTGTCGCCCTCCGACAAAGTCCTCAACGTCCCACGTATCTGCCTAAGTGACCAGCCAGGGGTCAGGGGTCACCAGGAGCTGCCACTTCCCCTGTCACAGGAAACAAGCAGCAGGAAGGCGAAATGGAAAAAGTGTGGAGAGGAGGGAGGGAGAGGTGGAGAGGAAGGAGGGAGGTGATATTCAAAACACAACAATGACAAGGAGGTGCCTGGAATTAGCGCTCTCTTTCTGCCTCTTGCGCTCTCCGTGGGGCAGAGGTTTAAGGTGGATAATAACAGGGACAGGAAAATGGCTTAAAAGAAAAGAAAGGCGTTCCTCCTTGCAGGTTTAAAAATTAAAGGTCTCAGAAAAATTACAGTTTTTACCCGTATCCTACCTGTACAAGGTGTAGTCACATTTCCACAGAACGCAATAAAATAAACAACCACCTCCCTTGGAAATACACACACACACTCCACACACGTATAGGAGGGCCCCAGTGAGAGCAGGGTGTGTTATGGTTGAGTAAGCATGGAGCCACTGCTGCTGTTGAGCCCTGCGCCACTACTCAGGAGGGATCACTAGATCACATTATCAATCATACAGCGCGGCACAATCGCACATGCAGTTTATACTCCGTGTGTGTGGTTGTGTGTGTGTGTGTTGCAGTTGGTTCTCCCCTCTCTGTCTTTCAGTGCTGTGTTTGTGCTGCATGTGTGGGGCGCAGTGTATCTTCCAGTAAACCTCAACAGACACTGAATGGAGCTTCCTGGTAAAGCAATTACGAGGCACGCTTTATGTGTTGATATTGTCATGTATACTTCAGGTACAATTATGAAAATATAACCGCTGTGAAAACAGTGTAAAATCCTGTTGCCCTTTCGGCAGATGTAATAAAACGACGGCACGGGGCACCTCCTCCGAAGACTTTTTCAAGCACTTGCGCGCTGTGGTGCAACAGTGCAACAGCAGGGCAGTTAACCATGTTAAAAACCTTAAACTTGGTGCATTTGGCTTCATCCACAGAACCACTGATTCTCTTAGCGGGTACCAAAACACTACTTAGAGTGGCGACTCTGTCATCTCTTTATTCGTAAAAGAGCCTAAGCGCGGTTCCGCAAAATGAAAATAACTGTTATCAAGAAGCTTCCGCATGTGCAGGCTGCCACAGCAAAAAATGGTCCTTTGTGAGACTATAAGCTGACACGTACATATGCGAGTGCAGTTATAAAAGTTCTTTAAAATGCCGTGCACCTAGTTATTTTGAGGGCCAGCCTGTCATTATGTTTGATGTCGGTGCATAGCCATGCTCCTCTCCTCTTCACCACCCCCGACAAGCTTATTTGCTTTTGTTTTACACAGAGCAAACTGGAAGTGATCCAGTGCTAAGGCCACAGCAGGATGGAAAGATAGAAAATGTGTTTGTGCGTGCGGGTGAGTGAAAGAGTCTTAAACGTGCGGTGGTACGGTTTAGAAAATCAAAAGCTTTACCCCATATTTCTGAATAACCGAGTGTTACATATTTAAAAGAAAGAACATCTTGTCAAGAGGAAATATGTCCAACCGTCCACATGTGCGCACAACATCTCAATAAATTACATCCTTTGAAATCTCTATGAGGAAACCAGGAACAGTGCGTTAAATATAGCAGGCAGTCAAGCCAAGAATAATATTTGTTGTGCAGGATCGCCTCTGGTTGGAGTTCCAGGCATGCTGATAAAACATACCTTTGATAGGTTAACACACAATAAAGCAAATTATATTTCAATCATTTAATCAGTTTTTGTCTTTCTGCAACATTATTAGGTTTAAAAAGAAAACATTTTCTTCATCTTGCCCAGAAAATTTGTAGCACATGTTGACTGCACAGTTTTAGATAGTAAATCACTAAGTGTTTTATTTCTGCTAACAAGCCTTTTTTATTTTGAAATCAAAGCCTGCACTGGTTTATTTCACTTATTATATTTAATGTTTAATGGGACATCACCAAATTACGCTGTAAATAACAACTGTCACTTCCTCCCACTCCCCTTCCATTTGCTTATGTTGCTTTGCATTTACAGCTACTAATTTAAACAATTAAAATCACTCAAATTAAAGCATTTGAGCCAACCAGCAAATGTAGATTTTTTTTTGCTCACACACTGACACAAACCTCAACACACTTTGATACAGAGGACGCTGAGAACCCGCTGAGTTGATAAGACTTTTACTGTTCTCTGTTGCATGTAACATATTCCCCTTTAAACTGTAGATTCTAAAAAGGGAAAGGTGAGGCAAAAACTTTTACATCGACCCCTTTGCTAACACCGAGCGAAAGCACGCACCGGGCCGGTGTGTTTACCCAAAATCCTGAGACTGCACTGCCCTCAAATGGCACAATGGGGTCAATGCATACGACTCTTTCATCCCGTCCCCGCATGCCTCTCTGCCTTATAGCTCCTCCAGGACAAAGAAGCATTAATTAAGAAGCAACCATGAGCAGCCAAGGAGCATAATGCACACACACACACACACACTGCAGTGACTCACAGCCGTTCCCTCCCTATTCTCCACAGCTTCTGATAACTGTGAAATTCACTCCCTCTGCACAAAGACATGGCCGGGGAGGAAAATAATTTCAGTAATAGAGCTAATGGGTTTAAGTGAGACTGGAGAGCAGCCAAGAGCAGCTAAAGAGGAGAAGAGGGAGGAGAAGAAGAAGGGAAAGACGAAGAAGACGTGGCTGTGCGCGCAGGCCGGGAGAAAGAGTGAGGGGGAAGAAAGAGAGAAATGCAGAGTGTCTTTTGTATTGTTTCGTGATTAGATTGTTGAAGAACAGAAGGGAACGCTCATTTTCTCCTGACTGCCATGATACAGTTGCTGATAAGAGTCGCTCTGCGTGCACAATGGGAGGATTTGGAATGGTGGTTAATTTAATTGATAAAGCCAAACAACGGCACAATGCTCGCGGACCGATTACATTTCTTTTTGTGTAATCACCATAGAGGGAGTTAAACAAAGCAAAGTAAGGCTTCCAGGCAATCTGCAGTGATTCTGAATGCATTGTGCCCCCTCTCTCATGAATAAATACACACACACAAACACAGATCTGTACTTGGAACAACGCAGCCACTTAGTACATCAGTAGAATTACAGGAGGTATCTTCTATCTCCTTTTTCTAACCAGAATTCTGTCAAACCACACAGGCCTTTTTACATCAACTTCCCATGTCAGGTTTTATAACTTAAAAAAACAATAAGGCTATTTTGGAGTTCATAATTGTTTAAACTAGTGACAATATCAAGTCATTCTAATAGGAATTTAAAATAAATAAATTATCCCTTTCATGTCTATAATGTAAAATAAACCTTAAATTTACCTTTCAAATTATATACACAGGATGATCTTTTCAGCGTGTTTTTGACATCTTCATGTATCTGGAAAGTAACTTGGATACTGTTTAGGCTGCATCTAATGGTTGTAAAGAAAGTGTGACAGCTTAGACATGCTGCATAAAGTTGGATCAACACCATATTGCAAATTCTGACACTGTGGATAATACTGTACCATTGGTTGATCAGACATGATGCACATAAAAATATTTTTTGACAAATATAGAAATACAGAAGTAATTGATCATATAAGAAATTCTTTATTAAAAGATTATATTTTCATGACAAAGTGAAATAGGTAGACCAATAAAGGGAAAAGATCCAGCAGGAAAATGTTGTAACAGAATAAGTTAAAGTGACAAAAAGAGTTTTCTTGTGAGCATCATACGCTGAAAAGATGATCATTTGTGAACTGACTAAAGAGCTGAGCAGAAAGAATCTGTTCCAGGGCACAAGGGCCAATGGAATCAGAGCCAAAAAGCATTGGAAAGGATTTGAAAGGGTTAAGAGCCATCTCAGCACAGTGGGAAACAATTGCTGAGTCAGTTACTGACCAACAATACTATGAAACATTATGGCCCCAGCTGGTGTCTGTTGAACAGAAATATACTTAAAATTCAAACTCTACATTTTTTGTTTCATCAGCCTTTCCCCTCTCTTTTTATTTTCTCCTCTCCTCTTTCTCCTCTGTATATAAGAGCATAGCAGGATTTCCTCAAGAATGTAGTTTCAGGCCCTTAAACAAGTAATCTCAGATGAACAGCAAAAAGGGACCAAAGTAAGGAAACACTAAACTGCTCTACTTGTGTGTACAATGATGGATGTGATAATTCAGAAAATGACTGTGAAAAATAGCTTTATCGCCTCAGTTGCCGACTTAAACTGGTCCTAATGTAATTGCATTTGGTGGGATGCTTTCATTATATAAAGAGCCCGCGTAGAAAGGAGTTACCCAGCAGCTGCTGACTGCTACATCAAGAATTAACTGTCACCTCCCCAGCAGAGGCTGAGAGGGAAGAGAGGGCCAAATGAGACCCCTTTTTTTCTCCCTGCTCCTCTCCTCTCTTCCATCCACCCAGCCAACCATCCCAGTATTAAGTGAGGCGAGCGACAGAGATATGAATGCGATATTCCCTCTGGTATTTTTAACCGCCGTATTGAATTCGTATAAAACACTTAAGGCTCCTCGGCTTCTGCCTGATGGGAGCCTCTCGCAGGGCTATCTGTGAGTCTCTAGAGAGAGCTTCTCTCCTGCCACGAAAAATTCCTGTTTTTCCTCTCTAACATCTATCCATCCCTCCCTATCTCCATCCTATCCTTCTTCCTTTGCTCTCTGATGCATATGGGGATTTCATGAGTACCCCCCCACCCACCCCTCATTCATAAAAACCTAATGAAGTTAGAAGGAAAAGTCCATAAAAATCTCATTAGGGGTTCACCTCGTGATATTGGATACAAATCAAACTTAGAGGCCCTCCTGAGGATTGGTGTAATGAGTAGTGATAAGTGGCAAGTCTTTGGAAGAACTCTGCCATTTCAAGACATGCGCTAGCAGGATGTTTGGTTCACGTCATGTCAACAGCGCAGTAAGGCAAGCCTCCATGCTACATAAAAATAGCACAACAAGTGAGAAAGTACATGATTACAGAGAAGATAGTAGGGCTAGAAGATGGGGTTTCTCCTCTACTGGCATTTGCCTCCAAATAAAGTTAATTCACATTTCTATAAGTTCAGCTTCACATTTCAAGTCATACAGTCAATCATTGTCTTTGAATCTAACCACAACAGAGGAGACCATTAATGACTCAAGTCCAAAAGAGGAAGTACGAAGCATATTAGGCTACATTATGAATAATGGAGAACCCTGAGAGACGCCTACACTGATCGAACACAACCTTATGAATTATACCGTGATGGGTTTTCATATTTATTTCTGGGCCGCGGCTATTTCTCATGCTTGAGCGAGGCTTATCACTTAACAATCAATTATTAACATGTGTCAGAATAAGGAGTGCTATTACAGGGATTGAGATGCATGTTGTACACTGGCCAGAACTGACAACACTTCTTGTACTCTCGCTCTCCTGTCTGTTTGAAAAGCTCGATTTTTGGGTGGAAACCGGAATTTCTGGCTCTTAATTTGTGAATAATGCATCAGCCGGAATATGCATTATAATAAAAAAGTATGAGTAAGTGGGACGGTACATTAGAAAGGTTTCTCACTCTACATGCTCGCTTTTTGCTGTCATTTGCTGGGATATAATTAGATCTGATAGATATGTGCAGAAATTATTCTGTTCTTTAAGTGGTAAAAGTTCAGAGGTCTCTGTCTGTCATGATGATCAAACGCAACATACAATGTTAACGCCATCCTAAAGAGTAAACAACATAAACTGCTCAAGGTTAGCGTTTAGCATTATCGCTTTAAATTCTTCAATTACAACAATTCAGCACTCCAGCATAATGCATTCGACTACATCCAACGATTAAGGTTAAAACTGGCTGGCCACTCAAGAATATTAATAAGGCACGCAAGTCAGTCAAGAATATCATCCTTGCATCCTCATGTCCATCAACAATGGTACAGATGTAAGCAGTGGTAAACCTGATGACTGTTAAACAAAGAGCACATTCATTATGCAGAAAGATCATCGCTCCATATTTTGTTCATTTGCATACATCACAATCTCGGCCATTTGTATGATAATCTGATGGTTGATGAAAAGTGCGCCTGTTTTGATTGGGGCTGCAGGAGGAACAGGGAATGGGAGACAAGGGTGGGTGTCTTAATGCAGGTTCTGAATATGCAATGCGTGTCTGACCTCACCGGGTACGGAAGAGGAGGCATGTAAGATTTATAAGTCGTCTGCAGCCCCCCTGATTGACTAAAACACAGGGGATCATTTAGATAATGCATCTCAACTCCTAACAACTGCTTAGGGTCAAAAAGTAAAAAAGGAGTCGCACTGACAGCTGAAGAGGCAGATACAGTATCCCAAGAAGTAGAATACACAAGTTATTTTCTCTGCTTCCATTTTTGATATAATTGTTTACTTTTGGCAGGTATGTGACTGATCTGATGTCATATTTTTGTGTGTGACCTGAAACCCAAGAGGGGGGGAAGAGGAGGATGGAAGGAGGACCCTTACCTTTTTTTTCCTCCTCCCCCTCCAATGGCAATCTGGGTATGGGAGATAACAGAGTGAAAAATGTTGGAAGCAATCCACTCTGCCTTGGAGTAAGACCTTTACGATTTCACCACTTCATTAGGAAGTGGCTAATCTCTCCACTCGAGAGGCCTGATAAGGACTCTGCGCTAATGCAGGGGGAGTCAAAGTTCAAACAGCCTTCGATGTTTTGATGCTTAACTTACTAAAGTTCCTGTATGTTCATTAGACAGCTTTATCAGGAAACTCTTCTCTTACATTCCCCAATACCCATCAAGATTGGAAGAGGTGGCGGTGGTGGGTGGGGAGGGGACAAGGTGGAGAGCGGCGCAGTGTGCAGCTGTGTGGAGATAACAGATAGCGGGGGATAGTGGGCTCTTGTAGAAGGAGGGATGGAGGGATGAAGTGGAGAGAGAAAGGGAGACGGCTGGTCAGACCATCTTCTCTTCTCCTTTCGAGCGCTCTCTCTCTATATCTCGATTAAGCTTTCAGCCCTGACTGGAGTGTAAGTGTAAAGCCAATAGAGAGTGTGTACTTGCCTCAGTGCAAGTGTGTGTGTGTGTGTGTGTGTGGCTGTGTACTTGTGCATGCGGATTCCTCTGTGTGTGTGTTTTCTGTTCACATTTGCATGCATCTGCACAGCCGTGTGTGTGAGTGTGTGCGTCAGGCCTTGATGTCCTTATGCAGTCACATCTCCATCCACGCGACAACAGCCCAGGCCCCTGCACTCATCAATTTTGCATTGCCATTTAAAAAAGCCTATCACAAGTTCCCCATCAGATTCACATCGGCCCCTGGCGCACATAAAAAGGCCTATTTATACTGATCCCCTCTCCCTGAAATTGTTTTTCAAAGGGAAGATATTAGTTTGTGCCCTTCTAGTATCAAAGGCTCGTCAGCACTCCAGAGAGTCAACCACATATATCAAAGTAACACAGGAGCAAGAGGACATCGAAGAGAGTGAGCAAAAAAAAAAAAGCTACCACTTTTAGCATGAACTACTTTGGGATGTTTGGATGCACTTATTTTTGTTTACCGAATCCGAATTCTGTCACTTTGTGTCAGGCGACACCCGGGCTGCCTTTTAATTGGGTCTGACATGTTTCTCATCTTAGACTAACTTTACCGATGTACAAACATGCTGTTCAGCCTTCACAGAGGAAGTTGTGAAAAATATAGTACAAACTCCAGAGAGTGACTGAATCAAAGGTTACAAAATGTTCAGACATAGCGAAGTGGTACGATGCTTTTGGGCGCTTGATGAAGTATAGTTGTGTTGTGAGCCACCTCCACACGAACAGGTACATCTAGCAAAGGCATGGCAGTAAACATCCTGTGGAAATATAGAATAGGAGATTAGATTAGACCAGACAGTAGACTCAGTCCTGCATAGAATTTTCAACCTCTTAAAAGATAATTAAGGGGTCCTGAGAATGCTAATTCTGCCTACTTGTGTTTTGTGAATAAGAAATAGGTTTAAGACCAAGGCCCCAAAGATACTCTACTGAGGACGTGATAGTTTGGGGTGTATGGGTTGCCTCTCCAGGGCTCTAACTGAGTTGGTTTCAAATTATTGGTTTTAATACATGCTAATGTTGAAGTTAGACATTGGAAAAGGGTAAACCTTGTCTCCTGTCTTGATTGAGACATTCAGGGAGGGTTAGTTATCAAAGTGAAAGTTTGGAAAAAACAAAAAAAACTAATCTGATTTTTTTTGGGGGGTTTTTTTGGTGGTGGTGGGGAGGGGGGGGGGTGAATGTAGAGTAGAGTGAATGTCTTTGGAGCACCAGAATGGCACAACACTACAGGACTGAGTGAGGAGTTCAGCATTTCCAGGCTAACGCAGGTATCAGGCCCATTGTTATCTCAGATTCCCCCGTTTGAAGGTTTCCCAAAGGGATGCACTTGGAGGAGACCACAGGGCAGATTGAGGACACACTGAAGAGATTACATTACCCCAGCTTGCCCAGGAGCTGTTCACAACATCCCCAGAAATACCTGAGGAAGTTGGCAGGGAAAAATTACACCTGGACTGCTCTGGTTTCTCGGTTGCAGCGCCGAAGCTGATCTGGCTAAGCTGCTGAAGATGGATGGATTGTTGGATTGATGAATGGGTGAAGAAACTTTCAAGAAACCTTCTGTGAAATAATGTTAGTATTAAAAAAAGTTAAAACATAACATACTTGTTATTAATTAAAAACCCAATTTGAACACCAATTTTTTGGTACAGCGGACTTTTTTTAATTGTTGCTCATGGCACACTGCCTCAGCTCTGTCATGCACAGCACAACATTTGGGTGCACCAAGTCAGTATGTTAACCTCTCAGTCAGAGTGTAAACACGGATTAGTGGCCACAGTAGGTGCATGTTAGCATAAATATTAGCTGGTTGGCTGGATTAGCTGGTGTATCTTAGAGAAGGTCTAGAAAATGGCAATGCATACCAAGATTATATAGCTAATCACTGCACTTTCTCATCAGGATTTAAGTACTTCGTGAATGTAGCTATATAATCCCCATCTTTTTCTAAATATTTTGTAGTATCTTAAAATGTTAATAACATAACTAATCTGAAAAACTATCTGAACAATAGCATCACAGAATCTGCTGGTACATCCAACAGGAAATGTAACACAACAGCCACACATTACATTACATCATGGTGGCCTAGCTACTTTAAATAATAAAGATTTTACAGTTTTGAAATATCACTGTACATGCAATAGCATCCATATACATCTCCATCTATTTACCTGCTTGCCTGTGTGTATATCAAGACATATTTCAACGAACAGGACAGGCTACCACTTGCATTTCTGTGCAAGTTCCACAGAAGTGTGGATGGTGGTTTTGTTGGACTTCATTACCTCACAGACATCCACACAATACACCGAGTAACAAAGAGAAGTGAATATGTCTAAGATGTTTTATTCTGACATTTCTCTCTACCTTCACAGACTGTACCTCAGTGTATCTGTGAGCAGATAACAAATGAGGGTGCCAACTGGGCCACAAAATGCCGCAGAGATAATCTGCTATCAGTGAGCCTCACTGATCCCAGGGAAAAGAAATAGGGCTTAGAGGGCGAAGTGTCAACACCTTAGATATCTGTACATACTTAGCCCTGGAATCAAAGCTAAGGTGGCAGTGGCTGCTCACTGCTTAGCCTCATATCTCCACAACAGTGACATCCATGCGCTACAAACCAAAGTGTCTCTTGACTTTCAACCCTGGGAAGGCAGCGAGTACCATCTATAAAGCTGAGGTGGCTCTGAGACACAATATATATATCTATGTTTACTAACTGTGACCAAGATAAGATGAGATGAGTTGTTTTCCACACAATTTCACCATTGTGTTGTTTTGTTTTAATTTACCATCAACTGCGGTGACCGGACTGATTAAGCTTTTGCCCCCATGCTCTTTCCCCTCTGTGACCTTGTTATTCTGGTTGCCTTTTTGCTATGGCCAAAATCTAGTGACACAAAAAACAGGATGTTTTATGCTCACAGTGAGTTTGAAAGAAACATAAATACTTTGCATAATTAGTTTCTAATTATGCATAGTTTGCTCAGTGAAGTGCCTCATATGGGGAGAGATCAGGCAAAACCTTGAACTTTATATCCACTTACAGAATAAAGGGAACATTTAACAAAGACAGAAAGGATTGTGCATTGGGAGAAATCCAATCCAACACGCTTCTCCCATAATCCCTCTCTTTTAAAAACTGTGGCAGGGCCCATTTTCTGAAAATCATTCTTTGTATTTTTTGCAAACCCTTTTCCAACCCATACTGTCAAGTTTAACTGAATTTTTTTTCCTACTTTTTTGGTCAGATGATTTCATTGAAAAGACAAGGAGTGTGTGTCATCAGAAATAGACCCATCAACAGTCTCACAGCAATTCACAAAAAAAAAATTCTGAAAACATACTTCAGCTTGTGTAACATCCACTCGTGTGTTTATGCAGGTGTGTGGTGTGTATTTTTTAAGGACTATTACTGACAATGAAATTATTCTTTTTGTTCAAGATTATTTTAAGAATATTTTTACATATCCCAGTCTCCAGTCATCTTATATTCATTTTATAATTGATTGAGTTTACAGTATAAGAAAAATGCACTTTTTGTAGGAACACACATTTTTACCATGAATCACTTTTAGACTTTACCAGTGCATTATCTGCAGAATTACATTACACAGCACCACTGGTATCCACAACCCAAGCATCTGTAAATTCAGTCAGTCAGGATGCTATGCCACTGACAGCCCTTTGGGAAGGCAAAAAGCCCTCATCACATAAAAAGAGACTGTATATAAAGAATATGGCCTCTCTCCCATGAGCTTTGACAGTATCCAACTCCCAAGAATCCTTTGCAAAACCCACCAGAGCCTTCATTATGAGTCATTAAGCTTCATAAGGTTTTCATGAGCTATTCTACCCCTCTCCCTCTCTCTCATATAGAGAGCAATGCAAATTTCCCAGAGAGCTTAATTCAGCTCACTACACTGCACCAAAACACATATTCCAGGCCATTGGAGGTCCCAGTGGTCTCTTTCCCTTTGAGTAGGTCTCCCCTTACCCATCTATACAATCATTTCTCTGGTTCATAAAGCAGTAGAGCACCCATTTTAACTAAATGGAAATAGAAACAGCAATAGCATCTCCATAACTTACCACTTACAGCCTGATTTGTAGATATGCGTGTATGCATGTATTCTATGTAGGTAGGTGTGTGCATACCTGTGTGCGTGTGTCTTTTCATATTTTCAGACAAAGCTTCAGACAAAGATGTATCGGTATATCAAAACTGAGTTTCCCTTTGTCCAGCTTTCCATTTTTCCATTGATCTTAGTACAGTCACACTGAAAGGCCCAGAGAACCATAGAAGTACAAAGCAGGGCTCAATCCCTCCTTTACATCTGACGGACGGCCTTGGCCCTGGATGGTACCACTCTCAACCCAACACTGACAGGCTGGCCTGGCTTTATTACCTGGTGGTTTGAACCTGAGCAGAACAGAGGAGACACAAAATATCAAATTGCTGTGGGCATTAAACTTTTTGGCCTTGTCCACACCTCACATCTGTCTCATCCTCTGGCTCCCTCTCTTTGTCATTCTGTCTGTCTACTTCTGTCAGTGTCTGTCATGGCTTTAAGCTTCAAGAAGGTCATTGCAGTAGACAGTTTTTTCCTTTAATTTGCCCACACATATCTTCCATATTTCCACTTCATCTGAATCTTAAATAATCTACTGAACTGCATCCACATACCTATACCGAAAGGCTCTTAGTCACCCTGATACTATATAATAATGCATATACCTTTGCAAAATGCTCACACTCAGCCATTTTTGCCACTACTCAACATAAATAACCACACCGCCACCTCCACACACACGTCCTCCACCACCTCCAAATTGCAGCCCGGCAGCTCGATCTTTAGAAGTTCTCTTAATCAAAGTGCAGCTGCGAGGCTAATCAAAGGGCCCTAAATAACTCCATCTCCCAACACAGGCCATAGGAGGATTAAAAATCCACTAGCCAGAACTGGGTTTCTTCGATCTAGGGGCCGCTAACTCCTAATGAGAACTCCCCAAAGCCCCAGATCACAGCTGAGCTGCTGGGCGCAGCATGCTGAGGCCCCTCTTTAAATCCTTAAGAGATCCTATCAGGACCAGATGAAAATAGATATTGCCCTCACTGGGTGTCAGATGATTAAAAGAATGGCAGAGGATTATAGAGTCCAGTTTGGACGTTAGTTCTGGGAGGGGAAGAGAGAAACTCAAGAGTCTTCCCGTGTTTGTGTGTGTCTTTTGCATGGCATTGAGGCCCTAAAAGATAAGAGTAGTCTGAGACCAAGGGTGAATGTAAAGGCAGTGATCCATTATGCAGACTTAGAAGACCTACATTTGTTTACTTAGATCTTATAGGGATTACAGAAGTGTTTGCTGTAACACCATTAAACACATGGGCCTTTTGGTCCAGTATGAGGCTTGAAAGTTGAAGTGTTTGTCTTCAGTGAACTGCTTTCTCTACACAATAACTGTTTGCCCTTCCCTGATAAGTGGATTATGACACGAACATAGCTTGGACACTGCATATCAATCATAAGCCATGATTATTTCAAAAGCTTTCAAAAGTCATTTCAAAAGCTGTTAGCCTGACACATTAAAATCTAACATTTTTTATATTTATTAAAATAATTTACCTCAAGATACTTATTTTGATTCTTCATGACAATGACATTGCAAGCAAAAAAAAGACATAATAAAAAGTAATATATTTGCACCATTCAAATTTTTTCTTAAAGTCTGAATAAGTTAAATACATTTGATAATCTAACCAAATTTAAAAAAAAAAAATCTGTAATCTATCCCATGGTATACAATATAGTACAGTAATAATACTACACAAAACACTGTCAGCAATCAGCACTCATTTAATACTAAACAGCTAAAAAAAATATTTTCTTGAAAAGATAATTTTTCATTTCTGTAATTAGAGCCATTTTGTTTTTGATCAACATTGAATTCCCCAGTACAAAGTGGAACTATGCATAAACAGTTACTCAGACACTTGATTAAAGTAAAAACACTGATAAATGTTTTTTATAGTATTCAAAATTATATTTTAACATTGACACAAAAAAATTCCACTTTCATTATTTATTTGCATAGTTACACATACACTTCAATATTTTCATTATCAGGAATCGTATAATTAGTCAGGCTTTTCCTTCCTCTGCAGAAACACACACGCTGGCAACCTATCTGCCTGTCGGTCTTTTCAGAGTGGAGGATCTGTATGCTCTAACTAGACCAACACAGATCTGACAAGGTTGTGTGCACCTGTCATGTCCCACTCTCCTATAACTTTAACATGTTCATGTCTGGGCCTGGCAGGTCATTATAATAAATGAGGTGGGCTTAGTGGACAGCCATGCCTCGTTCTTCTTCCCTAATGGGAGCGAAGAAATCTGCAAACCAGTACTTTACATTGACTGATGCTGAAGGCTCAAAAGAAACTAGTTAAAGTGGACAATTAGAATTGTGGGGGGGGGGGCTGGGGTGTATCTCCCTGCCCAATCACATGAAATGTCCCTTGTTATTTTAATAATTCAGACAGCGGCTAATTTCTACAGCCCGACTGTGTCAAGGTAATGTGCAGCTCACATGTCCTGGATGTGTCACTTTGAACTTAGTCACTACAGCTTCTAAAGTACTGCAGACAGGTTCCTAGCAGCAGGAGACGGTGTGGAGATTCAATTAAATCAAGCGTAGGGACAATATTGAGAGGGAAGAAATGCAAGAGCTAAAAGCCTGGCATTGTGTGGTGCGCCATGTTTGATGGTGCGTTTCTGCACGCATTGTATACGTACACAGGCTCGTCTCTCTCGACAGTGATGCCTTTTTATGCTCGACACCAACCTACCTCTACCAACAATGTGTTGAATCGAACACAGAGACGGCATAACTTGTATGAAATTCTCTCACCCCTTCTGGAGCATATTCTGCCCTGAGTGCATACACAGCTCAACAACAGACCTACACACATACCTTGATGCTCAAGTATAAGGCTGTTAGACCCTCCACTCACATCTGAAGTGGCTTAGCACAAGTGCAAATCTCTCCAAACCAGACCCTGAGGACTCTATTTCATACTCCCAGCCCCTCGCTGCCTCTTCCTCTCCAATATGCCTGACCTAGACGTCTGCGCTCCTTTCATCCACATTCCCATGGAAACTCATTTAGCCTAGCTAGAGGGAGAAGGCAGCCCTAGGTTCAATTGGCTGGATTTACACTTGAGATATTATTCATTACATTAGCTGCCATGCTGATCTCTTGCTCGGTTGTTCTCTCTCTCTCTCTCTCTCTCTCTCTCTCTCTCTCTCTCTCTCTTTCTATCTCTCTCATTGTCTGGTGGCAGGCTTCTCAATATATTCCCTGTCTTAAAATTCATGGACTTCTCCTCAGTACATACCTATATTCAGTTTTCTGCTATTGTTACCCGCTCTGTCTCATCGCCACATGGAAATTGCATTCTTGAATGTCAAGAGCAATATTTTCAAGGACAAATTAAAACGATGGCACAAAGCTGCTGCATAACAAAGTAAACTTGTCTTAGATTTATTTGAATGTATGCCAGTGATTGTAACAATATGCAAATACAGAGATATCCCTTTTCCCTTAAAAAAAATAAATAAGTAAAAATAAGAATAATTGAATTGTCGACGCTTGTTAAGACAATTCAACATGGTGTCCAGACAATGTAACAGTGAGAGGATTTTTTTATCTTCAAAAACCAATGTGTGGCTATCAGTACCATGGAATGTAATGGCTAATTGTCCTTGCCACTGCAGATTTTATGGTCTTTAAGCTTATTATACAATTGCTTGCCAGAGCCTCCTTCCTGCAGCGAGATGAACCATAATGAGTGTGCATGTGTGTGTGCATATCAAAAGAAATATATGATTCTTCCTATTCACATTTGTACTCAGTCCTTATCGACTATCCCTTTCCCCGCTCTCCACTACTAGCATATTTAATTACGTGGCCTGTCTGTGGCTCGCCAGCTGTCGGGACGCAGTATGTAGCATGTTAATGGACATTACATGACTGGAAATTAAGCCATTATTCCAGATTGAGCATTAATATCTTGAGCTGCAAACAGCCGCGGGGACAAGGAGCGTGAGAGGGGTGGCAGACAATGATTAGCTTTAACTCTAACTCCCACATGTCAACATGGGCCCACACACACACACTCATATGTTTCACCATCTTCTCTACCTGACAATATTACTCTGGAGAAATTTTGTTTTCTGGTCGGACATGTCCTTGTGTCTGCTTTTCACACGTGCAAGTTTGTTGGCGTGTGTGCCTGTGTTGCATTACAGTACAGTGTATTCATACTTTTTTATCTTTGCTTGATGTGCACAGTCACATGGTAGCACACACGCATGCAGGTGTGTCTCTGCCTTTGTGTGCGTATGTGCGTCTGAGTGTGCACATTCACATACTGTATTTGCACATGCCTCTTTGTCACAGAGAGGAGGAGGGTGGGGGGTGTATCCATCTTTCCCAGTCCATTTTTTGGAGATAATGACGGCCATTTCTTCTTCTCAGTGACTGATGACAGGCAGAACTAACCGCTAATGGCATGCCAGTGCTGGAGCGTGCCACTTATGTTATTTTTCCTGACAAGGCTTAGGGGAAGGCTTCATTTTTTTGACATTTGACCATGCAAATTCACTCCTGCTACATTATTCCACATTTACATCCATCTCTCAGCCCCCTCCCGCCTCCTCCTCTGTCTCCATCCACCCCACCCCACCCCACCTCTCTCTCTTCCGCCAGAATCGGCTAGTGGTTGCAGACAGTAAAAGGTGGGCTAATAAAGTGCCATGAAAAAAAAAAAATCACTTAAATGGCAATACAGAAGGAATTCTGAATAAAAGAGCCCAACCTTTTTTTATTGTGTACCTTTCCAGCTTAGACCTTTTTCAAAGCAAACGAGGCAGTCAAACGGAAAGCTGGTAAATGCAAAGGGATGTGGTAAATACGAGCTGTGCAGAGTGCAGCCGAGGTGAATATGAGCGCCACCAAATAATTCATTGACACAGGAAATTTCAATTTGTGTCTCTGTGTATTGTTCCTTTTTTTTTTTTTTTTTTTTTAATCTCAGGTTGTGACAAACCCTTGTGTTGTAGCTGTGCATTGCAGATGGACCTCATGATCGTGGAAACCACTCAGATGATTTGCAAGATTTATTATGAAACTTTCAGAAAGGGTTGAATAATGAGAAAGGGTTGAATAGAGAAGAGCCACCGTCAGACAGGTTAGATCAGAAACAGCATGTTACAGTGGAAACACAGTATAGACTAATGCACAGACAGAGACAGGCCAGAGTTAACAGGGATTTGGACTCCCCGTACACATCGCAGCTCCATCTTGATGCTCACCATCGAGTCTGCCCTCCGATTTGTATGGAGCAGTCTCGGTTTCTGTGATCACAAACAATTTAGCCATGCAACTCAACTCATTTAGCTTTTCATTCCTTCTCCGCAAGCTTCTCAGATACATCCAGGTTATGGTTTTAGAGCCGATCTCCTAGCATTTTGAAACTATGGTATGTGCTTTCAGGAGGCACACATCCATATTCAAAACCCCCTTCGTTCACAAACACCAGGTGTGGTCCACATCCACTAATAAGGCATCCCTGTTTTTTTCTTTTTCATCTAACAAGTTAGCGATACGAGACTGCATTCTTATTAATGCAACAACTTCGTCTCCCTTCAGAGGATTTAAAAGGCTATTGTCTCCATGGGTGGTATTGGTTTTGTGTGTGTAGAAGTGTGTGTGCGTGTCTGATATTCATGCATATGTGTCAGTTTGCATATATGTGTGCGCCCGCAGTGAGAAATTCTGGGTGTTTGTGCTTCCCAGCTGAGACATGAGAGTGTGTGCGTGTGGGTGTGTGTGTGTGTGAGAGAGAGAGGAAAAAGAGAGAGAAACAGGGGGTTGATGGGTCTTGGTGGGTCAGCACACCTGCTGCGGCTACAAGCACTCTGGGACAGCTAATGTTCTCTGAGCTGACAGGAATCTCCCCCACCACTCCGATGCCCAGCCCACCTCCCCTCTCCTTCCCCTTTAGTTTGAGCTTAGATAGATTGCCCTTGTAACGGGGGCTAATAATGTGCCACAGAAGGCTTTTTAATGGGGAGGACTTTGATAGGTTTTCCAGGACACAGAAAAAGCCACACAGAGGAAGACATATGCATGGCATGCACATGAAGACTAGAACGGACACACACATTGATGCACACGTGCATGCCTGTGAACTCAAACTTAAACAAATGTGGTTGGTGCACACACATCCACACACATACTCTACCTGTCGGCTTGTTTTACCACATTATTATGGCTGGCAGGGGGTCTCTGGCCCTCTGCTGTTCTCCAAAGGCAGCCTGTAATGTGTCAAGAGAGAGAAAATGAGGAAGGAGGGAAGAGAGGGAGGAAAAGAAAGAGGAAAAGGAGGAGGAGGTAGACTGCCAGCTGACAATGAAATAAAGCCCATTAGAGAGAAGTAAAATAACACAGGGAAGGAAGTGACAGCAGGCCTGTTACACACACAGCTTTACTGTCTTTAACTACTGTCAGCCCCACTGGGTGACAGCAGCTGCCATCTCTCACACATACACACATAAAGGCAGGCAAACGCACATGCACACACATGCAGAGAGACGCACAAGTATTCACACACACAGACACACACACAAAAGCTTGCAATCACACATCTACTTGTAATCATGCACATGCAGGCATCTGTAAATAAAGGGACACTCAAACATATAGAAACAAAATACACTTATCAGACACTGAAATGCACACTGCCAATCAGACACTTTGGAAGATAGTTTTGTTGTGTATTTTTTCAATAGTCAGTGTGTTCAGTGTATGTTAATATATGTCTACACCACATCTATAAAGCAGTCTTATATACTGTTTTATAGTGTTAACTGTTAATAGCTTTAAATTGAGTGGACTTCTCAGCATGTACATCGACAGCCTGTTCCAAATTTACCAAATGACTTGATTTTTACTTTCCTGGGATTCACTCACAATTCATTTGGTGTCGACTGGTTGCTGGAAATTTGCATGACACTCTTGTCTTGACATCCTCATCCCAAGAAACAATGGACACACAGAGACGGCACATTTCCATTACAAATTTGAACGTTACTAAAATCCCTTTGTCCTCTCTGAATCCTCCACTTGTCCACCTGTTCTCATCAGTCCTACAACTTCAACCAAAGAATCTAGTTATCAGGTACAAGAACTGCATGCACAGTTTCGTCCTTTCCAGTGCCCCGTGCAAAAGTAAGGCCCTAAGTGCCCAATTTATTATTTCAAAAAGCCTGTTTCTGTAACAATAAAATTGTATAATATAGCAGAATCATCCCTGCATCAGTAATTAATAATACTTTGGGAGGATATTTCCTTTTAGAGAGGACAAGACCAGTGAAATTCGTTACTCAAGTTTAAGAAAAAGCTACAGTAAGCGTCTGAGTTACTGTCCAGATATAAGGGTCACTGAAATGGATGATTCCAGTGATATGACGCTGTCCTTTTGGAAATAAAATGGATGTCATGTAAAGGCAGATTTCACTAATGTTCTTGTCACCATGGTCATTCAGATGCATGTTTTAAAGTGACATAAGGGCTGACCTGTCAGGAAAAATGGACTTTTAAATGATATAGGCAGAAGACTTGTAAAGCCAGGTCTCACTAATATTTTAAAATATTAATGTGTACCTCCATCAATGCATGAGCGAGGGATATTCTAATAGATACTCAATTATTCATACCCATAAATAAAACCTGCTTACCTAGATTGGAACTAAAAACCCCTACTATGACGATTTATGAGGACAGGCTAATAATGTATGTATGCAAAGGTCTTTGATGTTCAGCTGTACCTGCACATTAAGTTCAGCCCACAGTCTGAGGAAGAGGGATATCAAAGCTAAAAGTAAGGCCATCATGTATATATGCCATTTAATGTTCACAGAAGACAACTTCCAGGACTTTTACAGCACTATTTGCAACAGCTCAACCGCCTCACATGTTTCAGTATGCACACTAAATGTATGGTGAAGGCCAGTTTGTTAGGCTGTCAAACCAATGCATCACCAGTTTCATGAGAAAATCATGTGACTTCAACATCGCCGGCCTTTATGTCGCTCTTGTAGCAGTTTCATGCAAAGTCAGTTAGGAATAAATTGCATCATGGCATTGCATCATACTTGCTGCAGATGTTTATAAGACCTCTGGAGTGAAAATTATACACATGTCCCTTTTCTTGTATGGCTGATATTAGTATTACCGTGTGTAGCATGGGTTGGATAATACAGCACCCTTCTCAATCTATCAAGCAATCACGGTGTAATAGCAAAGACAGCTTCAGACAGTGTTTGTAGGCAGCTCTCTAAATCTGCTCATATACATGTACATTTTTTAATTCATCATATAATAAAAATTACTCATTTGAAACAAATGCATTTGAAATAAATGCAAACACTGTCTCCACCGGAACAAACTCACCCAGAAGAAACTCGCTTGCTTCGCCATGTGCTTGTTTTCCCTCCACTGACACGTCTGGTCTGTTTTATCCTCCAGATCTGTGAGACCACTTGTGAGAGAGAATTAACTGCTAATCAGTTTTAGTCGCAGGCTGTTAATATTTAATTGAATAAACAAACAGACACAAACAACTTAATGGGGAGTGTTATGATAATGTTCTGCATCTTCCCTTACTTAAAATTCTGTCATGAAAAATGTAATTATTGTTGACAAAATTAATCGCATTATAATTAAGTTGTGGCAGAAGACAAGAGTTGTGGAAGTAGGTTAAACGTGGAATACTTTCCTTGAAGTTATTACTCCAAGTTTTTTCCTTCCTAATTTTCAGTTGCATAAATATATCACAAAAAGTGAATGTAGTGTCTTCTTCATTTTGTCACTGTAAAATACACAAGAAGCTTGCAGGGTGACAAAAAGGCCTTTCTGAAGATATCAAATCATTGACTTTTGACTTAAGTTTTATTCACTAGTGGTGTCATCTATTAAAGCTCACTGCTTGAATAGATGACATTATCAGTATGGTATTTTAGTGAATTATGGGATAGCTATGTTTACTATTGCTTAACCATGCCACATTTCCTGTAATAGCACGAACATCTTTTGTGATTGAGGCTACAACATGTACAGAAACACAACATAGCCTTACTCTGGTACACTGATATTTACTGGTACACTGATATTTACTACAGACATATCCAAAATAGCTCAGGGGCACAGACGAGCAAATTAAATTTGAACCACCATTTCATTTATATCCAAAAAGGTACATTTCAATATATATTTACTTACAAAAACAAAGTATTTTTCCTGCAAAAGCTGAACGTCAATGAAAAGAGAAGTAAAGATTAATCTTAATATTAATTAGAATAGCATAATTGAGATAATGAGGCACACACTCTTTAACCTTTGTAAAGTGTGTGTGCATGAGTTTAGCTACCTTAAATCTTCTGACCAGACTTAGCTCCAAGAAACAATTAAATGACAGTAATTTCACTGGTATTAATCCAAACCTATATAGTGCTGGGAAGTAGATAAATACACTGGTAAGTAGTGGTCATACAGTACAGTACAGGTACTGGACAGGTAAGTAAGAAACTGAGGCAGCTTCCTACCAATTTTGGGTATAGCACAATTTGAGCGTCAACATGAGGTTATGCAAAAATAAAGAGATTTTATGGATGCTCTTAGCCATTCTACCATGCAATAATATAATAAGCTTATATTATGATATCAGCATAATGAGTAAATGCTTCTACTTTCAAACACACACAGGCTTTAACATGGCCACTGGTCTTGAAATGTATGAATTCTTTGATTCTATGAAAAAATGTGACCACAAAATGTTTTCATCTGACAGCATCGATAAATCTCTTCATTCAGCGTTTCAAGCAGCTTCGGCGTGATGTAGCCCATTAAAGTGGAAGCTGTAATCACCAGTGATCACTCAGTGAGAAAAGGCATTGGTCGGTATTATTGAATAGGCGGTGAGTGTTTAAAGACTTCTGATGAGGCGAGCCCAGCGAGCCTGTGGAGAATCTGAGAGGCAGGTTCCACAGATAATGAAGTCCTCATCCGCGGTGAGGAACACAACAGTGTGTGTGTACGTCTGCGAATAATGATCCCAAATTGTCTAATTAATTATGAACACGTCTGAATAGAGCAGAGATTTCAATAAAGGCTCGAGATACATGCGGAATGAGACGGAGAGAAGGAGAAAGAGAGAGAGAGATATGAAGATCCTCCGTTACTCCTTTTGAGTCGTTTCCATCTTAATAAAGCAGCGGGGTGAGAGATGAGCCTGCTGTGCCCTCCTGTGGCCACAGCAGTGAAATATCGCCTGTCCCACTTTTCCATCTACGACTAATTGGAGTCACTCTGAATGTTATTATCCTGTGATAGGAGTGCATCATGGGGGTATATGAATGAGTGTGGATTTAATAAAGATTTGAGAGCAAAGACTTTTTTGTGCCAAGATGGATTTAAGAAAGAAATTTGTCCAACAAAAAAAATTATATTTTCTTTAAAGGAAAAAACTTTGAAATCATTATATCTTTCATAATGTAATGGCAAACAAATCTTTAAATGATGGGATTCAGATAAATATAGGACACTAGACTAAATGTAGATGGTTGATGTTACAATGATTTGTATTCCACAATTAAACACATCATTATTACTATCACTACAAAAGACTACTACTGCAGTACGTATACGGAAAAAAAAAAAAGAAATCCTCTGAGGATTGCTGGATAAACCAAAACACTTAATTAAGGAGAGGCTATCCTTTTATTCCTTGTTACAGCCAAACTAATTGGCACACGTGTTATTAACAAGAAAGAAAATATGGCTACTGCTGTTAAGAGATCATTACCAGTGTTCAACCAACAATTTCTACAAGGGAATTTAAGTACATATTACACATCTATTATATATTTAGATCAGTAAGGTTCATCGTCCTTGTTTAGCTGGTAGATTGAGGTCTGCAAGATGGCAGATTAATGTGCGAACCAGCAGTCGAGTCAGTTTTAAAATCTGTGAGACAAACAACCGCCACCTCCAGGCAGTCAGAGCGTTGGCCAACAAGCCACCCAGACAGGCATCTGAGCAGTCAGTCAGAGTGACAGTCATTGCACCAACAAATCAATCAGACACTCATCCTAATCCCTCAGTCAGTCAACAAGCCAGTCAGCTATCCAGCCAGCTTGCCACTCATCGGGTTAGAGCCAGTCAACATGCCAGCACCTCTACCAGCCATTTAATTTGCTCGCTCGCAGCCGCCCGAACCAGCAGTCGGTCTAAAACTTCAAATAACCAGTCAGTCACTCAGTCAGCCAGACAGGAAACCGGTTAACCTCTGCCAATGAGTCAACTACTCCGTCAGTTTAACCAATACCCCACCTGTCACTTCAGCTCAGTATATATTAAGTAGGGGCCGGATCGCACACATGACCTTTCCTCAGCAGCCGAATCATTAATATTACTATGGTAACCGCAGGGCAGAGGCACAAACTGGGGATAAATAAACACTGAAGCATTTAAGGGTGGCCTCCTCGCACAAACATATGTGCATTCGCATATGCACGAGGACATGCATGCACAGACAGCACACACACACACACAATATGGTAGCTGACATGTGCCCATCTCCTCTGTTCTGCCCTTGGAGAATCTAAATGCTAAATGTATGTGCATATTTTTTCATAGCAAGAGACATATTAGAATTTTTCCAGCGACCACCACCCCCCCCAACCCTGCCACCCATCCCCATCCGCCGTCTCCCATACGGAAGACATGAAAGAGTCTGAAGCGCATAATGCTGGAGGAATTAAGGGATTCCTTGGTGGCCCTGAGTACCAGGGGCCATCGTAATGACGAGGAGGCTTAAGCGCTTTGTATCCTCCCTTTTTACCCCGCTCTGTCTCTGCCTCTCCAGCAGTTTTTCATTTTTCTGATTTTTTTTAGGGCACGCACGCCATCGAATATTCATCTCGAAGTAAAGCGACAATCATCTGTTTGTTATTGAAGGAGGTGCAGAGCATATTAGAAGACAGAAGAGATAGAATTGTTTTCCTGTTTGGGATGGGAAGAAACCACGGCAAGGAAGAAGAAGGAAAGTGTGTTCCTATCTGTGTGCATTATGTGTGTGCATTTGTTTGCACATATGAGATGAAAGAAATCTGTTTTAAGAATTATTTTCCTAAAAGTCTGTCCTTTCGTCTTTTCATTTTTTAAATAAATGAACTCATAATCCAACATATTCTTGAAAAGCAGACTGAAGAAAAAAGACAATTTCTCCATTTTCCCCCCCTGTGGGTTTACAGCAGATGATCTCACTCTTCTCTTTTATCTCTTCTTCTCCAATGATGGCTATTGATCTGGGTCAAAGGGAGCAGAGGGAGATTGATTGAGAAATTCTAGCATGGTCAAAGAGGAAGGATTCCCACTAGACACTCTGACTAGTGTTGTATGCTTATGGATCTCTCGCTCCATCAGGGGCCACTTACCATCTCACCACCACTGTCAAACATTATATCGCAGACGGATGCTCTCACTCTCCCTTTTGTGAAGGGAAAGGGGGCCACTGATGTGCAGTGATTATGAACTGTGCTGAATTATCCAGAGGATGGTGATTTCATGAACATTGACAGAAAATCTGATTATTTTGAGTTGGTGGTGGTAAAAATAGCAAGAAAATTCTTATTTGAGATCAATCAAATTATGTATAATATAGATTTTTATGCCACCAAGTAAATACCCTGAAAAATTAATGTGCTCCTATAATTTGGATGAGGATTTGTGTAAGAATATTTTTAAGTCACGATGTTAAAAAAAAAGTGGACTCTTATTTAACATTAATAGACAAACTTCCAGTCATGCATTGAACGTGGTGCTGAAAAGCCTTTAACAGCAAATATCCACTAGAGGGAGAGATTGGACCACTTTAAAACAAAAAAAAGATCATTTACACATTCACATTCTTTGTACAGATGTAAGATGTGGAAATGATTCTATCAGGAGACCTGATGTAAGACGTGATGCCATACTATCCTAACTGACTTAGTTGGTGGCGATTTCACTTTCTGCTCGCTTTTAGTTAAATTTGCAAAATGTCAAACTGTTTAAAAATTCATTTTTCATTGCTGTCCCTTCGTTGCGCCCATTGTATTTTATTCACTACACCAATAACAATTTTTTTTGGTCAGCGTGTTTTGGTCAGTGGGTGAGATTTGGGATTTACTTGTCTCATCTGTTTGTAGTGAAAGGGTCTTTGTTTTTATGTGCATTACAGGGCAAAATTTTTACTCAACCACAGAAATGAGAGAAGGTCTGATGTGGTTATTTGAACTTTTAAAAGGACCTTTATCTGGATACAAGTGTGACAAATGTTTTGTTTTGACAGTTATTGTGCACTTGAACTTTTTGTATAACGTTTTTCTTCTTTTTTTATGAACATAATGTTTGATTTGTTTCAACAAATTGGTTCTTCAGAGTGTGAGAACACTATTGTGCTCTCAGTTCATCTGTCTTGAGCAGCATTGAGAAATAAAATCTCTTCACAGTAACCGCCTATTATCCATATATTTTACTTTTATGAATAGTGCTCATCATAAAAAAATAGACCCATTGCTCTCATATTCTACACACATGTAGCCTGTACTATGCTGGCATATAGTGATAGATTACATTGCTATTGTTCTTTCCTGTGGTAACTGTTCATCTGAGTGTAACCAGGTTTTATCTTTCTACATTAGGTAATTTAATTGTACATTATTGTGAAATTACATAGCTACTGAATCTCTAAAAGGAAACCTGCTATTAAAGTGGGACAACCTTCACTTGGCTCACAGTCTTTTAGTCTTATTTTGTGATACTATTTTTTGTTTTTTGTTTTTTTCACTTAAAAAAAATCAATTCTCCACTGTTTGAAGCCGGGGAGGAGACAAAAAAGAAAATATCTGCCCACCAGTGATGGAAAGTATTGTAAGCTCAGTGTAGTGTGGCTGGTCAGATTCATGTTTTGTGTTATTTTTGGCATTGTTCCCTATGAGGGGGGAAAGTGAACTTCTGTCAAAGTGTCACATTCAGGCAACACTTGTCTTGATCAAAGCTGGCACCCGCTTGGCCCAGATTGTTCTCTCTCTCTCTCTCTCTCTCACACACACACACACACACACACACACACACACAGCACATGTTCAGTTAATGTATACACAAGTACATGCAGTGCAAGCATGCAAAAACATAGAAGTACACATGAAGGCAGGGACATCAGCACAAGCTCCCCCAAACCCACATAATCATACACAGACATAAACACTGTATTGGCCACACAAGACCACACACACAAGCACACACACAGTAAAAGAGGAATACCTTTCAAGGGAAAATAAGGGAAGCCTAAGGGAAGAGTGTTAATCCCCTTTGTTGTTATCGATGTTAATTGAAAGAATGAGCTCTATAATATGGTCCCCTGCTGGGTGATTACTTAGCCCGAGCGCAGCCTGGCACAATTCATAAACACTTCCAGGAAAAACCAAATTAGAGCCATTCTCTGAACTATCACTTTTAATAAAGTGGGAAACCTCTCAAATCTTGCAGAGGACAATATTTATCTGAAGACAGTGATCTGTTCAGCTGTGGCTGTTTTGTCATCTGAGAAACTAGAGATTTTGGAGCAATACAAAGAGAGAAAAAAGGATGAAAGCTGGAAGGGGGGGTGACACAGAGCAACTCACCTTTCTCTCGGATCTTGACCCATATTCTCCTTCCAGCTTTGGGGTTAAGCAGAGTTCAGTGACCGCTGGCATGCAGTGTCAGGTGACCCCTGAAGTCAGCAGAGGTTTCTAATTTTTTGCCAACCTCCAACCTCACCCTTCCTCAGGTCTTGTGGAAAATATGGCTGTAACTCAACCAGGGGAGGTAAACATAGGCATAGTTTTGACTGATAGAATATATTTGGAAATATACTATGCAAGATATAAAAAGTACAGTGGTGTGAATCTAATGGTTAAAATGTTGGCCTTCAAAAGTCAAGGGAAGGCAAAAGAAAAAATAGAAATAATTTAAATGATGTAATGCTTACATTGATGTGATTATTATTCAGTGTGGAAATACATTTGTTTTTTGGAAATCTGGGATAATGGCTTGAATTGACAGTATGGCTCAACTTCAGTTTTACAATTTCTATAACTAGTTATAAGTGTCACACCTCCAAATCTGCCAAAACAGCACAGAGCCTCGTGTAGCTCTGTAGAAGAGCTGTCCTGGCATGTGTTGATTAGTGTACAAAAGTGGCAGCGCAATTGTCTGCATATTTCAAACTTTAATGACCTGAGAAAGATTGCACCGATATCCGTTCTGAGGCTTAGATTTCTGTGGATGCAGCTTTATGTGCCTCCGCAGGGAGTCTTATGTGGCTCCGGGGGGCTCTCAGTGTAAGACCAACCCCTGACCAGCTGTTCACAGGATCTATAGCAGAAATGGAAGGCATCTTCCCCCCGCAATTTTCACCTCATGGACCACGCATGTGTCACACATAAGGAAATGGTGCAGGGATTTGCCCTCCCCCCCTCCCTCAAATCATTTTCTGGATTTCTCCGGCTTCCTTGGGGGAGTTTGATATTACCAATGCATTAACCTCCCATGCCCCCTTGTGAACGGTGAATATAGTTTTGCTGCGAAATGCTTCAGGGGAATATATCCTGACCTTGCAATAACCAATCAAATTTTCTCAATGAATAACAAAAGGAGCTCCAGATACTTTAGCCTCCCAGGATCAGTTTACATATGGTGACATAGATCCAGCTGTAATGAAACAAGTGTTGTAATAAAGGAAAAATACTTTGAAAAAGTAAAGGCTTTCAATGTAAACATCATGATTCAGGAATTATCATTCTCAGCATTTACTGGAAGTTCTTATACCCTCTAGTGGCCAAAGGTTATAACTACAAGGCTGTCAGGACTTCAGCGTTATCACAAAATAAAGACACAAATATGAAAGAGTCTGCATACATACATTGCTAATGTGTGACTGACAGACATTGACTTGCCCTTAATTTGGCTCAAACATCAAAACCTAATCAATGCTGCATAACTGCGACTCCATTTAAATGTCAAAGTGGAAATGGTTTAACTGATAAGTTTACATCATAGGCATGTATCACACATTATCACAGATCTCTGAATTGCACATGCAAATATTATGCATACTCTGTGCACGCATGCAACATCTAAGCAGATGCTGGTCATTCATCCCATCAGTCTTTTTTTTCCAGTACAGCAACTCTGATTATCCTACAATCACAGAATAATATTTTCTCCTTTGAAAACAAAATTACAGCCCTCTTCAAAAATTATGGAATGTAGCCTTGGCTCTACTTTTGTGTGTGTGTGTGTGTGTGTGTGTGTGTATGGGAGGGGGGGCATATGTATCCATGCCTCATACTGTTGAAAGAGGGGCTGTCAGTCTTCAAACATTTGGCGCAGGCCGTCGATGTGTTACCATCCTAATTAGGTTGATTGAAATGCACCCTTAGATTATCACGTAAAGGTTTCCACTCATTACGCAGAGGTTGTTTGTTGCAGAGTGAAAAGCATGAAATGTGGTTCTTCCATAGTTTCCATTCAGTCTCTCTGCAGCACATGAGCAAAATTAACTGTGTACTTCATTCACTAATTTAACTTTTCATAATGTAAAAAGCAGGAAAAAAAACAAACATCCATGTACCATATATAATGTGATGTAGCCCCGCACCATTTAAGTTAATTCTGTAAGACACACATTGGCCAAACATAAATAAATACCACTCATTTGCTTACTCTTGTTTTGATTTGTTTCTTTTCTTACTGCAGCAGTTTTAGTGCAACATTTACATCGTGTGGAAGTTATTGTAATTTCCATCTTCAAAGAAGTAATTATTATTCAGAAAAAATAAACAGCTGGAAAATATCACTGATATTCTTTTCACAGGTCTAATGAAGCTCTAAAGAGTATACAAGCCTGATGAAACTGTCACGTACCATGCAAGGTAACCTAATAACAGGAGTACAATATTAAAAGTTTTGCCTTGTGTAAAAGTTATGCTAAAATCTAACAACGAAATTGAGCGCAACAAGTCACAGTATCATGGCATTTTGATGTTTGTGCTGGGATTTACTGGAGCAAGTACATTATGCCATTCTGGCCAAAACAGTATTTAATTCAAGTCAATGTTTCTGTTGGCTACTGACAGACATTAGAAGTCTGTGTTGTCCCTATGAGCAATGATACTGTGCTGTTGGTTAAAAACAATAAAAAAAGAGAGAAAGTGTCCTTCGGTTTCCTTGGCAGAGTTCATTTGGTACTTCTTTCCATTACCCATCCAACCAATGCTGTCACCAATTAAATGCAGTGCTGCTCAGCTGCTCCATCAGCAGACAATTGTGACATCACTACCTGGCTACTATTGATTTTCGGTGAGTTAACGTGCAACTGACGACTGTGGATAATCTGTTTGCCACAGTACTCATGCATGGATGGGAGCCTGGATGCCGTCATGTATCCAAAGTGAGGAGGTATTCCAACTAACCTTGTTTCAAATGAGTGAAGCACAAAGCCTCAACCACCTCAGACACCCCCTTCTCTGATTTGTAATCAGCTTATCTAATGACATTTTCAATCCAATCCCTAATGAGCTGGAACGGCTCTGCAAGTCACTGATTGATGTGTCTGAGTGGGTAGCTTTTTTATTGCGAGGCATGAAGGGTGGGTACCTAAACAATGTAAGAGTGATTGACGAGATGTTTGGAATACCATTTGAGCCCAGTTGATTCTCTCCATCTCTCCGTTCCTGTTTAACACTGTTCTTTCCTTCTCTCTGGGTCATTAAATAACGATCTCATGATGTCCCATCCAGTCACACAAGTGTGGCACACCCACACTTCTCACCTTGTACTCACACAAAATCATATTAATCTAATGTATTTTTCTCCCATCTCCTCTCATACAGTCCCACTTCCCACAGTACCTGCAAGTGACAGAGATCCCCTTTGCCCCAACAATGCCAGTCTTTAATAGATTAAGTTCGTGTGTATTTACAAGGGTGAGCACTTTAGGCGGACATCCATGCAGGATTTGGGGGGGGGACATCCATGTAATGCACCACTTAGAAAGACAGATTGTAATAAAAAGGGGACTGAGGAAGCATGTCAAACCTCTCATGTAAGTATGTGTGATGTTTACAGTTCATAATCAACAAATTGTGTTCTTAGATAAACCACTGGTTTTTACTGACTATTTTACATTACTGTAATGCAGAGCAAGTTAAAATACCTACTGATTGACATGACCAATTGTGTGACCTCACCAACAAGTGAGGGGCAATTTGAAAAAAACATAACACTAAACCAGTGGTAAGACCATTTGGCGATTTCATTTTTCACTTACACCCCAGAAAAGCCATTGAAATTATATTCCTCAGAAGGAAGGAGGAAAACTATCAAAAAAGGTCAAAGTAGGTGTGAGGAAGGTAGTTATGTGTAATGCAATTGGTTTAAAAAAAAGAAAAAAGGAATACAAGTTAAATCAGAAATTAAAAATGCATGAGAGTATGTTTTAAAAACCAGGCAAGAGAAGGAGCTGTACTAAAGCCAAAAAAAAACACAAGGATGGGGCAGCTAAACCATTATTTATTTATACAATTAAAACCAGGTAAAAAAATCAACAAATCCAAAATACAAGTAAAAATGGTGATACTGGGGCTACCAACAAAAGCTAAAATCTAAAAGGGGGATTATATTATAATCATGACATACTCATCCATGGAGGAGCAATTGATTCATCATTTGACACAGGAAACACCATATGCACAGTAATTTAATAAGTAGAAAGACAGAGCAGCATGATTCTGTTTGTGGGTTCATGCTTGTTC
>JBAJHX010000036.1:5895313-5907558 GCA_037176925.1 Amniataba percoides | reverse complement strand
AGAGATGGTGGAGGTGTTAATGTTGGTGAGGGGGCGTGCAGGCAGAGGGAGCTGGAGGTGGGCTGGTCTGTGCTCAGGCTGAAGGGGGTGGAGGTGGGCCCAGTATCAAATCTATTGAAGAAAAGATTTAATTTGTTGGCCCAGTCTCTGTCTCCAGGCTCAGGGTTCCTCTTCTCATTTTTACCCTGCCCTGAAATGGCTTGGAGACCTCTCCAAACCTCCCTTGCGTTCTTTTGCTGCAGGTGGCCCTCCATTTTCCTCCTGTAGCTGGCCTTGCACTCTTTGATCTTCCGTTTAAGATCCCTCTGCACCCTCCTCAGTTCCTCTCTGTCACCAGACTGGAAAACCCTCCTTTTTTCCAGCAGCAAGGCTCTCAGATCAGGAGTCACCCAGGGCTTGTTGTTTGAGAAACACCGTACCCTCTTGGTGGGCACGGTGGTTTCTACACAGAAGTTTATGTAGTCTGTGATGCAGTCCGTTAAACCGTCAATGTCCTGTTTGTGTGGCCCACAGAGCACCTCCCAGTCCGTGGTGTCAAAGCAGTCCCTCAAAGCATCTCTGGCCTCCTCAGACCACTGCTTCACACGCCTTTTGTTGGGGGGCTGTCTCTTCACCATAGGTGTGTAAACAGGGCGCAGATGGACCAGGTTGTGATCTGAGCGGCCCAGTGGGGGGAGGGGTGATGAGCTGTAGGCTCCTGCTGTGTTTGCATACAGCAGGTCCAGAGTTTTATTGTCCCGGGTGCAGCAGTCCACGTACTGATGGAAGTTGGGGAGAGTGGCAGACAGGGAAGCCTATAGACATTTGACACGAGAAACACCATATGCACAGTAATTTAATAAGTAGAAAGACAGAGCAGCATGATTCTTTTTGTGGGTTCATGCTTGTTTAAAAACAGTCATAAAAAATGCAATAATACGTAAGTTTATGAGGTTGGGAGATATCAGTATTTAAAGTCAGCACAGTGGGAAAGTCTAAAAAGTCTGTGCATGTTTGTGAATGAGTAATGGGTGGTTACAGCTTCACCCCCCTTGGAGATCTTGGATGAAGTGATATGGGTTCAAGTACAAAAGGTCTGGCTACTGGGCAAATCACCTACTGTTAAACACTCACCAATCATCTCCAAAAACATCTGAAATTATCATCTGTGTTTCTGAGCAAAATTGACATGAGACATGTCGAAGAGAAACTTCCACGCCTGATAAATCAACATCGGAGCATCAGCAAGCATTTCCTCTCCCTAAAACTTGAGAAAATGCCTGTTAAGACAAAAAACAAAGTGTCGAGTGGCTTCAGTCATTACAACAGGTGTCTTTGCCTGATGCCGTCATGTTATTCTAACCAGTGCGGGGGGGAAAAAATCTGATGTAGAAATTCAGACACTTGTTAAAAACAACTGGTGAGAGAGAACGTCATTCGGTGAGTGAAGTGTGAATTAAGTGTGTAATACATTACAGGGAGAGCCATTCCTCTCTCAGTACATCAGTCAAACTGATGCCCATAACAAATCTACAACCCACGATCAAGGACAGAAGAACGCAACTATGGAGACTTGAAGTCTTTTACCACTTGCTTTTGGTAGTTTCTTGCAAAGTTTGATTCTGCTACACACAAAAATAATAGCCACACTACTGGTATGTTACAATGCTTCCTGCAGACCACAGTGCCAGTGACTTTGAAACACATAAAACAGTCACTTTCGAGAGAAGGCTTTTAGACTTGGATATTTGCCCGGTGACAGTCTGTGTCGTCCACTGGGCTGCTAATTAATGACGAGCCTTGGCCTCCCTCCACAATGGTATGGAAACTGATCTCCAGAAAAAGTCTACATGATGTCTCTGTTGACTGTTTATTTGGCATTAGCTGGGTCGACACCCTGCATAGTTCCATACTCATGAGTTCCAACTCATATGAGACTCCAAATTGGACTGGACGAGGGCTAACATGCTGAGCGACCGCTCGGCCTGTTTCAGGAGGGGCTCCTGCTCCTGGGGGAGAAATGTTAGATGTGAAACCGGTTGTCGGTGGCCGAAACCTGGGGGACCTGGAGTTGGCAGAGTCCCTTACAGGCCCGGCCTGGCAAAAAACGGCCATCAGAGGGCTTCCACCTCCACTTTCTTTTTTTACACCCAGCTCTGGTGGCCGAAACCTGGGGGTGGCAGAGTCCCTTACAGGCCATTGTAGAGCAGCCATTGTAGGAAGACAGTAAGGCATTTACAACAACAACACAAAGACTTTAAATTAAATTAATTAAATTAGATTAACCATTACTCTTACTAGTTTGTCCATTTTTACATCAGGACAGCAGAAACTTGAAATAGTTACTAGGATTAGCTCAATGTATTTCATAAAACTAACTCTCTTAAAAGTGTCAGCTATAAAAAATGTGTTGTGATCGTTAATCTAAAAACTGATGTTTGTTAACTACACTGATCCAAACTTGTCAGAGAGACAGAAATTGAGAGATGGGCAGAAAGGCACGGCAGCCTTTCATTATAACAGAGGACCGACATTTAGGCACGGTGGAAAATCAAGAGCAAAACACAGACTTGACTAAAATTAAAACACTCACTTTTTTCCATATCTTCACATTTGGACGGTGGAAAAGTGACAGATCTTCGGTTGCAGAGTCAAAGTTCATCAAATTCAGGTCAAATCTTGCACCATGGAAATGGAAAAATTTCAAAATCTTCAAAATGCGGAGGTAGTTCAAATTATGACCAAACGGATGTCGCTGCGTTACTTGATTCTTTTTTTATACCAATGCAATGCGCTTCTTTAAAGTGTTTTTCTGTAAAAGCTTAACTAAAATACAAAGTGATGTCATGTGGATTGAACTTTTTTTATTTTCTACTGATATATATAGAAATAGAAGGTTGGTACTATGCTTTCAATCAAATAGATTTAGTAGATGACTACAGAGATTCAGAGAGTAAGTGCCATGGTAAGAAGCCAGAGGGATATTTGGGCACAGCGGCTAACAACACTGACAGAAACTAAATGCCACTGTTTGTAGACCTACCTGGAAATAAAGTCAGTTTTACAGCAATACTAAGTACAGAGAGTGAGGAAGATAGAAAAAGAGGCACGGCGGCCATTTAAAGGATAGAAACGTTGGGGCACGGCGGCCAACCAAGAACACAACTTAAGATTGAAATTAACCTTCTATTAGCTGATTGAAAACCACGTAAGGTCAGACAGAATCTTAACTCATTATCATAATATTAAAATAGAAAAATGTCAATTGGTTTCTAAACGTCGCACTTTGAGAATGTGGAGGCAGCTCAACTTATTTGACTACACTTGATGCAATTTTTGGTTTGTATCCAAATAACTGAATCCAATTATTGTATGTGACTTTGGATAAGAGTTACACCTAAAGTTAACTATGTGATGTAGCTCTCCCTGAAAGATGTTGTTTAAAAAAGTACAGAGGAAAAGTTGAGAGGAAGACAGAAATAGCTGTAGAGAGAGAGATAGGCACGGCGGCCATAAAGAACACAACAAAGAAGGAGAGAGAAAAACAGAGAAAGAGAGAGATGGACAGGAAATAAGACGGGGGGCATTTTGGCACGGCGGCCAACCAAGAGCAAAACACAGGCTTGTGTAAAATTAAAATGACACTTACACCTTTTGTAGATCTTCACATCAGGACAGTCGAAAATTGAAGATCTTCTGTAGCAGAGTGAAGATTCAGCACTTTAGACTGAATCTCACCCGATGGACATATTAATGAGCAAAACTTTTTGGCACGGCAGCCAACAAAGAGCATAACAGACTTAAAATAATTTTCATTTTGGCACGGCGGCCAAAACATTTGTGGATCTGCTCATCAGGATGCCAGAAAAATGACACATTTTCCAAGCAGACTAAAAGTTGCTGTTTTTTTTTTCTATTTTATCAATTTAGTTGATGACACTTGGGCAATTTTCAGTTTGTCAATCAAACCCGTAGTTGGATCATTGTTTAAATTTTAGTTTAAAGTTGCTTTGGCAGCTTTAAACGGTGTCATCTACAAAAATGTGCTGTGATGGAATGTGGATCAACCTAAAAACTTTCATTTTATAACTATACTGATCCAAACTGGTCACAGAGAAACAAAGATGAAGAGAGATAGGTAGAAAGACACGGCAGCCTTTCAGTGAAAGAAATACACATTCTGGCATGGCGGCCATGGTAGAAAGACAGTAAGACATTGTTGCACGACGGCCAATCAATACCAAAACACAGACTTAAGTAAAAATAAAATAACACTTACTTTTTGTAGATCTTCACATTGGGATGGTGGAAACTTGTAAATCTTCTGTAGCAGACTGAAGGTTCATCGCTTCAGGCGGAATTTTGCCCGATGGACATAAAATCAACAAATCAACAAAACATTTTGGCACGGCAGCCAATCAACAATGGCATGAAAGAGGGAGAGAGAAAAGGGTAAAGATAGAGACTGGGAAAGAGAGAGGCATGGAGAAAGAGATGAATATTGAGACAAACAGGCACGGCAGCCATGGTAGGAAGACAGTAAGACATTTGGGCACAGCAGCCAAAGAAGAATATAAAGACTTGAATAAATTAAAATTAACTGATTGTAGATCTACCTGGAAAAAGTGTCATTTTTACAACAATGCTGATCCACACTGATGAGACTGATAGAGTCAGAGAGAGAGAGAGAAAAAGAGAGAGAGAGAGAGAGTCAGAGAAAGAGAGTGGCACAACGGCCAACCAAACAGGATAGATGCAGAAATAGAGTGATGTGATGTGATGTAGTGTAGTGTAGATCTATGTAAATGTCAGGAATCAATGTCCCAACTGATGAATGAGAGAAAATGAGAGAAAGAGACAAAGCTATAGCATTTTAGACAGAAAGATAGGGAGACATTTTGGCATGGTGGCCAAGAAAGCAGCAGTCTTACTATGAGTTGATCTTCAGCTTGACAGATGTTCTACCGAAGGCTGGGGTATATATATATATATATATATATATACTGTTGTATCATTGCGTTTCCACCATAGCTGCATCCCAAAGATATTTCTGTGCTGCTATTCGGCTAAATCACGGCAGGCATTAACTTGTCCGTCTGCGCATGCGCGGCGCCAGACATTCAATCCAGATTCTCAAAATTCATTCAATATTCTCAGAGTTCATTCAATCTATTCAGACTTTTGATCGATATTCTCAAAGTTCATTCAATATATTGTTCTATATATATATATATATTAATTTCCTAAACGGCTTGCCATAATACACACACACACACACACACATATATATACACACTATTACTATCAATATTATTTGTTTCTTTATTTTGTGTTTTTTATTGTTATAATAACAATATAAATACAATAATTATTATTATCAGTAGTAGTCGCAGCAGCAGCATTAACAACTCTGTTATCGTCTGGCAAGGATTTGGTACTGGCAAAACACTTCCTTCAGGATTAATATAATTGTTCCTCATCTTTTTTTAAAAACAAACAAACAAAAAAAAAAGAAACCACACATTTAGTAAAGAGGACTTTCTATAACTTAAGAGCACAAAAGCATTTCCAAACTTGAAAATGGATGTGTCCATCTTCCATATCATTAGTATCAGAGGTAAAAAAGAAAAAAAAAAAAACACACACACACACACACACACAGGCCTCAAAAATTTAAGTTAAGGCCGAGTCATGGCACAGTGATCACATACAGTCAGCAAAATATGAAAAACATTCAAATAAAGCCATGGTGTGTTGGCGTATCAAGCTACACATAGCCAACAAATAACAAAACAATACTAAACAAACTGAATCAAACAAATCATGAGGGAGAAGGGCCTGTGCTTACCATGTGGAGTCATTTTAAAATGCCCATTTCCATGAAGACGTCCTCCATCTCGACCTCCAGCTTCACCACAGACTTCACGACCAGTCTCAAATATGCTGTATTTTTGAGCAGTTTGAAAACTTTCTGTCTGCTTTAATGTTCGGTTGTCTTCTTACACAGTTTTTGGTTGAGGACATGTGATTGCTAGCTTTATTTCTCTCCTCGGTCAGTAAAAGGCCATCTTTGTCCATCTCTTGATTAAGGTGATTTTTTTCCAGACTGAGAATTGTTTGCCATGTGGGATGAATTAGGAATTTAATTTTCTCACTAAAAAGTTTCTTCCTGCAAAACATATTGGTCAAATACTGCATAAGTAGGTGGGACTAAAAGCTCCAGCCAATAAAAACAACATTTTCAATGAGGTCCCACTATTACCCCATTGGTTTCCTCAGGTGCCTTTAAATCCAGTTTAAAATGGAGGTTCATCACAAACAGGAAGTGATGATATAATTTCATCAGAGGTTTGAGCACCTGCTTGTGGTTTGGAGGGGTGCTTCAGGTGCTGATCAAACACTGCAAGGTCCTCATTTTAACCCTTTATTGCCACATGTATCATATTTGATTTTTGAGTTTTTGAGGCCTCGAAATAATTTGTTTCCTGAAAAACTTTAAATATATGGTCAAAATGCAAGAAAAATAAATAAAAATGCAGAATGTAGCAAAAAAGTATACAAATTAAAAATCATATAAGCGTTTTTTAATTTTATTATTCAATTTCATTTTATTATTAGTCAGAAGGTTCAATAAACACTCAAATAAACACTCACACACAATTATTTCATGGTTAAAGCTGCATGTCAATCCTTATTTCCTCTTATTTGTCATCAGGTTAAAGCTTGCCCTCAAAATAAATGCAGAGCCCATCAAGTTAGAATGAGTTTTTTTTTCATTTAACTTTTCACACCTTACATTTAGACATAAAAACAAATGCAGGGTGTTTCATGACAATCTTATATGATAAGATAAATGCTGCAAAATGAGCAGATACATGTATAAAATCCCATAAACACATCATGCAAATGAAGACAGCAACTTATCTGACACAAAAGCAGCTGTGAACTGAACAAATATGAATTTCAAGCATCTGATTCAAATACAAACCATGAGCAGAATTGGAGCGCAGGCAATCAAATCACATTACTTGAATAAATTAGTTTAATATTTTTCTAGCATTTACTGCAGATTGCAGAGGTCTGCATATTTTTCCACAGCTGGTGTTATGAAAAGTGGCCCGTCTGCCTGCCGTCTCCTCCCATCTCCAGAGACACGTCTGGCTGACCTCTCCAAGTGGCCACCAAATGAAGAAGGTCGCCATGTTATTATGTGCAACTTTCACAGGCCATTGACATGAATAAATGTTCTTGGCCATTTGCCTGTAAATATTATTTGCTGGACTCAGTCAGTTTAAGCAGTGAAGCACACTGAGTGCATTTTCTGCAGTCACAGGTATTTTCTTCCACTTGTTGTCACCAGTGGTTGTAATTTGCACAATCTGTCCAACTCAAACTTTGCAAATAAAAGTGTCCTGACCACTCCCAGTTACATCATGTTCAACTCGAAGTGGAAAAATCAGCCTCCATCAACATTTTTGTTGTTAAGTCAGAATAACTCAGTATCACTGGTTTACTGTCTGATCTTAGCGATAAACAAGATCAGAGAGTAACATAAAACAGAAAAGCACGCACAGCAAGAAATAATGAAATGTGGAAAAACTCAGACAAAACCATACAAATTCAGAATTATGGACTTGCACTGAGCATTGATTTGACTGTTTTACAAAAATATTTTTTAATTGTTTCCAGATGAGGAGGGGCCTCACTCAGTTCTGTGTGCCCGAATGATCCTAGGAGCTATGTTGTCGGAGGCATTACTCTCATTACTCATTACTGACGGGACAGACTAAGAGCAGTTCAGAAGCCCATCATGAAGAATTCTACAACAAGGACCGTTACGTCGCCCGAATTGGCGTTACCGGTGCCCCACCCTGGAGCCAGTCCTGGGTAGGGCTCGCAAGACAGCGCCTGGTGGCCGGGTCTTTGCTCACGGTACCCGGCCGGGCTCAGCCCGAAACGGCGACGTGGGCCTGCCTTCCAGTAGGCTCCCCACCCGCAGAAAGGTCCATGAGGGGTTGGTGCAATATGGTTTGGGTAGCAGTCGTGGTAGGGGGCCTCGACGCCTCAAACCCTGGACCAAACCTCTGGCAATAAGGACATGGAAGGTCACCTCGCTGGGGGTGGAGGAGCCTGAGCTTGTGCAGGAAGTTGAGAGACACCAGCTAGAGATAGTTGGGCTCACCACGCATAGCTTGGGCTCTGGAACCCAGCTCCTTGAAAGGGCCTGTACCCTCTACTACTCTGGAGTTGTCCAGGGTGAGCAGCGGTGAGCTGGTGTGGGTTTGCTCATAGCTCCCCAGCTCCCCACATTTTCTGCCGCCATGTGTTGGAGTTCACCCCGGTGAATGAGAGGGTCGCTCTGCGCCTTCGGGTCAGGGATAGGTTTCTTGCTGTACCCGGCCTTCTTGGAGTCTCTGGGAGGGGTACTTGATAGTGCTCCAACTGGGGACTCCGTTGTTCTACTGGGGGACTTCAACGCTCACGTGGGCAATGACAGTGATACCTGGAGGGGTGTGATTGGGAGGAAAGGCCTCCCCAATCTGAACCCGAGTGGTGTTCTGTTATTGGACTTCTGTGCTAGTCACAGTTTGTCCATAACAAACACTATGTTCGAGCAAAAGGGTGTCCATAAGTGCACGTGGCACCAGGACACACTAGGCCGGAGGTCAATGAACGACTTTGTTATCGTTTCATCTGATCTCCGGCCGCATGTCTTGGACACTCGGGTGAAGAGAGGGGCTGAGCTGTCAACCAATCACCACCTGGTGGTGAGTTGGATCCGCTGGCGGAGGAGGAAGTTGGACAGACCTGGCAGACCCAAGCTGCATTGTGAGGGTCTGTTGGGAACGTCTGGCTGAGGAGGTCTTCAACTCCCACCTCCGGGAGAGCTTCTCCCAGATTCCGAAGGAGGCTGGAGACATTGAGTCCAAGTGGACCATGTTCTCTACCTCCATTGTCGACGCGGTGGCTCGAAGTTGTGGACGCAGGGTCTCTGGTGCCGTCATGGTGGAAATCCCCAAACCCAGTGGTGGACACCGGAAGTAAGGGATTCTGTCAGACTGAAGAAGGAGTCCTACCGGGCCATATTGGCCTGTGGGACTCCTGACGCACTTGACGGGTATTGGCAGGCCAAGCAAGCCGCAGCACGGGCTGTCCGGGAGGCAAAAACTTGGATCTGGGAGGAGTTCAGTGAGGCCATGGAGGAGGACTATCGTTCGGCCTCGAAGAAATTCTGGCAAACCGTCCGAAGCAGTACTCTGCCAACACTCTTTACAGACAGTGGAAGGAATATTTTGAGGATCTCCTCAATCCCACCGACATGCCTTCCACTGAGGAAGTGTAGGCTGCGGACTCTGAGGTGGACACTTCCATCACTCAAGCCGAAGTCACAAGCACCTTGGTGGCAAGGCGCCGGGAATGGATGAGATCTGCTCTGAGTACCTCAAGTCTCTGGATGTTGTGGGGCTGTCTTGGCTGACACACCTCTGCAGCATTGCATGGAGGTCGGGGACAGTGCCTCTGGAGTGGCAAACTGGGGTGATGGTCCTTCTTTTTAAAAAGGGGGACCGGAGAGTGTGTTCCAACTACAGGGGGATCACACTTCTCAGCCTCCCCGGGAAAGTATGCACCAGAGTACTGGAGAGGAGAATTCGGCTGATAGTTGACCCTCGGATTCAGGAGGAACAATGCGGTTGATCTATGCTTCTACCCTCACCTATGGTCATGAACTTTAGGTAATGACCGAAAGCGGTAGAAGATGATGATGATGATGATGATGATATATAACGTTTGGGGAAGGTGCAGTGACGAGCACCCTCAGTTCACAACAAGAGTTTTCTTAGTTTGAACCCATCGGCTGGCTGGGCCCTTCTGTGAGGAGTCTGCATGTTCTCTCTGTGCCTGTGTGGGTTTCTTCAGGTAATCTGGCTTCCTCCCACAATCCAAAGACATGTAGGTTTGGTTCATTAGTGACTCTAAAACTGCTCGTTGGTCTGAATGTGAGTGGATGTGTGACTGACTGGTGATCTGGATGTACTCTCCCTCTAACGCAGTGCCAGCTAGGACAGGCTGCAGCACCCACATGAGCCAGTGTGAGTTTAAGTGGTATAGATGTGCTAATAAATAACATTAGCCAGCGTAAAGTCCTGCTGAGACAAAGACAGTTGCTGCAAAACCCCTGAATGTGCTAAACCAAACTCATTTCAGTTTTTCGTTTTAAAGAGGGAAGTTGTGTTTCATACTCACAGAGAAACTTGCAGGTGTTTTATCTCTCTTGTTGATGTAAAGAAAAGCAGCAGCAGGAAATGCACAGTTTTACCCCATTCTGTCTGTCATAGTTGAAGTGTAACTATGATGGAAAGGACAGGCCTCTCTCATCTTTTCAAGTGGGAGAATTTGCACAATTGGTGGCTGACAAAATACTTGCCGCACTGTATGTACGTGAACCAGACAGCAGCAGCTAGCGAGCAAAGAGAGATCCAGAGTATAATTGTTCACTGACTGTTGATTTGAATGGTTTTCAAATCAAGAGTCTCCTAACTTTTTGGAGACAGACATGTTATCAGATCACAATGATGGACTGAGGACATTATTAAGCACAAAATGTGACATTTTCTCTCTGTTCATCCACAGATCATCATATTTGACACATGAAATTTTGAGATCTCTACATCATCAGTGTGATTTTTATTTTCCTGAAAAACCTAAATATATAATAAATTTATATAATAAATTTATATTTATTTCTTTGTTTATTTTTTAATTTTCAGAAGGTTCAATATAGAGTCACGGTAAAGAATTTGACTAATTAAAAAAATCTGGTAGTTATTTCATGGTTCAGGCTTTACAGGGTTAAAAGCTTGAAAGTATGAGAGTGTGATGAAACTTATTTTTTTATTTTGAACACAGTGACATAAGATCAAATGAACCACTGATTTGAAAAGCAAAGGCACATCTAAACAGGGAATGTTAATCTGTTTTGACATCAAATACAGAAGTAAATATAAAGTTTCTTCTTTCATAATATATCTTGTAATTTGTCTGTTATGACAGAGTTTCTGACTGTGGACTCTCAGACACTCACTGTGAAGTTGTGGCCTCAGCTCTGAAGTCCAACCCCTCCCATCTGAGAGAGCTGGACCTGAGTCACAACAACCTGCAGGATTCAGGAGTAAAGTTGCTGTCTGCTGGACTGGAGAGTCCACACTGTAGAGTGGAGTCTCTGAGGTCAGTTCACTGACTGTACCTCAATTTAAAACTTTGACTGATGTTTCTTATCAAATTTCAGGAATTGTCTGAGCACAGATTTAAAGAAATGTTCTGTCCTTCCAAATGGTTGAGCAATGGGTAGAATAAAAAAGATACACGTATTAAGCCTCCACAGACTCACATTATGCTCCATCAGTCAGTGGAGACTGACAAGTCTGTGGAGAGTGTAAAGGATATGAAGGCGGTTGTGGAAGATCTGATGATAGGAGATAAAAACAGACTGGGTTAGGGTTAAACAGAGAGAAACACAAGTTAGATGATAAAATTAATACACAAATACAACACTCAGAAAGAGTGAAGTAAGGAACTGTGATGATCTTCATGGTATCAGAAGCTGATGTGGCTGGTACAGAAACAACCCACACAGCTGCTGTGGTGTGGTGTGTATTAAACCAGAGCAAAGAGTAATAAACAGCAGTCTAACACATCACAACAAAGCAGGATTCAAGGTCTGTTTGATGATTTGAAAAAATCAGCTGGAGGAGAAAAAAGACTGTAATTGTGTCATGAGTTAAAGAAATCAAGTAAGTATTCAGTGTTTGACATTGTCTGCTTGTTGAGCTTCAGTGAAGGAATAAAATCTTAATGAGATGATTTGATCCGAAAGAGCCTGTGAATTTAGTAGACACTCACTTTATTTGGCTGAAACAAACGGCTGAAGCTTCATATCAGTTTCAGCTTAACTTATGAAATAATTTCTTACAGTGTAGTTGTGTTAGGAAGGGAGCACTTCACACTCAGTAAGGACAGGAAGAATGATTACTGCCACCAAAAAGTCTTTAATGTGCAAATGACATGTGAATGTTTTTTTAAAGACACATTTGAAAATATAATAAAACATCAGAACAAAGGTATGTAATAAATGAAGTACATTATTTAGTCTAACGCGTGTTTTGTTATTGATCCTCTATTTTCAGACTCGACTGAGATCAGCAGCTTGTTATTAATCTGTGCTGACATGAATCTGTGTGTGAATGTTGTGGTGACATTTGGATGAT
>JBAJHX010000036.1:5872247-5892020 GCA_037176925.1 Amniataba percoides | reverse complement strand
GTTCAGCTTGTCTGCACTTTGAAGAAATTAAGCATTACTAAGAGAACAAAGCAGGGCCTTCATAGGGGAAGGTGAAGGGTTCCTGCAACCACACAAGGCATTCCCCTCAATCACAGCTGAAGGTTTTCTGGCAATGGGAGCCGTGGATGAAGAGTTGAAAAACAGGCTTGGTCCATCCAGGTGGAGGATGCATTCATTGTCAATTAGGCCATTGTGTCACCCTGCACGGTGCATGTACATGTGTGTGCCTGTAAAAGTGTGATGGAGCTGTGATATTTTCTGATGCTTTAGTTTTCACTAATTTTACAGGAGCGTGTGGAAAAATACAGCGTCGCAGTCAGCAGGGCAATCTGCTCCTGCACCATGCAGTGCCTGTATCTGTCTGTATTCATGGGTGGTCTGTTAGATTTCCATACTTTGATTATCCTGATGGGGTGAGGCAAGTTGTTGGTTTGGTGACTGGTGGTGAGTTGAAGTTTGTCAGCATTATGTGCCAACTAAGGAAAATAATCCGTAGTGGCATTGTTCACTTGGCACAGCCTCTGCAAAGCGCTGGTGTTGTGCAGTTGATTTCTCAAAATTCTTGATACACAAACACTTGAGATAAGGTGAGAAACAAGTCTACGGTATGCAAGCACAATGCTGTTAGTACTTGAGGAACCAACATATGCAAGAGTTGAGTAGTTGCACTGAATACGTCCTAAAGTTGAGCAAGTGTTTTCTTTCAAACGCTTGCTAAATAATTCTATGTAATACAATAAAGAACATCATTCATTATAGTTTATTGGTCAATCTCTTTTATTTAACAGTGTCCAGCTTTAGTCCTGAGCCACACTGGTATCTGGTACTTCATGAGCTCAGTGGGGGTAGTGGTGATGTGGTAGTTGCAAGTATTTCAGTATAGTTTCTCTGGGAGGTAAATCAACTGTGAAATATTAGTGAATGCAGCAAATGTCCATTAAATATGTATCATGACTGTATGATGCTGATTTTACACTTTGAGGTGATTTTTTATTGTTTAATGCCCCATTAACTGAGTAAATAATCAAGATTTTAATACCATATCACAAAAAACAACATACAACCTTTACAACACACTTCATTAACTGCATTGTAAGAACTGGTACATTGACGGGCTTTGTTTTTTATTCAGTTTCGTTAGAAATTTGCGGTATGAACACTAAATAAGATATGTTCAGGACTGAACAGCAGTTCCACTTCTACACCACTCTATGGACACTAGTGGGCTGTGTGGGGCAGAGACTCTTGGCCAGACACTGGTTTCCCACAGGGTGAAATCTCACCACTAGTTTGCAGACATGCAAATGTTTGAGTGCCAAGAGAGGAACACTTTCCTTTGGGTCTGGCAGTGTAAAATCGAGCTACTGTGCAGCACATAATGTAAGACTGGCAGTGATACTGCAGTCAGCATCATATTTACCCTAGATTTGTGCAAGGTTCAGGCAATGTTTCTGGAGAGGAACTCTTCTAATGCAAATTATAAAGCCAAATTTACTGCACATCTTACATTTTTATTGCTCATGGAAAGACTCGTTTTTTATTATATCCAACTCTGGTTTAAAAACCCTTCGAGCAGGCTAGTTTTATCTGCCATCTCTGATAAAAGTTTTACAGTCTTTTTCCTGGCCAAGATGAAGGCAGTTATTATAACAGGGCTGCTTACACAATACAGAGGTGGTGAACTTTAGCAGGCTCTCACCCCTGCAGAGTGTCATAAGACTAGCCACTTTGTTTTTAGGTTTCACCCCTCCAGAGATGCTCTTTCTGCCCCAGCGATCACATACAGCTGACTACCAATAATTAGCGCAATTCTTCAGCCCTTCATTTTCATCTTGGGCTCTCAAACCCAGAGAGAGGTGGTGTATTAGCAAGTAGCTAAAAGAGCAGATTTTTTCAAGAAAAATGAAAGTTGCAGTTGTGGGTTTCAGTGGTTTATCTAATGAAAATAAAATACAACATAATTATCTTGATTACTTACAAGGAGGAATCTCTGACCTAAACCATTAACTCTGCTAGGGTTGTAATTAGAGAGCTTCATGCACTCAAAGGGTAACCAGTGTTTGGATAGGACACTTGTTGCCGAAAATAATATGCAACTGATTGGATTAATAGCCTAAACCACTACTTGGACAGCAATAGATCAACATGATGATTACCACTATAAATCAGATTAATCAGGAATATGTCAACTTCACCCAGTGTTGTGTCCCAACGTGAACTACCACCGCTCACATGATTAAACAGGGTCAGAACGAGACCTCCCACACTGCAACACTTCCCGGGCCAACTGATGTAGAGCACTGACATCAGCACAATAACTTCACTAATCAGTGGTTATTATGAAGACTAATGCTTGGGCCGCTCAGCCGTGTCCAATGCATTATCTAGTTCAGTGGAAGCTATTTGACGGGGAGGGGTGAAGCAGTACAGTAACGTAGTCCAAGTGCAACTTTCCACCGGAGGGCTGGTGAACCCACAGAACCAACAATCTGCTGTCTTGTGCCAAATAACCGAAACGACCAAGCCTTCATGATTTTACTGGCTGTTGTTGTAACCTACAAATAGAACTGGACTAATTTATAATTGGTTCAGGGTAATGCATATCATTATCATTGCTTCAGTTGCCTTAAATCAAACTTATACAGCACTTTTAATACCTTTTTCAGACTGTTACATATATTACACAGTGTGAAACTGATCATATACAGACTCATTTACAGGCATCAAACATTTGAGGAGTCAGGAAACAGGTCAGAAACATCACTGCACAGCCGTCAGAAGTTTGACACAATCACTTCTAATTTCTCCCCTCTGGTAGGCGCTACAGAGCACTGGGGTGAACGCCAAAAGAGCCAGAGGAACCAGACACAAGAGCAGCTGTCTTTCCACACACGGTCACTCTGATGAGCAGTTGAATCAGTCATATAATCCTGGAATACTAAAACATCGAGTTTAACAACAAACGATAAATTACAGGTTTCACAGTTTTAATATATAACATCATATGTGTTGTTCAGCTTATCCAGTCCTTGTTTTTTGCAATTTAATCGACTTCAATCTCTCTAAAAAACTGTTCTGAAAACTGGAATCCGGCATCAATTTCTCTGTAAAGACTGACGATTCAGACTGTCCTGTCCTTTGTTCCTTCACACATCTGACTTTATGTTTATGCTCATATGCATCGACCCCCTCTGCAGTTCGGCTGCAGTCACACCGCTAAAGACAAACCATATGTAGTGAAGCACACTGCTTTGCTTGGACAAAGCAGCTGGCATCCCTTGCTATGTGCCCTTGCTTGTGGTTCTTACAGTGGGTGATGTGAAGACAGGAGCTTTATCTTGTCAAGATGTCTGGACTGTAACTGGCGAGAGTTAAATAAAACACAAATTTAAACAAATGTTTAAAAATGTTGGATTCACAATAAGTAATAGTTTTCATTCTCAAATTGAACCAAATTCACATTAAAGCATCACAGAGTTCCCGGTATTGCTCCTGAACCTCAACATGTCATTGAACCATTAAATCACATGCTTCAGCTGCTGGTCGTGCAATTTTATGGGTGTGATTTATTTTAAATAACATTTTGTCTGCAGTCTAATAAAAGTGCATACTTTATATAGTGGAGTTCTCATTTTGGCAGGTAACTTATTCTGAAACTTCTCCCTCTACATCTATAGCCCCGACACCACCCACACGACTACTTTCACATCTCTGCTTCATCGGACTCTGTGCTCCCTATACATGGATTCCTGTGCTCTGCTTAGTTTGCCAAAGTAGATATAAAAAAGTTGAAAGTAAGTCTTCAACTGTTCTCCCCACTTACCCGCCTGAGACAGATAAACGGGCACTACCCCTGCTCCTCTTTCCAGTCCACTTCTCCTCCCTTCCTCCCCGGTGGAGTCCAAATCTTACTTGAACACACATACACATGGAAGTGTGTCTTCCCTGCTAATATCATGCATTGTGAAAACATTCCTGCATGTTCTCTCGTCCAACTCAAACAACTAGTACCAGTATAACATTGGTTGTAATTTAAAATAAAATAAATATTAGTCTTCTGAAATATAAAGTAAGATTGATAAATGGATAGCTGGGATCGGGTCCAAGCAGTGGCCAAAAGCCAGACTTCAGCACCATCTGCAAATGTTTTAGGGGAAACAGTTGTTTCACTGCGAGCTGATACATCCAAGGTGTACGGGTTACGCTCGATAAGGTCAAGACAATAACAGTCAAGGCATCAGTATTCTTCGACAGCAGTACAGAATCACTGCAAAGCCCGACTAAACCTTCAATCATCAAGCTGGCTGGCAACCACCATGCCCCCCCACCCCCACCCCACTCCACATTCACCTTCATCTTCCTCTCCCACCTCCCTTCACTCTTGCTCCCTGTCAGCTCCCATCAGCCTCCCCTCTGTGATGCTCAGAGAGGAATTTTACAGCTGCTGTCAGCTTACTATTCACACGCACACACACACGGACCAAAACACACAAGCGCACGCATACACGCCTCACACTCGCAATAACGCGCAAAGACACATATGCACATAAATCACATGAGAGAGCACGCACGCAAAAAGCCACATATGCTCGCCACACTCTCACGCACACGTGTACACATGTCGCCTTGATGACAGTTTCAGGCTGCTAATTAAATGAGACCGTGGAGTGAAAACTACTTGAAGAAACTAAAGCAGAAAGAAACCTTAAAAGCCACACTGGAAGACTTAAAGGAGCAGTTCGACATTTTGGGGGAAGAACACATATTCAGTTTCTTGTCCAGAGTAAGATGAGAAGACTGAGACCGCGTTAATGTCTTTATGGTAAATGTGGAGCTATTGCCAGCAGCGGGTTAACTTAGATTAGCATAAAGATCAGAAACAGGGGCAAACAGCTGGCCTGGCTTAGTCCAAATGTGACTAAATCCACCGAGCAGCACCTCTAAAATTAAGCAACGTTCAGTCTGTATGAAAACTGAAATGCAAAAATTACTATTCAGCATTTTATAAGGGGTGTGTGCCAGAATATTTCTTGGCCATTGTTAGTTGCCAGACAGACAGACAATGGAGAAAACAGGGATGTTGTGTTTTTTTATTTTTTTATTTTGGTGCTGATTAAAAACGGAAAAATGTTAAAGAGATTTAGAGGCACTGGTAGGTAGATTGTGTTGTCTTTGCACGGAGCCAAGCGAGCTGTTTCCCCTGTTTCCAGTCTTGGTGTGAAGTTACTCAGCTGCTGGCAATAGCTTCGTACTTAACGTATGGACACGTGAGTGGTATTGATCTTGTTATCTTACTTCTCAGCGAGAAAGCAAATAAGCGTGTTTCCCAAAATGTTGCACTTTCCCAGTGATACTACACGCCTCAGTGTGTGCAGAAACACATGTGATGGAATGAGCTCCCTTTGTGTGCCAGCTCTTTGCCTTTGTGCATCCCACAGATGATATGAGATGAAGACAAGGGAGTGGGGAGGCTAAAGGAGAGACAGGTGGGGAGACAAATAAGCAGCCAGACGAGCAGGCAGACTGAGAGGCATACAGGAGCTCAAGGGTTCAGAGGTCAGATCGCTCACAGCAGTCAGCTCAGTTCGGACCAGAGGGCGTTTCTTAATACTCAACGTCTTCAAACGATACGCCGTCTCCTCTTTGCCTCTCTCTCTGCTGTACCTGCAGTGAAGCATTGTACTGTCCGACTGTTTCAAAGTTCAAAGCTCTGGAAACTTTCCAATCAGCTGTGTGTGTATTTGCTGAATAAATATAAAGACTCGACTCACACAGAAATATGTCAGCGGTATGTTTTCATTCACATGAAAACAGTCACTTTGGTGCAGAGTGAGTATTGCAGTGTGTGCACACGTGTGTGTGTGTGTGTGTGTGCGGGGCTGTGTGTGTGTGTGTGTGTGTGTGTGCGGGTGTGTGCCAGAGAAGGAGGGGTAGTATAACTTCAGCAGCAGCTGACACTGTAAAGATTTCCTGAGCCTCCAAACATATGGTAGAAATTGTCTTCCTGATGGCATTTTATCACTGATTAAATCCAGAATTGGCAAACTTAGGCAGAAATCTGGAAGTAAGTTTTGTATATGTATCAGTTTTATAGGCTTAGAGCACATTACTCGCAGAATGACGGCGTTCTTATGTTCACTTTTTCTTATTTATCTGTTGCATCTGAGAGAAAGATGGTCATTTGGTTTTGATACTGCAGTACTGTATCATCCATTCCCTTTTTGTCTTTCAAGACAAATAAATCCCTCATGTGTGACACTGTTGCTAATTTAACAGGACACAGATTGTTTGAGAAATACAATAAACACCTTGCACAAACCCTCGGGACAAAGTGTCGTAGAGAGCTGAAGTCCTGTCCAACTGTTGGCTTCTGCTCCTCCAGCATCCATTGCTCAGTGTTATTTATCACAGAGGTCTTCTTTCATCACTCTCTCTCAAATGCTGTAATGTGATACAGGAGTTTTCTTTCCCTATCTCAAGCTAAATAGCTATCTATTTCTGTTCTGGACACCCGAACACCCAATGTACGTGAACTTTTAACATTCAATCAGCAGGCATGTCAGCGCCTCGGTGGCTCAGGCCCTTTAGATATGCGGCTGTAGGACGCTGACAAGATAATTGCTAATTCATTGAAATGGCGAGATGCTCAAATTCCATCTATGTTGAGATAAAGACATAAAATCCCCGTCGTCTGCTCGCTCCAGCTTTGCGGAAGATGAAATGTACCGCAGGCTGACACCTCTTCTGGAGCAGAGGCTGAAGCTGAAACAAACAAAAAAAAAGAACCTCATAAACCAGCTTGCTTACAATCACCTCTGATTGTTTTTGCTGTGATATTCTGACTCGGCGCCAGAAAAGATCACACCGTAAAGCGTCTCAGGTTTATTCTCCTGCAGCGCAGCAGAAAAACTCATCTGGTTTTCTTTTGGGGGAGGATGAAATGCTCCAGAATATGAAACAAGCGCTCCCGATGCTTTGGCTCCCACACTCATAAGCACTTCCATGAATGATTGTGGGGAGTTCACAAATGCTGGCTCGCTGCCTATCAGTGCAGCTGCGGAATACGGGAGAGATGGGAGACTGAGGAGCGGATTAAACGGGGTCAGAGGTCAAACTTCAGACTGTAATCCATCAGAAATTACTGATTACCTGCCTCAGGGTGTAATGTCCAGGTCACCTTTGGTTTGCAAAATCCAGACTACTGAATTAAAATAAATACTTTCATCACTCTTTGCACCATCGTTTTTAAAGCGCTGATGTGGAACCTGCATTACAAACAGTTGTTATTGCAGTCCCCTGGCATTGCATGGAAAGGAGGAAGTGTGAGTGCTTCATTACCTCTCAAGCAAAACGGAGCAGGACGACCTGTTTTCCACTTCTTTATCTCACACACACGTCCTCCCGCAACCTGAGAGATGCACACAAAGCCCATCTCTCAGCACAGGTGTCAAATGTGATTGGCTACAGGCTTTGCGTATTTACACCCCCACCCACACACCCTCCACCCCCTCCCCAAAACACACACACACACACACACATTCATGCGCACACACCGCTCAGCAGCCAAGAGCTCAGTGTTTCCTATAGGCAGGCTCCCGGGGGGGTGGAGAGAGAGAGAGAGAGAGAGAGATATTCAGCACTCAGTGCCACTTTCATAGAAGTCTGCTATTGCCAAGGCGAGACGAAGCCTATTTAAGACAATCACATGATTTCACTGGGAGTCAAAATGGTCCGCGGGGGTCGCTGGGTAGAGAGAGAGCGGCAGAGTGAGAGAGTGTGTGCCTAAAGAGAGAGAGAGAGAGAGAGAGAGAGAGAGAGAGAGAGAGAGAGACTTTGACTGGTCTGAGTGGGGAAAAAAGGAAAATGACTTGCCGGGAGAGAGGACTCAAGCGATTTGCCGCGTCGGGAAAGTGCGCTTGGAAATGAATGGAAAGCAAAGTGGCACAGCTGAGGAGGGAGCCTTCATCTGAAACGTGTTGATGCTTCTGTTGACGTGTTGGTTCCTGCAGAACCGCCGCTTCTGCTGCTGCTGGACGTCTTTATTGGATCTCTTGGGGCTCGCTGGCAAGTGGCCGTGCGGTTTATGCGTCGTTTTTGTGCGTAAAGGTGACCGAGCACCGAGATGACTTTCCGTCGGAGACACTGCGCGCTGCTGCTGTTCCACCTCTTTTGCATTTTCACCCTGAGCAAAGTAAGTGTGAAGAGCCGCGTCTGTCATCTCCTGTGCGCTCGTAAAGTTGTCAACAGTTATTTTCCATGGCGGTGATGATGATGGTGATGATGATGATTTGCAGGATGCACGGGGCCGAGTCATTTTTACACTTCCTCCCTTACAGAGCGTGGTTTTGGACAGTGCTGCAGAGCCTCCCCGAGAAGCGTCGGCCCTGCTCCGGTCTCTCAGGTTACCTCAGCACACAGGTGAGTCAGACACCCTGCAGGCCTCGCTGCTCTTTTCTGCAGTCTTTGACATAGTAACAGTGAGGGAGAGTGCACGCGTTACGGCCCTTCGTCTTGTTATTTCTCTGCCTGTCTCTCTCTCACGCTGCATCCCTCACACCGCCCGCAGCATCAGACCTCGCTCACCTGCGCTGTGCGTTTCCTCTCTTCGCCGCTGGGGGGCGACCTGCGCTCTGACACGCAGCCATCAGTGTCCTCTGCAGCAGTGAACATCAAACTGGGGAGCACCAGCAAAATGGGAAACTGTGCGCTTTTGCAACTGCTCACTTTCCTTTAAAGGAAATAGTGATTTTTGATGCCCTTGCACAATAAACAGTTTACAGCATCAGTGGCTTGTGTGACGTTAATATGATTTGCTGAATAGTACAATTAAAATAGCTCCTGCATGTTAGTGGACTTTTTTTATAACACACTGGGGAGTCTAAGTCTCTTCAAGGGAGATGAGGCTTGGTGTGGCTGCTTTGTCAAATCAGTAATTAGTGCAAGCAGTAAGTGCGAGACTTTCATCTGTTCTTTGTTTTGGTGGATCTAACCCCATGTGGTGTGCTGAGTCAGCAACTGCTTTGGCTGTGCTTTCTCCTTCAGATCCTTTGATTTATTTCTTTTTTTTTTTAGTTACCATGAAAAGCAGACGCACAAACAAATAAACAAACATCAAAACTCTTCTCGCTGAGCACATGTGGAGGTGATGAGAAACAGAGGAGGGGGGAAGCCCTGACTTCTGTCTCAGATCATCTCACAGCCGGCGCTTCAACAGCTCTGGCTCGGCGGTGATGTGTTGAACATTCATACAGCGATGTAAGAGCGGTGAGGAAGAGTGTCTGCATGTTCAATCTTTTGTTTAAACCAAGGCACCCATTGGTCAGACTCCCTATCAGAACTAATGGCACTCAGGAGCCACTAAACCAACAAACTACCCGCCGCAGGATCTTGTCTTAATCCATTCAACAAGATGTGTGTGTGTGTGTGCTCTGTTCCCGCAGACTCTTTGTTTGTATACTGTCAGACGTGGGTCACTGCAGCTGGTTTTTGAGTCAGGGCGGAACAAACACAGTTGACTAGGTGTAACTCTCTGTGTGTGTGTTGGGGGTAGGTGGACAAAATGACAAAGAAAGAGAAAAACGCTTTCCGGTGTGCGCACAGAAAAAAAGGCTTGAGACTTGAAGTGTGTGTTTGCTCTTTGCAATTCCAGCAACTTTCTGGGTAGCTCACGACGCTTCGAGGGTCGCAGGTCTGCTCGCTCCGCTGTGACCGCCAAAGCTAACACATAATGCAAGCTGCTTTAAATAAATGCATCCACTAATAAGTATATGTCATGTTGTGGCGAGGGGCTGTTAGTCAGCCTCAAGATGCACCAAATAGCCAAGTTCAAACCTCAGGCATTCACACTGCCAGTGATGACACACTGTCTGTCACCCTGCATGTTTCTGCCACTGCCAAAACACGTCTGTCTCTGTGCTATATTTACTCATTATTCAGGGGTTGCTAAAGCAGGTCATACTGTACAGTAACTGAAGACCGGCTCTTGTTGACTGTAAGTCCAAGGTTGCTGTTATTTCTGTGCACTTAAAGCTGATAAAGCGACCTTGTATCATTTTTCTCATGGCAAGACTGAACGCATTTGCAATGGCCATTCCAGCGCTGTCACAAAATCAACAATGGCACAGTATTATTTGTTTGCTCGGTGGTTACTCATGGACCCAAAGTGTATTAAGTGCATTATGCGTCAAGATGTGAGATGGCTTACAGTACCAGGCTCCCCCTGTTACCACTAAATTCCCACCACAGTAGCAAAAACGACTGTGAAACACGTTTCCCCAACGTCAGTCAACCTAATTTACATTTTTAACACATTTTGTTGCATTTAGAGGCTTCTAACACCAAAATCCTGCAATGCATCCAAACCCTGGTCATGACATGCTTACTTCCTCATACAGGTCGTTCTTTAGTAGGTCACCCCATCCTTACTCACAGGACGGACAGGAGCAGCATCAACTGTCATGATTTCCTCTGGAAAAACGATTATGGTGCAGCTCAAGGAGTCAGCTTCTCATTTGATTTGACCTTTGGAGGAAAGCCCGTTAGTTTCTGCGGCCACAGAGCCATTAGACATTTAAGTGATCTGAGAGGCCAGGCCTGTGACCTGCCACCATCTCCCTTTATGACCTGCAGTTATCCAGCCTGTGCTGTAGTAAAAACTGCAGTAAAACACTAGGTCAAACATGATTCACTCTCTGCTGAAGGGCCTGTGTTGGAATTGTCTAAAGCCCTTCCTTTTCTTGTAACTCTTTCTTGACCCCGCCAGCAAAAGTATATGATGCAGGTCAAGGAAGGGAAGAGGTCGTAGTTTTTATTCAGTGCTTGATGCACCCAAGGAAACAGCTGACACAGCACGGCCACAAGGACAAAGTTGTACCAATGTCGAATATTTATTAAATACATCCAAATTAAAAGAGCAGATGATGCCTTTCAGCTGGTTGTTTTCTCTCCTTGAGTCTGTCTGATTCAGTGTTTCATTTTGCACCCAATAATCTCCCCTTTTCTTCCCCCTTTCTTCCATCCCTTCCTGTTTTTATCATCAAGAATATGAGATTGTGTCTCCATATGAGGTCAACCACCAAGGAGTTTACATCTCTCACGAAGTTGCCCACCACCAGCGCAGGAGGCGGCGCAGATCACTGACCCCCGATGCCGGCTCGTCAAGCACACACGGTGTCAGTGAAACGGTTCACTTCCGGCTGAGTGGCTTGGGGCAGGACTTCCACATGGAGCTGAGGGAGGCCTCGGACAGCCTGATTGCACCTGGCTTCACCATCCAGGTCCTGGGAAAGAATGGCACCAAGAGCCTGAGGGCCTACCACCAGGACGACCTCTGCTTTTACCAGGGGTCGCTGAGGTCGAGGGTCAACTCTTCGGTGGCACTGTCCACATGCGTGGGGATGGTGAGTCAGAACATGCACAGAGTCGGGTTGCGGGAGTGTTTGCATAAGAGGGAGTAAGTAGATGAGTCGACCCAAAATATATCTCGATCTAAAACATATCTCTTGGACAGTTTTATTTTATTTCAATCTTGGCAGCATTGGAGTTAACCTACCTAGTGAATGCTGTAATTGCACTCACAGACGGAGAAGAAATAGTGAGTCTGTGAGCCAAATTTAAGAAATTTGACTCATCCTTGGAGCACGGATCATGTAAACACAGCATTAATATTCTTGTCATGTTGAATCTGAGAGAGAGAGAAAGAGAGAACTCCGTGACACATTTTGGGCTCCAACTTTTAGAAAGCGCTAAATTAGAATGAATACAAGGTAGAAGTCAATGACTGCAGGGTTAAATACTGAACATGTACTTTCATTTTGGGTTAGAAGACACCAGATGCCAATCAGACACTGAGCTAAAGGAAAGAGTGAGAAGGGGAAGTATGAAAGGAAGAGAAAATCAGATTACAGCCAGCTCATCGAGATCAAACCACTTTTTTTTTCATTGCATGGAACTGTCCTTGTCTTTGGCGCATACACAGTCATCAAACAGTCCTTTCACTATGCTACTGTGAAGCTGCCTTTCACACAGCGCATGAGTCAGTGCATTGTCTGTCAGGTCTGGCCAGAAAATTGACTTGTACATGACTTAAGTTGACTTAAAAGCCCGCTGGTTAAGTTGGCAAGTCATGCACAGAAGTTTCCTCTTCTAGTCTGTCCTGCATCATTAGCTGTGGCTCATGCACTTTTGCCTAAATCAGCTAATGAATAACTAATGAATGGAAAAGTCAAGTCTGTGAACGCCACAGAAGGGTTGGTCACTCAGCCAGGAAAATCCCCAAAACACATACATGCCAAAACGATGTTTTGGTGGCATTTCATCTTCTTACTTAACACAAAGTATACTGTTTGTCATTTCACGGATATGAATTTTTATTTAACATCTCTTAGCCCTGAGTGGCATCGTCTGAATATATTTCTTCAACTCACAAGCAATGACCTTTGAAGACCTGGCGCCTTAAGTCGCAAAAATACAGTATATAGAAAATTTAATTGAACTGAATTGTCTTAGAAGGAAGGGTGGGGTGCAACTGGGTAGCGAGCAAATTTGTAAGTAATGTTCATATTAGCTTGATATACAACACACTAAAAACTACATAACTAATAAGATAATATTTAAATCCCAAACTAAGCAGATTTATTGGTGTTGAAATGATCAGTTAATGGCAGAATGACATGGTGTTTTTATGTTAGGTTGGACTGAAGTGTGTGAACCGAATGTTTGCTCTCTATGTCATCATGTTTTATTCCTTTTTCTCTTCTCATGTCGTTCATCCAACTTGTTCCGGATAAATGTCATAACCAGAGGATGTAGACTGATGTTCCTAAATGTACAGATTGTAAATAGTACTCATGGGCTTGTTTGCGCTCTGCGGTGAATGTTGGCTGAATTTCAACTTGCCTCAACGGTCCTCCTCTTTTTTTGCATGAATATAAAGGAAACATTACTGTAAGAATGACATGAAGTAAGCCTGTTTGAAGCAGCTCCACAACAGAAAGACCCCCAGTGTTATACTAGCCCTCTCAGCAGCCTGGACTAGAGAACAAAGGGCTTTATGAACACTGCTAATCCTTTCAGTCCTGAACTCACAAACACGCATTTTCTCAGCAGTCACTCGAGAAAGAGTGCATCAACTGGGCAGCGTGCAGAGAAACTGCTGTAATGTGATTTAATTGCACTTAAATGTGAATGAGTGCAATCTTGCAGTCAATTCGTAGCTTGAAAAAATGAACCGAGTCTTGATGGGATTGAAGCTTGTGGTCATATAAACCTTGCATCTCTAGGACCATGTTACAGCCAAAATGTCATTTGGTCATTCAAATTTGCTGTTTTTTCACAGTTTTAACCAAACAAATACCATAAAAAACCCATATGACCCTGTTTCACCTCAGCATTGCGTTCCTTTTTTTATTTATAATAAATTCCAGGCCTCTCTTTGCTGGTTTGCTGTTTATATTTTCACTGTAGAGAACCACCGCTGTGTCTGAGAATTGCCCTCTAAAGCGACAGACAGAGAATGGCACATCTCCAGGGAAGCTTCTTCCTCTGTGTGTGTGTGTGTGTCTCTGTGTGAGAGAGAGAGAGAGAGAGAATGAGTGTGTGCATGTGTCTTTGTGTGTGTGCGTGCATGTCTGCTTTTCAGACCAGATCCCAATAAAAGATTCAGCCAAAAGGTCCAGGGTTGCAGAGACTGTAAATGTGGTTCTCACGACTGAGACTGACTAGGACAGACTAGGTCAGTGCATCAATGAGAATTTGACTTTTCTGATGTGAATTAGGGGACTGCACAGCTACATCAGCAGACAAAGTCATTTAAACTCCAGGGGGAAACTAAAGATAGTTGTCATTTCTTTAAAAAATGCCACAAACTGCATATTTTTTGCCCGTACATAAATCCAACATGACCTGAATAATGAATGGAAGATGAGCCTTTGCATTCATTCATACAATAAAATAAAATGAGATTGGAAATGATGAATTTGAAACATTTTTTCCTTAATTATCTAACTATTGTGTGTGTGTGTGTGTGTGTGTGTTTGTGTGTGTGTGTGTGTGTGTGTGTGTGTGTGTGTGTGTGTGATTATGTGTGTAGCATGCTCACATAAACTCAAATGTTAAATTTAATGTGCTGCAGATGTTCTCGATTTTAGGCCTATGACTGGTCAAAACTTACGAACAAGTTCACAAGGCCACTTGAGAGCTCACAGGAGACCTTGCACTTTGGTCAGGCTCCTATTTGGTAAATATTGACCCGAGGAACCAGGATCAATAGCTGTATCAGTGAGGGCACCTGGCCTCCGACTGCAGCATGATAACGCTGATTATTCCATCACCTTTATTTGCTCTGTCATTGTTTGGGAAATTTCACCTGATAAGGTCATTCATGTTTTTTTTCAGATTTGAACCTGACCTGTAAATCACATATAGCAGAATCTACTGTACATTGATAGCTCCAACAGTAGAGCACAAACCAAAGGCTTACCACCATGTTTACCATCGCGGGATACAAATATGGGAGAGATAAGAGCTGAGTGAGTGATGATAGGATGATGCATTAGGATATATATACTGTATTTTTAGTGTATTTATGTCTGCAATTTTCTGTCTTGTAATCTTCTCTTGTCGTAATAGATCTATTCAATAATTTTGCCATGCCTTGAATAGCTGAGAATTATATTTAATATTATTCCACTGCATTCAGAATGAGTGACATAGCCTATATGTTCATGTTTTTTTCAAGCTGGTTGATGGATGTAAAGAGAAAGATAAAAGAAATAAAAGAGCAAAAGGTTTTAAGGGTCATTGTTACCCTCCCTGGCATTTTCCAGTGCTGAAAACGCTCCTGTAAGGAGTGTTACGTTGTAAAGCTGATGTATAAGTTGCCTTTTCAACTCCCCTTCTTTGGCAGCCCATATAGTGGTTAGCCCTGCTTTGATGACAGTAGGGAGTTCAACCATAAAAATCTCATACTCACAAGCAAGGATTTGGTGGAATAAAAGACGTGGGCCAATCCCACCGACTCTGTTCACCTGCCAAATAGTTTCGCAAAGTGACACACATGTGGAAGGGGAGATCATAAAGCAGGTCCCTCTCTGTGTCGACTTTATGCTGGAGCGTAATCCTCTGTAGTCTGGCTTTTATAGGGGTGAGGGAGTTAAGGGGTGAATGCAGTGCTATGCAGGCATTGCACTCTTACACCATGATTTTTTTTTTTTTGCTGAAATCTTGATAGCGTGTGTAATCTTTAGCTATGCTTGCAGTATGGCTCTAGGTATGACCATGTTGGTCCGTCAGGTCCAGCACTTGCTCCAGACTGAACTATTTTAACATTTATCAGATGGATCGGCACAAAATTTGCTACAGACTTTCACAGTCCCCAGAAGACTGAGACTCTGGTGATCCATTAAAAGTATAATGAGTGGAATTTGGCGTGTGAGGTTTGTAACTACAACATTCAAAGTTGGACCTTCCTCCCGGGCTCGAACCACATGCTCTTCTGGCGCTGTCACGTGCTTGCGATCTTGCACCTGGTCGCTACGTTTTTATAGAGTCCCGAACCTCACACCCTGCACGCTTTTAGCAGCTGGGGGCTACACACCACTGCCCAGAGGTTGATGCCTGGAAACGTACCAAACACAGCGAAACTGGACAGATCCAGACACAGCGAAACACTTCAAATAGGTCAAAAAACTGTGTTTGAGTCTATGCATTGTTTTTAATGGAATCACTAAGTCGAACTTTCATAAAATACTAAACTAAGGGGATAAACATGGTAGAAGTTATACTTTCTGAACTCCACATTGTGACATTAGCATGTAGCTCAGAGCACCACCGTGCCAAAGTGCAAGCAATATGCACCGGTCCTGTAGCTAAAAGCCTTTCCTAAATGCATTAAACAGTCCCCAGTCACCGTCAAACTACTCCACATGTATAACTTCTTTTTTCTTTTTCTTTTTTGGATTCCACTGAATGTCTTAAAAAATTACCTCTGAATTAGATAATCATCAATCACCCTGTAAACTAGTAAAAATGAATGGGCAGGGGGGACTTCTGGCTGTGTTTCTGTCTATTTTTGCCTCTGAATGTACTTCATCAACCCTGAGCTTCACATACATCCCTATCTGTTTGTCTAATCTAATTTCACTCCTTCCAATGCACACCTTTTCTTTTGTACCAAAGGGAAATGCTAAACGTCCTCCCACTACAAATCACTTGGAGGTCACGTGTTTTCCTCTTGTAAAAGGACGGGTGTGTTTCTTGCCTCGGGCCTTGTTATAGTAGTAATAATAGAATGCCGCGCACTCGTCCCACCTCTGGGATTTCCAAGAATATATGAGGGATGGTCTATTGATGTGATGATGCTTTGAAAAGCAGGCAGTGTGGTCTTGGCAGGTTGCTGTAATCAATTTTCAAAACATACAGTGAGATGAATCGAACGATTTTAAAGGATTGTCTCTCGTTTTATCATAACATCCCTCACGGCTTCCTCAGTCATGCAGCGCAGATTAGGTACTGAGTCATGTGCATGTGTCTCTGACACTGGAATTAAGTTAGATTGGAACATTTGTTGTTTCCAAATTGATAGACCTCCAGTGTGTGTAATGCGCTCTGGACAGCTAGCCAACAGATGACTTAAGCGTAGCTTGAAGCGAAAAAGGTAATTGATTAAGAAATGGTGTCTAGTGCTGAAGTGCGGTGTCAGAGCAGAATATCATTCCCAGTTTTCCAATAAACCCAGTCAAAACTAAGCCAAAGTTTAAATCCCTGCTGTCAACTGCTTGGAATAAAGCCATCATGGAACCACTCTGCATGAACCAAACAGAGTAAACAGTGATTGCTGCAGTTTGGTCTGTCAAACGAAAGGTTGTTTAAAATTTCAAGCCTGTGAGTGCAATGTTGTCGAAGGATAGATTTAGGTTGGCAGCTTCTCCACTTGTTTTGTTTAGCTTAAATTCTTGTGTTGTTTTTGGTTACAGTACATAAAACAGAGTGTTGTTAAAAAGTAAATCTGATTATTACTTACTGTATTAAACTCTCTAAGCTTTCAAATATACTGTATGCCTCATGGACTGACATAAAAGGAGAGCTTGGACCAAAAACTTGAGCAATAAATTATATTAAATAAGTCTGTTTTCTGACGAGTCTTTGGTCTCTTTTGGTGCCCATTAGGGAGAGCAGCTTTTAGAGAGGTAGACAGAACAGACCTATATACTGCACACAGTCAGGTGCAACTTGTAATGCACTGAAAGGCCCCCCCCCCCAACCCAGTTCCGTTTTCCAACTGCTTTTTCCCGCCCCCCTCCCCAGTTCCTGTCGCTGCTTGTCTGGATGCGCCCGACTCCGGAGAGTCCAGCTGTTTGCGCCCTCCCAAGTAGTGTTTCAGCATTTTATGACTGCTATTTGCACCTCGTAGAGCACAGTGTGTAATCTGATGACTTTGGCTATTTAGGAAAGGCACTAGCTGACCTAATCTCCGAACATAGTGGCTTGCATACACACGTACTCTGAGGAAGCAGCGGTTGCGTATTCCACAATGCTGGCCAAGCTTAAGCTGAAAGACTGTGCAGATTTTACAGACTGAGGACATCATAAAATGATTATCTGCGGGGTATGTTGGCTGTTAAGCTGGGGAAGACAAAGATGCATGTTGCTTTGTTTAAGACAGAAACATTTTGAATTCATTGTATGTACAGTTCACTGCCATTACATATGGTTTTCTCTCCAATTTCTAGTCTGGTTTCTGCCCTACAAATAAAAGATTGTTCTGAGCACTCAATGTAAAATTTTCATGCTTTAGAAGAACAAAGAACCTACCAACGCAAGTTAAATAATATGACATCAACATCTGGATTGAATATGTTAAGAACAGGACAAAAAAAATATAACGACAGAATCCATGAAACAAAAAGGGTCATTGATCCATCTTGAGGAGAAACAGTCCATCCAGTCAGCTTGACAACAGGCATAGTTGAGAGGAAACAAGAGGATGTGTGGAGTTGTGCTTCTTGTTACGGTGGATCAAACACAAGCCATACAAGTACCTTGTCCCTAAATGAGCTTTGCAACAAAAGGGGATAACATCTTTTAGAAGGGACAGAAAATGGAGAAGATGAGCTGTTAGAAACAAATTTGAAGTCATAAAGACATATTCGTTGTCACACTGCAGGAAAGGGGAGTCAGTGATGGACTTCACTGTGTTCGATATGTAGAGTGTGGAGTTGGCAGTGTGCAGCTGAAAATAAGCTTACACATTGATCTCCATAAAGCCCTTATTTAGCTGAGGGACCCTGGAACTGAAACTGGATTTGGGAGTAATTTTGTAACATGCCACACAATAAATTTTGACATACAGTATGAATAGAGTCTAAATGACAGAAAAAAACAAAACCCCAAACCCCAAAAGAGCAAACTGGATGTAGAAACTGTAGAATTTAACATATGCATGTGTTGCTGACAGGGAAGAGACAGAAGCGTCGGTCAGACACTGTCACCATGAAATACATGATGTGCATGCTTCTTGGCATGTCTCAAGGAATTGTTAAAAAGGTTCTGGCTAAGGTTGCACCATTTTTTAAGTGTCTGCCTCTGCATGATACTGTTTTGAAATGTTTGCTACATACATGCAGTTATATGTGCATACTGCTCTGAATAGTGCAACGTCATATGCATATATAAACATCAGCGAAAGCAAAGCCATGTTGTCGCGACATGAGTTAGGCGCTGTTGGCAGTATGCAGTTGAAAACAAGCTCGACGTAAGTTATACTGCTCTTTATGTATCTCCACAGTAAATACACTGTACCTCACATGACTGAATATCAGCCAGACGACCCTGTAAACTCCAGACTGTGCTTTAATATATATCAGAATACAGCAGTTTCTATAACAACTCCTAACTAAACAGTCCAGTCTGCAGGTGTAAGTCCAATGATTGTATCTTTCCATCATGGATTTCCTCTTCTTTATCTGTCCCATCTCCTTTTACTGCCATTGGAATGAGCTGACCCAAAATAACCCCTCATGACAAAAACAACATAAAAGAGAAGATTTCCTTCTCAACCTCTCCCTCCAAATGCTTCGACTCTGTACTGTTAGGATCATGATATCAAATCACCATGAACCTCCTCTCTGTGTTGACTATCACATGGCACCGCTTTTTTTTTTTTTCCGCAGAGAGTGATCAGCCCCCGCCAAACAACTCACCCAGACAAAATAAGTGCTTAGCTTGAGAAATTTTCAAGGTTGACAGCAGCGCGGTGCAGGTCAGGGGCCTCAGCGTGACTTGGAACCAAATTATGACAATCGCCCGTGATTACACAGCTCCGGGGCGGGTGCCATGCGGATGACAGGATCACGCACCGGTTGTCACATGTGATTTTAACCAAGGATCCTGGCTGGGGTTCCCGGCAAGGATTACTTCTTGACCATTGGCAGGCAAGCTGCAGTGGAAGGTGGTAATGCAATAGCAAGCCTTTCTCTTTTCTTCTTCTCTTTTTCTCAATAACTGACCCTCCCCCTCACTCTTCTTTCTTGTAACTCAAAGGAAACTGAGTGTATGTCAGAGTCAGTCGTTAATAGTCAGTGCCGTCTCATAGAATTGGGTGCAACGTTGTCATGAATGGTGAGGAAAACCACAGCTTTTTTTTAACAAAGACCAGAAATGACAGTGCTGGTGACTTGTGGATGTAGCCAAACAAGCTCACTGTCTGAGACTTCGTTATGAAGCATCATTTGTTTTTTGTTTTGTTTTTTAAAG
>JBAJHX010000036.1:5802794-5872147 GCA_037176925.1 Amniataba percoides | reverse complement strand
GTGGATGTAGCCAAACAAGCTCACTGTCTGAGACTTCGTTATGAAGCATCATTTGTTTTTTGTTTTGTTTTTTAAAGCGCTCCAAAGACTGTAATCATCTCAATAAGTACTGGGCCAAAAAGCGTGTTTCCGGCTGTAAATATGTCTCCAAATATATTTCTGCGTCGCTGTTTGTGGTTATCTTTTGTCTGTCAAACACTGTGGAAAATGATCATTATCCGACGCAGAAACACCTGTAAACAACTACTCTCCACTGGTTTGTGGAAAGGGCATAAAATTTAAGAGTGGGATCTGGACAAGCGTTCCACACATGGGAGCCTACGTTTGACAAAAAACTTCTCTGAACTCCTTGCACTTCGTCTGTCATACAGATGCACACACTATTTTCATTTCTTTGTTCTCTCTTTGCTGTTTGATTGTACAAACTTTGCGTATTCATATTTTTACAACATTTGAGGGACTGAGCCAGTTTGGCTGCTGCAGAACCAGTAATGCACAAATACAACATTAATGCATGATAGCTTTCTTATGCCACACTATGCGATGAAAGCCGTAAACTGTACAGTCATTGTGGTCACAGCTTACACATCTGTGTTGGCTTGTACTCTCAGAGTTCATCATTTTCAAATTCAGTGCTTAATACAGTCACAGCATTTTCCAGAGACTATGTTCCACTGGTTTCCTGATCCGTGGTTGATATGTTGGCAGCAGTGGAGGCCTGGGTTAGTAAGTGATGATGAAATGGGGAAAATCAGTAGTGGGGATCATTATAGCAACATCAAACACATCACCATTAGAGGTCTGCTTCTGCAAGTTTGACTAATTGCCGTAAGGGACCCTCCCACTTGAAGGCACACACAGGCACGCACAACTCTGAAGACATTAACACAGGCAGACACTCAGTCACACATGTACAATAACTGTCTTCCCAGCGTACGCCCTTTTTTTGTCTCGCATACATGCAATCACCTTGTACTGTGTTGAGGTTATCAGAAAATCACACACGTGCACACCCGCTCACCCCGGACCAGCCACAGCCTGACTGCTGCCGCTATGTCAGTTTGTTTCTGTCAGCCAGGGGGGCTGGCTGCAGTGACGGAGGACCTCACACTCAACTCTCAGTGAAAAAAAAAGAAAGTTAGTCAATTAAACGTATTTTAGGGAAACCACTATTTCTGCCAAGAGCAGTTACAGTCCAAACACTCTGTGCCAGTTGACTGTCAACACAGATGTGGTGCGTGTTTGGAGAGGCTGAGAGAGACAAAGGGGGAGGCAGAGAGCAAGAGAAAGTAACCTCCAAGGTCTGAATCTGCAGCGCTGATAGAAGTTTGTTGAAAATCTAAAGACTGAAAACGTCTCTTTGGGAAAGACAGCCTGAGATAGAGAAAGATGAAATAAGGTCAACTAAAGTAAATCTCTGTTCAACTTTTAAAGATTTATAATGGGCTTTCCCATAATTTATCCCCCAAAATTGAAAGCAGAAGGCACTGGTGCTTAAAGAGGGGCCCTGCCCTCAGATAGTAATCTATAAGAGACGTATTTTCAAAAAAGGAGTCGTTAAATATCATTTTCAGAAAACACTGTGAGCCCTTTTTGTTTGCTGCACTTCTAATGCATGTGAATATTAAAGCAAGGAATGCCAAAACCTTTTGAACCGTGAGCATATATACACTGTTTACAAGAGAGATGCCACCTTCTTTCATCCTCACACCAGCCCCTTTTGTTTTAAAACTGCTATCAGACTGAGTCTTATTTAGATTTTGCTGAGATAACGTCTGACCCCAAACAGCAAAACAGATGTTGAACATGAAGAAACACGGGCAGTAATTAAGCCACGCAGAGGTTTAGGAGGGTCAGGTTCGCATTGACCCAAGAGCCAAATTTTGACTAATTGCTGACAGAGACAGATAGGGAAAGTAAACGAATAGCCTAAGAAGGTCATTGTTTCCGTTGTTTGTGATATATGATGTAGAAGAGAAGGTGACAGCTGTTCAGGTGTTGGACATCAACACATACTTTACAGGTCACTTTTATATAGTTTATGTGTTTAAGTGTGGCTACTTCAATAAAGGCTGGGCTAGGTGCAAAAACTATGTTAAACATTGTACATTTTTGCACAAATACAGCATATTTTCATATACAGTGTGTTTCTTTTGGGTCCACATATCTATATATAGCTTGAGTGCATGTACATTAGTATAGGCACAACAACAGATTTGCACAGGCTAACAAGGTTAAAGATATACTTCTGTAAAACTAATGGAACTTTCTGTTTTGCCTCTAGTCAGGTCTGATTAGAACACACGATGCAGACTACTTCCTGAGACCAGTGTCCCGCAGCCTCGCTCAGACCGAGAACTTCACAGCGCCCTCCAGTCACCAGCCACACATCCTCTACAAGAGCGACAGGGACGCCCGGACAGAGCCGAGAGGTCAGGGGCCTCGGGTGCTTCGGAAGAGAGCCGCAGACTCAAGTCAACACAAATCATACAGACACTTTCTCGCCAAGAGATCCACAAACTCACAGACGGACGCCACCTACAACGCTGTTAACGAGGATCAACATGGGGGCCAGCGAGGGGACGTCCATGGCGACCATCCCCGCAGCAGCCATCGGCATGACGATGACTACAGACAAGGAGAGAAGCAGAGGCAACACTTCTGCGGGAGACGGAAGAAATGTATGTAAGGGCAATTTCTCCTTCTAATCCAAATGCAGCTTTATTTCAAACAGTACTCTCTTATACAACCTACAACCTATCCAAGCCTCCCATGGATATATTAGATAATATCTACAAATCCATAGTACAAAATAAACACTTGCAAAATTTTAAAATACTTCAACAGCCCGATAAGATTTCTAATGAGGTTAATCTTATTCAGCTATATTCATCCACCTAAGTGATACTTGCTTGTTTTAGCTTAACCCATAAAATTAGATTATGTTACATATTTTCTTCTGATAAATGACTTATTCATTTTTGCCCTTTTCAGTCCCCTCAAATGAAAATGGTTAACATTTGACACAAATAGCACGTTTCCACCTCGACTATACATCTCACATTGCACATCTCGGGCACTGTCATCATATTCTTGAATGTCCAGCTCTAACTAAATTAGGGGTTTGAACTCCGAGAAGTTCAGCCACGTTTTCAGGAATTACCACAGAGGTCGTGGAGAAAAAGAAGAAGTTTGACCTGTGATAATAATTCTTTTTGTTGACATTTCCTGCAGCCTCCCAGGGTTGTCATTGGTTGGCGTAACATTAACAGTACTGCAGTAAATCTTACAATGAATAAATCTTAGTGTTGCAAAAGTCACAGGTACTTAAAGTGCTCAGTAACAGCAACACATGATGCATCATTTTGTAACACCACATTGAAAGTCACAGTAACGTATGCTGTTGTTAACACATCATTAGTCCCTGCTGTGTTAAAGAGAGAAAACTAAGTGTGTGTTTTTACTGACTTGACAAGAGGATGGATTAATCCAGACAGGCATCCTTTTTTTTTTTTAGCTGGCAGCATTTTTGAATTTTTGATTTTGTAAAACTATGATCATTTCCTTGGGAAACGATCTTGGAAGTGTTTGATTTGTTTTTCAGATGATGACAAATGCTTCCTCCGAGGAATATTATCTCAGTTCGTGTTGACACTTTTTGGTGACACTCATGACATAACCTGCATAAAGGTCAAGGGAAATGTTTTATTTTCACTTTACCCTGTGAGAAATGTTTACTCTCGAGAAATTACCACAAGATGGGTCGACATTGCCGGTGTCACAGGGGTCAATTCACAGAGAGCAGGCAGGGATTGGACTGGTACCGCCGCCATCAACGTGCAGACCCCCAGCTGTCTGTGAAAACACGCTGATGTTTACATTCCCATTGGATGACATCACTGAACACCTGTGCCATGTTTTAGTCAAAAAGGCACTTTGGTTGCTCACCTGCTTTGCACCAACATAAGCAAACTCTCCTGCCTTTATAGTTTATCGCACCCAGACGCTGATAGGTGAAAGTTGTGATAACCTGAGAAGTGAAGATCTGAGGCAATAATGTCACAAGCTACAACAGCTTTAGGCCGTGCTTTGCTTTGACTTGTGTGTACTATTGACCTCATGTCATGGTGTAGAAGTTGTGAATGGATGTGAGACGTCTTTTTCCCGAAGGCGACCCGGCTTCAAAAGGAGAGTTAAAAAACAGGGCAGAGCGGGGCATTTGATGCTGAGATTAAGTCTCTGTTTGTGTGAGTCACATGTTCACTTAACAGAGTGCTGATAAGTTTTCACAATAAGCTTGTATTGTGAATTCGCCGCAATTTACGTCATTATATTTATAAGACAGCTTCACCTTAGGGGAAAAAAAACTTTATCTTATCTGTGACACACTGACACAATTTTGGGTACCCTTCAGAATTACTTTTAACAAGTTTGCTTAAGAGGATACACAAATTTCATTTACTTCTATTTATAAATCAAGAAACAGCATGTTATGTGTTGTCTGCAGAATATGAAACAGCTTAACTGTCTCTTTCATGACGAGGCTGACAGCAGACTCAATATTTGCCTTTTTAGCATGTAAAGCCTTCATTGCCGTTACATGTCGAGAAAATCTGACTTGCTGAAGCCGCTGCTAATGTACAGCCACATATTGGGGTTTCACACTTAGTTCAGTGGTGGCATAACACTGAGAGTGCCAGAGTCAACAACAGAAAAAGGAAAAAAAAAGCTCAGTTCACAGTTTACCCATGACATCAGGTCATGAATGTAAGAGTATAGTTAATCATCCAGAATGAGTCTCAGGCACTTGCCAGAATGACTGGTTAACACTCATGGGCAAAGGTGGCCATTTGGCTGGTGACTGCAGGTTCATTTAAAATATTGCACATTGTATAATCAGCTGTGGAAAGGCTGGATTGTGTATTTTAAATGGACATCATAATTGCTGTTAAATTGCTATGATATGTATGATTGTTTTTCCTTTCATCAGTCACTCACCACCCACTACACTGTACAACAGTTTGTCCCTAATCATTGCTGGGTAGCTGGTCATTGAATTTCCCCTCGCTTTCTCCTTTGTATCCAGACATGCCCAAACCTCCAGAGGAAGATGTCTTCATCCTTCCGGACGAGTACAAGTTCATCCCCAGGAACAAAAGAGCGGTGCTGATGAAGAACCAGAGCAATCAGAAGCTCAACGTGGAGATGCTGGTGGTGGTGGACAGGAAGATGATGGACAACCACGGCCACGAGAACATTACCACATACGTTCTCACCGTGCTCAATATGGTGAGGGAACCCTGATTGGAAGCAGAGTGTTGGACATCATGAGAGGAAAAATCAAAAATAGAAATGAAAAGGTTTTATTGGAGGCGTCATGTATTACCGTCATCATTTCCTCTCATCAAATGAAGCCTCGCCTAACTTAAGAATTCCTCTATGCGCCAACATTATAGAGCATAAAACAGGCAAACATCAGCAGGAATTGATTTGGAAGCCACGAGTAAATTTCGTGTGAAGTTTGCCATAGCTTGGGGTCTGGTGACTTGACACCCGTGTCTTCTCACTTATCAGAGAGAGCACATCTGACAACACGAAACTGATATCGGGCTGAGATCATCGCCGCACAGCGCCACGACACCCTCCACCCCCACACAGGTCCCTCTCAGCTGATCTGCAAGCAAATTCCGTCACACTCGTTCTGCTACTTAATGACTGACTGACAAATCCAAAGATAATCTGTCTATTTTGAAAACATAGCTCCCTCTAGTAGAAACCAAGTTGGAGCGGTTACCGCCCGCCGCAAAGGAGTCGTCTAAATGCAGTGTGGAGTTTCACAGAAAACACCCAACCCCCCGCCCCCACCTGCCAGCTCTTTAAAAGGGTTATTTAATATTTGTTGAAAATTAAATCTGATACGCTGTTCCAGCATTCAGGCAGATTTATGTTTTATTTGCGGCAGAGTGGAAAGACTTCAAAAGCGTTTTGTAATTATGGATTTAAAAAAAAAAACCCTGTGCATCATGTGCCACAAAACACTGGGGCTCTATGGAAACTGGTGATTGTTTCCTCTCTGAGGCGGTGATTCATGGTATGTGCTGAATCGTGCAAATCTGAAATTCTGTCAAACACTGGTGTTCCAGGAGATCTTCGTTTAAGAAAGTGGTTTTGATTGCCTCTTTGACCCGGGAACTTTGCTCGCGCTTGGTAACAAACCACAGACATGTGTCTTCCCGTGAGTCAGAGGAAGACCAAACATCAGGAACATGAGGAATGAATGAGAGAGTTTCTGACAAGTGAGGGGGGGGGGGGATTGGCTTAGCGAGTGGCACCTGAGGTATTTGCCGAGCCAGAGCGCGAACAAGAGTAAAAAGATCAGAAGTTCCCTTTCAAAGCCCGAGCTGTTGTGATTGATAGTCAGATATCCATGTGAGTACAAGAAGCTGAATTGGAAACAGCAGTTGAGGCTGTCATACCTCACCGATAGCATCAAAAGGGGTTTATGTGTTATTTCTCCAGGAATGTCGAGGTGTGTTGTCTCATGCGTTTGACACAGACCTCTCTATTGTATGTGTCTACATGGGGTAAGACTTTATAGATCAAAAGTAGAGCAGTACTGGTATCAAGGCTTAATTTACTGCTAGAAAGTTTGACCCATTCACTTTAATATTTATGAGAGGGTTTTGTTTTGACAGCAACTTGTTTATTGAGTTAGAGCTGGAGTCTGAATTTGAGCATTTGAATGATGAATCCTGCATGTCCAAAGACAGAGTAACACTTCAAATGTCCCTTTTAAGCCATCCAAAGCTCTCTGAAAACACATGTTCAAAACTCATGCATGCTCACCTCCCCCACTGCAGTCTACATTAGATTTAACAAACAACACCCGTCTTCTTTAAGGATCCTTCACTGTCCCGTAGACAAGACTGACAACTCTTAAAAGCATAGCTTCACCATTTTTTCAAGGCTGTCTTCAAACATAATCAGCATGTCAATATGTAAGATTAAAGAGGTATTGTTTGCAGTACTTATTCTTCTTCAGGGTACTTGGTGAAAAAAGCTGTTGTCTTGTAATGGAGGTGACAGAGGAAAAGTCCACATGGCAAAAATCATGTCAAAGTTCAGGTGAAGTGTAAACAGTCTTGAGTTTTAGATTTACTGTGTTTTTAGTAAAATATTCTCCCTTTGTACACCTATCCCTCCTATATAGCTTCACTTTGCAAAATACCTACTTAACCCTATTTGTGCTTCAACTGACCTCGAGGCAGGGAGTACTTTGATGACCTGCTCTTTGAATACAATATTTTTAAAACAGCTGGCTTATCAATCCTTAATAACATTTGTTTGTGTCCCCTCTAGGTCTCCAGTCTCTTCAAAGATGGTACGATAGGGGGGAACATCAACATAGTGATAGTGGGCCTCGTGCTTCTGGATGAAGAGCAGGTGAGCATTCAGTTCAAGGCTTTGAAAATTTCTCACATAAAAGGCTTTGTCTTCATACGGTTAAAGGGACTCTGTCTTCTTTTGTTAGCTGGACATGTCTTGAAGAGATTTTAAAAAACCCCAAAACAGATCGCTTATTTGTTTATTTGTTTTTATGCCCAGATCTCTTGGATTCCTCAGAGATTTACCGGGGTTGTCCTAACTACTAAGGACGTTTACAGTGGTTAATTATAGGGTGTACATTTCCTTGGATCTTTGCCAGATTTAGGAGGGAAATTCTGGTGGAGTGCAGGAGAGGGAAGGACAGCTCGAGTTCAAGAGAAAAAGAGGAGAGAGAGGGACAGAGGTGGAGAGAAACAGGTGGGGCACCGCCAGAGAGAAAGAGAGTCAAGCAGGACAACGGATTCTGGTTTCCATCCACCTGTGATGTTAATAGATTTCAATCTTCCTTAAAAGGCAATTATCAGCAGGAGGAATGCCAAAAATGGCAAAAATGTCTCAGACACTTGTCTTCTTTTCAAGAACACTTATTTAATCAGCATCATGTCTCACTTCTGCATGTGTCCTTTGACATACTTACGTCTGTGGTAATTATTTTTAAAGACCAGCCTTAATGTCTTTTAATTTTGACCAACACTTTTTTCATTTATCTTCATGACAGTTTGTACTCCCAGCTGCCTTCTATCATCTCTCTCTCTCTTTCTCCCTCACCTTATCTGCCTTATCTCACAGGATGGTTTGGTGATCAACCACCATGCAGACCACACACTGAACAGCTTCTGCCACTGGCAGTCTACCCTGGGAGGCCGAGAGGGCCGACACCACGACCACGCCATCCTCCTCACAGGGCTCGACATCTGCTCCTGGAAGAATGAACCCTGTGACACACTTGGTAAATCTTGATTGCATTCTCTAAAATCAGTCACAAAATGCCTGGAATTGTGATTTGCGACAACAGAAAGGGTCCTAAGAACATGCACCAACAAAGCAATGCTGATCCAAACAATAAAAAAAAGTGTTTTTTGTGTCACTAACTCATGTTGATAAAGTCACATAAATGCCATCTATCCCTCTTTTGTGTTTGTTGCGTTCTATCAAGAGATAGAAATATGTAATTGTCTCTTGCTGTTTGTCTCCTCTGGGAAGGTGTCCCTTCCTTCTGTCACACGGTGTGACTGAGGGTCACATCAGCCAAACCAGATGTTGAAAAAATCTGCAGCTTTCAGATCTTTTCAGCCCCACGTCACACACTGTATAAAGTGATATAGCAAAATTTAACTTTTAACGCAGCAAGAATGATAATTAACAAAGCTTTACCAAAGGCGTAAATCTGAAACATCATTCATTGGTGTGTGTGAAATACAGACACGCACATATGAAACACATACAAAATACATATTACTGCAGATGCTTTAAACTATAAGTTCAGAAAATTAAACACATCAAGCGTGTTTTCACTTCAATCACTGAACATTGAAGAAAGTGCTCCTAATCTGGTAGCTGTATAAAGTCGGCTACTTTAAACACACACACAGTCATCGTGTGCACCATCTAACAAACTAACAACAGCTTGTTTGTGGTAATGACCATGCCAACACATTGTTGTCTTCCACACTGTGAGAAAAAACTTCCTTTGTGTGTCCCAGAGAAACACAGTGACACACACACACACACACACACACACACACACACTAACAAACACACATGACCTTCAAACCCCAGACTTAAGTTTTGACTTCAAAGTGTTGAGGCTAGCATTAGTCCTAATCGTCACTAAGAAAGCCCAGTTCAAAGGTCTGTGTGCATGAGCGGTCAAAAAAAAAAGAGATAGCTCTGAGTCATTCCCAGAGGTGCAAGGCAAAATTACCATTAGTGCTACCAGTCAGTATATAACACAGTTTATTTGCATTACTGCTACAGCCCTACCCCTCAATGTTTTGCTCCATATTTCCCAACCAGTATATAATATCAATGATCTACCTCCTTCCTGACACAAAAAAGGATCTAAAAGGCTGTTCTCACAGTCAATCTGCCCACTTATGTTTAATGTCATTGTTCACATTAGTTATGTACGTGAGAACATTACTTTAGGGGTTTTGCACTCTTTCGCGAATGACTTAGAGCGGTAAAATAACAAAACACAAGGCTGAATTCTCACTGAGACGCTGAGACAAAAACATTAAGGGAGGCCCCCGTGGGTATTATCCTTCACAGCCAGTGTGTGTGTGTGTGAGAGGCATAAAGGGAGGTGAACAGTAAAAGGGAGTTTAATAGAGAATGAGAGATATGAGAAAGAAGTGAAGACAGATAAAGAATGTTTTAAAGTGAAGTGAGAGGTGGCAGGGGGATCTAGGAATGTTCCCACAGAGTCCCATACTTTAACATATGGCGAGGTTTTAACCCAGTTATGGTGTGTTTGATATTTCTTCTGCGTGCAGTCGACAACTAGCTCAGACAAGGGCGAGTCTTCTGCTTCCCATCTGAGAGAATCCTTTTTGATTTGCACTGATAATCACTGTTAAAAAGTCACATTTTTTTGTTAAGTAGGACCAAACACAGCTTGGCCGTTGTTATTGTGTTAGATTGCTTGCAGTTTATGTTGGAGCTGACTGAGTTATGACTGATGGAGCAGCTTCAACTGTGATGTAAAATTTCTGATGCCAAACTGTGTCGCTGGTTTCGCAGGTTTCGCTCCGATCAGCGGGATGTGCAGCAAGTACCGGAGCTGCACCATTAACGAGGACACAGGCCTGGGTCTGGCGTTCACCATCGCCCATGAGTCCGGTCACAAGTAAGGCTTTCCATCTAACTTATGATCACATGATGCAAAAAAAAAAAGTAAGAAAGAAAAGTTCGTCTGGTTCAGCTGTCGACCTTGAACCACAAAGTCCTCTGCTCGCGTCCGGCCAGGGGCCTCTGCTGCACGGCATTTCCCATCCCTCGCCTCATTATCTGTCATTTATGTCAGCTATCCATCAAATGCATAACATGCCCTTAAAAAAGAATGTGTGTGTTGAAGAATGTGTTGAAAAATGTATGATGTGTTAAATACGTGCCACGATAAATGATCCAGTAGAATAACGTGCAGAAATTCACGAGCTGGTGAAGTTTGAATCCTTCAGGAGCACGAAAGTAACGCAATATCGTGCTTTCTGCTCGCTCACTCTTGCTCTAAACACATTCACATGCTCACTCTTTCTCCCTCCAGTTTTGGGATGGTCCACGATGGCGAAGGGAACGTTTGCAAGAAGTCGGAGGGCAACATCATGTCTCCCACGTTAGCCGGCCACAACGGCGTCTTCTCCTGGTCCGCCTGCAGCCGCCAGTACCTCAGCCGCTTCCTCAAGTGAGCATCTGCATTTTCTGTGCTTTTGTTGTGGTGAGCAACGCTGAAAGAATTGATTTAAGAAGCGCTCATTGTTGATAATGACATTTATGGGCACCGCCGCTAGAAGACTCTTATTAAGTTTTCAGAACATAAGAGCTCCATCACATCCATATGGCATATCGTTGAGTAATGAGCAAATCCTCATGCCAGCTTTCGTTAAGTGCTCATGCAACAAAGACATAAAGCACTGTATCAGTTTATAAAACAGGACGATTAAAAACAAGAGTCCGCCTGGCAATGGCCACTTTTACCATGCATTGTGTGTATATTATCCAGCATGTGTTACTGATCGATGAACATGTGTTGTAGAGAAAAAGAAAAAGTCAGCGGCAGATATATCAGTTACAAATGCTGCTCTGTCCCAGTGAGTGCCAAGTGAAAAGCTGCACTTATGTTATAACTATTATAGGACTAGCTTTATTTTGCAAAGGAGAGAATAAACAGGCCTACTGTGTGTGTGTGTGTGTGTGTGTGTGCCGACAAAGCGACTGGATTAAGTGATATGTGGTGCTGCCATTCCTCCTGTACGTGTTGTCTTATGGGCTGCGTGCTGTATGTATTATGTGTCAAGGTAAGGTAACGGTGAAACCGTGCAAGGGAGAAGAGCTGCGTGTGTGTTTGCACGGCGGCTAAATGCATACGGGACCTGCTCATCCAGGCGTGGAAAACAAGCACCTCAGACATAGCGTCCGAGTGTCTGGCGGTGTTTCTCTGTGTCTGTGCATGTGTGTGAAACCAGATAACCCAGAACCGGTGCCCTCCACTAAATTTACCAGTGTGTTAACTGAACTGTCAGGTCTCCCTTCTCAGAGTGGCGGAGACAGACAGTGTATTTCCTCGCTGAGTTATTAGAGCTGGGCTGACCTCACCCTCGTTAGGCCTGTCAGCTTTATATTAAACTCCCATCACCCCCTGAGGCCATGCAGAGGGGGATCTGCGCACCACTGAAACAGCCAGGGGTCATCTCCCTGTATAATCACCGAATGATAAAAATGCAGAAACGCTGTACGTTTTCCTAATTGCAATCAACAGAATGTTATGATATTTAAGTGTTTTTGGCTAAATGCGTCTCGATGAGTTAACGGAGACTCCTAAATGTCTCTACCTTCGTCTGCTGTGGAGGGGAGCGTCGTGTCAGCCAACGGAGTTTACATCACACTCACTCTAAGTCTGCCTCTCCTCAGTCAGCTATGACAGGGAGGTCCACGCCAGCGCCGTTCGTACAGGCGGATCCATCGTCCGACCTCTTTGTCATGCCTAAAGTGGACGGACAACTTTCACCGCAGAGGGAGAAAAATCCCCTTAAAAGCCACTTGAGGTTGTTTTTTGTTTGTATGGGCACTGGCGAAGCTCATCAGAGAGTCAGCGATGCATGAAAGACAAGACAAGACTCTCCTGAGGCCCATTTCTTTTTCCCAGAGTCAGACATGCAATATAGGACGGTTTGGCCCATTGGTCACCTCGTAGCCAACATCTGAGGAGACATCTCTGTGGCTCTCATCTTGGGACATTTTGATAAATATGCTCACTTAATCACTTTCTTGCCAAGAGTTAGATGAAAAGATCCATACCACTCTCATGTCTGTCTGTCAAGGTTAGTTTAGCACAGGGGAGACATCTAGCCTGGTTGTGTACATAGATAACAAAATCTGCACACCAGCTACTCTAAAGCTCACTACGTCTCACCTTAGAAGATCTTGCCTCTGCACAAACCCACACAAAAACAGAAGAAGAGAAAGAAACAGCAGTTTGACGTTTTATGGGGCGTCGTGTGCCGGACTTTTTCTTGGCCCAAATCACTAACTTCCTGGCAACTAGTCAGGCGACTTAACAGTTCTGAAAGCATTAAACAAACAAGAAGCAATGTTTTAATCAGGGAGTTTCAAAGGTGCTGAAAGGCAGATTTTTATTCCATCTGGACTGGGCCAGGTTAGCTGTTTCCCGCTGTCTTCATCACTAATCTGAGATAACCAGCTGCTGGCTCAAGCTACGTGGTCAGCATCGACTCAAGAGCGGAGTCGATCTTCGGCCTTGTCCTCGTCCAACACTCGGCAAGAAAGCGAACGAGTGTACTTCCAAAAGTTAAACTAAAAAAGATTGCCTTCAGTATCACTTTAGTGAAGCTCTAATTATTTTGTTTTGATTGAAACTGAGGTGCTGACAGAAGTCAGTGATCACTCTTTAGCCTTTTTCACTTCTTGCATTGCATCTTTTTTTCATCTCTTAAACCGTGGTGATTATAAAATGCCCAGCAATGTTTGTCTGGGAGAGATGAGTCAGGAGATCTGCAGGGAATCCTAGAAGAATGGGTGCTTTTCTCATTAATTTTATTTATTCATATTTTTATCCCAAACTGATGATAATCTTAAACAGAGCTCACATTTTAAACTCTGGGAAAACATTTTGTCCTAAGCCTCTTGCAGTACCATCAGTGAAAACAAAAACTGCTCTGATGGGAGTATGTCCTGAGATTCTGCAAATTAGCTTCAATGGGACTGTCATTTTATGTGTGCGTGACTGCCTGCGTGCGTGCATGCTTACCGCCTGCTGATATGTGTACACATTAAATATAATGTATTTCTCAGAAACCTTATTATGTGAATAATGTCGTCTGAATATTGCACTTGCAGAACAGCCATTGTTCTGTGTAGACACACAGGACCCATAAAGCAACAGAATATCTCTCTCTCTCACACACACACACACACCAAGTGAGACACACACACACTCTGCTAAAGCAATCAGGACCACTCACAAGCACGATGAACCCTTCCAACATATTTTGCCTTTTCATGCGCTTTCCACGATATTTTTTTGTATTATATTCCCCCAACTGCAGTGTATAAGCTGTAAAACATCTCTGTATAGTAACCAGTGATATCAGTTAACATTGGAAACCCCCCGCCGGTGTTAAGGATATGAACGATATGGGCAAGGATTTTTTTATGTGTCATAATTGAGTGTCTGATGCATTAAAAGCGGTACTCTCAGGGTTTGAGTTTGGCGGCGTGTTATGTCTCCATGGCAGCACGTCACGGTACTCTCCAAAGTGGAAAAGTGTGGAAGATCGTGGACTGATGCTCTGTGGTGTGGATTTTCTCTACGCACAGCGTGGAGCCCTTGTTACCAGCTACCTTTCATCGTAAAGAAGGGCACTGAATCGCATCTCTTTGGCTGTTTACGTCCGCGTGCATGTTGTATATCATCAGAGTTGTTTAAAGATTAATTATTAATTCTGCTTTCCTTTACTTTCTTGTTCCCTACTTTCTTCTCCTGTCCTCCGCTGACCCGTTCATCTCCCCTCTCCTTGTTGCTCTGCTCCTCCTCTCCCACTTCTGTTCACCCCTTTATCCTTCTTCATCTTATGTCCTCTTTCTTATCTTCTCTTTACCTACTTTTCCATTACTTCCCCATCTCTCCTGCTGTCCTCTCCTCCTCCAGCTCTGCCCAGGCCCTGTGCCTATCAGATGAACCCAGAGCAGTGAAGGAGTATCGGTACCCCGAGAAGCTGCCTGGTGAGCTGTACGATGCCGACACACAGTGTAAATGGCAGTTTGGGGAGAAGGCCAAACTCTGCACTCTCGACTTCAAGAAGGTAAAACTGATTTGGGGTCAGTTACTCCGTCCCATGAAAATTTTTTAAATGAGTTAAAAATCTCACGTCATGCTATAATTCTCACAGCGGGGGGGGGTTCTTAGGACACCCACTCAAACATGAGCACTTAATTAGTTTAAAACAACCTGGTGGCATTTGCGTCTTTGGAAAAAACAGAGAAAGAAATTGAGAGCAGGATGGGGGGAATGAGGTAGAGGAAAAAAGGAAGAATAAAGGGAAAAGGAAGGAAAAGAGATACTGGATAGGGTTACATGCCCTCCTGTTCATCCACATACACACACATGCTTGCATGGGTACTGTACTCTCTTTCTCACACACACAAAATAAACAGTGAAAGTTATAATGCTGCCTATGAAATTCTCACTGGGATGGATGACTAAATATACACTGGAGTGTTGCCAATGGGAATCTCTCCTTGTTGCTCTCCCATTGTCTCATTACTGCCGATGTTACCGTTTGAGATGCCCTGTCTGAGTGCAGAAAGGGTTTTGGATCACTCCAGTGTTACTGGCACAGTAAAGGGTGTTTGATTTATTTGTGCGCCTGCATCTGGATTAGAGATGACGTATCACTTAATGGGTCATAACATGATCCCCCATGTCAACCTCACCTGAAGACGCTCCTGCCCTTCGGGATAAAAAAAAAGAGGAGTCAGTGGATATTTATTTGTTTTTCCTTGGACATTTGGGGCCACTCCTGCAAGGAGCTCTCAGATGTATTAAAGAGTATAAAGTATACCAGACCAGAGATTTATTGTGAACTCCACTTTCTTATACTATTTATTTATTTATGGTTCAAACTGACACTGGTATTTTTTGTCTGGAAAGTGCCACCTGTGGTGTTTTGACCTCTAAATATACACAAGAGCCTGCAACCCTGTTCCACAGTCGTATTTTCATGCACCGTTCACACCATTATCAGTTTAAAAGCAGCAACACATGAGCTGGGATGCAGATTTAGTGCTACCTAATACAGTCAGTGATTTAGTAAGCTAAGTTTGCTTCTCTTCTTCCTGGTTACTTTTGAGGATTCCTGCTATATTGAAGAGCACAGTGGGGGAAAAAAACACAGTAGAGCTGAGAAAGAAGCTTCACAATGCCACAGAGATTATAAGTTGGATTTGACCCCATGATATCCGCACATGGTATCCTCCTTAGCCTGCTCATCTTGACATTGAAACGTCCATGCACTATTTCAGCTATAAGATATTTAAGAATTGCCCCCTCGTGGTTTTGTTTTCAGCTCTACGGTCTTTTCGCATGCACCTGGTAGCAGCAAGGTGCACAGGACTGAGAAATCCCCGTGCAGCCGTCACGCTCACTGTCTTTCCAGACACTTGTTACTCGTAAGAAGAAAACACCACGAGGATCGGCCTCGGCGGTGCAGTTCTTCCTGTAATGAATTCATATTTCTTCAAGCTTTTTGGCAGGTGCTGTCAAGATAAGGTGCCGCTGGAGGAGCCAGATGATACTCTCTGTGGTGTGTGTGGTTAGATAGAGCCGGGTTACCCTAGCAAAGAGCAAAATAATATGTACGGGTGTTTTTCCCTCTCTCTCTCTCTCTCTCTTCAACTCAGTCTCTGCCGCACTCTGTCCATCATCTCTGTCTGTCTTTTCCTTCTATCACTCGCATACACTCGGCCTCGCCCTGCCATTTTATACTGCTACAAAAAAGGCCTGAGCAAGCGTAACAGCTGGACAAAGTAGGCCTTGGGATGAATTCCATGGTGGCTATTGGCAGCTATAAGCTGAGGCCGAGGTGCCTGTCAGCATCTGCACTGAGTTGTCAAAATCTGATATAGTCATTCAGATAGTAATAGAGTGGACATGTTAAAAAGTAGCAGGCCATGTTTCTCAGGCAATGCGAGCAGGGAACCCCCCCTCTCTTCCAGTGCTCCCATCTGAATCTTTCAGACCACTGCTGAGAAACACAGCCATGACGTCATGTAAGTGTGGTAAGGCAATTGTGCCGTGCTCCTGCATGTTATAGCATACTATTATCTCTTTGTCTTAATGTTTCTTTCCTGGGTGTGTTTCTTTTTTTTGTGACTGTCACATGTGCTATGTTTCAGGCAAATAGACTGTATGAAAGTACTCACAGCAGCTTTTCTTAATTTCATCCTTTCGTCACTCTGCAGCAGAAACAATGAGTTCTCATTATAATTGCACATGCAGTGCATCGCCTGTGGGATGACGCCTTGCAAGACTTGGACCGCATGTATTTGTCTTCTTTTTTTCTAAAGTGTTGTTATCCTAGCTACTGAAGCATAAATATTTTGGAGATACAAGGTTGCGGCACACTGATAAGTTGCCAGAAGGTCGTTATTCAGACGGTCCCTATCTCAGCGAGTTTCCATCAACATAGTTTTAATAGGTCTCTGGTGGCAAAATAATAATGTTATCATAATTTATCGCCCTTTCCATTGCTAGCTTTGTTTACAGCTGTTGTGAGGAGGATACTGATCATGCCACTTCTGAAATTTGGAGCATGAAAAACCTGTTAGCAGTGCCATATGACTTATTCTTTGCCTATCTCTCATTTGTTTCCAGGACATCTGCAAGGCTCTGTGGTGCCACCGCGTTGGGAGGAAGTGCGAGACCAAGTTCATGCCAGCTGCCGAAGGTTCAGCCTGCGGCCCTGATATGGTGACTTAACACGTGTTTGTGTGTGTGTGTGTGTGTGTGTGTGAAACAGAAGGGGGTGGGTGATATGCTCACAAGCCTTGTCACCTCGAGAGCAGGATCACATGACTGCCATGGGAACTCATTCAATTCTATTGGAACTTTGACTTTTTTTATCCATCGCCTCTGAGGCAAGTGGTCACATCTGAAAACATTTCCAACAGCTCGCAGGGACATGCAGCGAGATACCTCTTTCTTCAGGATGTCATGTTTTTTTTGGTTAAGAAAAAAAAAAAAGCGGCATCGATTCAGGGGGTAGAGTTACCTTTGATCATCCCATCACTAAGATAATCTTTGTTCTATTTTAGCCGATGGAGCCAAAATGATTTTGCAGTTGACATGCCTTTGAGAAAACTTTGTGGGGGTTTTTGTCAGATGAGGACAACGTGTTTTTTTTTTTAACTTACTTTGTTGCCAGCAAAGTCCTCCATGGCAACATATCACCAAATAAATCTACAAATGAAAGGCAACAAACAAGAGCCTCGCACAAACATGTATTTGCAGATTTGGTGAAAATTTCCCCTCCAGCGGGACGGCACAATTCAAACAAGAGCACAGATTCTCTGCACAGTATTAACAGGCAGAGCTGTGCAAGACAAATGAAATAAGTAAATTCAATTTCAGAGCGGAGTTTCCCTTTAAGGCATCAGCTGGCCCGGCGCTGCTTAGCATTATCAAGAGTGTGACATTTAGTGCAAGAGGGGCAGAGCTTGTAAAGGTGATGTCTCACATACAGACTCACACGTAGATTCCTTCTCCAAGGGATACCGCAGACCTCTAAGTGAGTAAATTGCACAGGACAAAGAGTTATAATATTTTATAAGGGGGACAGGCAAAATTGACAGAGACACTATTATAAAAGTAACATTTATTGAGTGTTTTATTGTTATATAGTGGTGATACTCCCACTCAGTTTGGCCATTTCGAGACAAAAGGCCTTGAACTGAGCGACACTGCACTTTTAACTGCGTCTTTTTATACATCAATCCCCGTGTCCCAGTGCAGACCAATAAATTAACTTGTAAGTGAAGGTTTTGGCTGGACTTTGCTATGTATTAGATTGGGTTCATTTGAGTGCAGTGTGAATAAAATCTCTCTTTTTGATAGGGGTACCACACTCTCCTTCCATTATTTTACCTCAGGGAGCAGCTGCAATTGGTTTGTTGCTGACGTGTCAAAAATATGCCATTGGGGTCCGGGCCAAAAAGCAATCTGTGCTCTTTATTTATTCTTTGTTTCTTCCCTTACTTCTTTCAAGATGATTCTCCCCCAAGGCTCGCTCTCTCTTAGCCTCGCTCCCTTGACAGCCTCTCATAGACATTTGCCTCTCACTATATTGAACTTGATGGTTTAATCCCGCCCTCTCCCTCCACGGGACAATTAACTGAACACAAACAATGACAGGCTCACTTAGGAATCCGTGGCACTCGGCCGCAGGGGGAAAACTGAGGGAAAATCAGCTGTTCTAGTTCTTAGTGAAGGACCACGAGATTAGCCGTGTGAGAGTGTGCGCGTGCTGGTTCGAGCATCTGCGGCCTCCATGTGCAGGAATGAACACACGGTGAGAACGCAGACAGCTGAACACATGCCCCCCACATCAACTAATGCATGAGTGGGTTGTGTGTACACTGTGTGTGCTTGCAGAGGTTGACACACACTCCGAGGCGAGCCGCGGAGTATATTGTGACTGATGTCATCTTGACATGTACAAATCCAGTTCAACCCCGTGCCAGGAAACAGCTTGTGACATAATGTTGCTTTAAGTGAGCGTAGATTTTGCAAAGCGCGCTCACATTACATCGAGGGATTTTTGAGAGAAAGTACTGCTCGTTTTGGGACACGTGACTTTGTTGGTTGGCTGGTTAATGACTCAGCCCTTTTTTTTTCTCCATCGTATCATGCAGACACACTGTATTCACATGAGGTGCCATTTAGTTGAAAATGATTCTTCGTCTTTGGTTGCCTCATAAAACCCATTTAGCCATGTTCATGGGCAGAGAGCCTCTTGGTGAGGGTGGCCCCTGGGTGCTGCAGAGGGGTGGTGGTATCTGAGGAGGTAATTGTGAACCTCAGAGAAGTTCCTCTCTGTTGGGTAAGAAGAAGCAGCTGGTGACTTCTTGTGCGCACATGGCTCTCCGCACACCCCCTGGGCCACCAGTACAATGTAGCAATGAGAGGGGATTTTGTTATTTACAAACTGAGAGAAGAGGGGAAACATTTTGGAAAATGCATAATACAAATCTGCCAGTTCCAGTTCAATTAGGTACACACCAGATATAAATACTAATAAGCAACCCAAGAAAAGCCTGACGCCCCACCCTCATAGCTGATTTGCGCTGGAAAGAAGTTAGATTATCTCAGTGCCTTGGCAGATATTTATTCTTTTGTTCCTTGACTAAAATAGTCTAAAAAGTTGTTTTTTTCAACAGAAAAGAAACATTGCTATGTTGATTTGTGCATTGTTGGTAACAGTATTTCAACCTGTGTCATGTTTCTCTAGAGATATTTTACTTTTACTGCCTTTAGAAAGGAGAAAAAACATGGGAATGAGGGGGAAGAAGCAGAGGTTAAATACAGCAAAGGTTAACACGAAATGAGAATATGACAGGACAAAACAATGGTGAGTGTGTTATGTCACTGAAGGAGAATATCCTTGTCAGGTATGAGGCAGTTTTTCCACATTTCAGTTGTGTTTGGCTTAGCTCTGTTAATTCTAACTGATGACAGCTCAAGGTAGAGACTGTCAAAAGAGCTGCACAACTGGAGTTTCACTGATAGATCGTGAGTGTGTAAGCAGGACACAACCTTTTTGACAGCAGTTAAAACTGAAAGCTATTTCTCACAGAGCCCTTCTACGGTTTGACAGACAGTCATCATAAAGAAGACAAAGGGAAGGGTCCAGTGGAAAGTCTGTATGTTTTTGACACTTTTATGGCGTCTCCCTCCCTCCCTCCCTTCTTCTTCTTCTTCCCTCCCTCCCGCTCATAATTCCTCTCTGTCTCCTTGTCCAGTGGTGTCGAAGGGGCCAGTGTGTGAAGCAGGGCGACGAGGGCCCGAGGCCCCAGCATGGCCAGTGGTCAGAGTGGTCGTCCTGGTCTGCCTGCTCGCGAAGCTGCGAGAGCGGAGTCACCTACCGAGAGAGGCAGTGCAACAACCCCAGGTAGAGATATGCACAACAGTGCCTAACAAACGAGTACAACAGGGCAAGTTAGCAAAGACTGGACAGGCACGAAAATGTAAATGTCAGCAGAGAGTTTAAGAGGAAGAGTTTGGAGAAATACTTCACAAGAACTTTCTTACTATGACAGAGAAGACATATGGAGTGACTTGTGATTGCTTGACTCACGGCCAAGAGTATATGAAGACACGTGATTAAAATAGTGAAGATCACTCACATGTGTCTGTCGCTTCATCACTTTATCTGCTCACTTAGTCCCCTACTCATCGGTCGCTCAGGATTATTTGCACTGCGCAGTCAGGGGGCCCCCTGCCCAAATGCCAGGGCCTCCTCTTTATCATGTCGTGCCAAGATCCTGACAAGTGGCGAGCTAAATTAGACAGAGAGCGATGCGGAGGAAGGGAGAGGGGTCGGGGAGGAGGAAAGATGGTGGTGGTGGTGGGGAAGGAAGACAAAGACAGGCAAAGAGAGAGAGAGAGAGGCAGGGTGGAGAGCGAAAGGCGGGAGGGGGAGGGGTGTTGGGGGATTTGATAGAGAGGCGATTTAAAAAGGGGAGAGATGAAATGCGGAGATATAAAGGGAGAGAATCTGATCTGAGAGACGGAGATAAGTGACAATGTGATTGGAGGGCTTACAGAGGGTGTAATTGTGCCGCGGAAGGGATTTTAAGGAAAACGGCCCGGGGACATACACCTGTGATTGGAGAGGCCTTCACAAAGGCACACTCACACACAGCCACGTACACAGGCAAGCACACACACACGTTAGACTTGCAGACTTGCAAAGAAATTTGGCACTTTTGCTCACTTGATCAAACTCGACAAATGTGTTTTGCATTAATACGTCACAATCTGGTAATACCTATGAGTGTTTTCATATCACCACTCACGCACACAACACACACCCTTTCAGTCCAAGGTCAAAATGCCTTTTTTCCTATTTCTAGTTAAATCTTTCTCAACGTCTCTTATCAGCTTCAAATAAGAAAGCATTGCACATTTTTCACGGTTTCAGATTTATCTGAAGTGAGTCATTGCAGCTGAGATTTATCTGAGTGTTTCTGTCTCAAGGATTATGCATGTAGGATTTAGGTTCCCTTGTACATATTTTTTCGCATGTTATCAGAACTGCAAAGGTGTCAAAAATGTTCTTAACAATTACAGGACAGTAATCAGTTTTTTTGATAAAACTGACAGGAGCTATGAGCTTATAACAACCTCTACAGTTCATTCAAGCACCATAACCAATGGATAACACAGACATTAACAGTCGATAATCAGTGATAATTATCAGGTGTGGCAGTTAAATTTGTTTATAAGGACCAAGGCTATTGATGCTTTGATTGACAGCAAGATAGATCACTTGTTTGTGTGCACTTTGTCTGTCAGGGTTTGAACATAACAAGAAGAAAACATTAAAAAGAAATCAATTTAAGTGAAATATTGAATATGAGGCACATAATGTCATACAACCAATGGCAATCTTTGTTTTGATGTGATATTTTTCAAACCCTCTCTGCAGACCTGCATACGGAGGGAAGTTCTGCGAAGGCTCCACCAGGTCGTACAAACTTTGCAACACCCAGGACTGCCCCCCGAACACCACCGACTACAGAGCGCAGCAGTGTGCAGAGTTCAACAGCAAACAGTTCAGAGGGTGGTACTACACCTGGAGGCCTTACACCAGAGTGGATGGTGAGTGAGACCACTGAACGGTTCATTTTCAAAATCAAAATCATAAAAGAGACATTTTCAGGGAGGCTTTCACCAACTAGTCATGTCAGAGTCATGCCTCTGTGCTCATTTCCTCTCTCCTCCCAGATCAAGATGTGTGTAAGCTGTACTGCTTTGCCGAGGGCTATGATTTCTTCTTTGCCCTGGCCAGCAAAGTTAAAGACGGGACCCTCTGCTCGCAGGACAGTTCTAATGTCTGCATTGACGGGCTGTGTGAGGTAATGCTCTTCAGTGTCAAGCAGCGAGACAGTAACATGGTTTGACTGAAGCGCGATTTTCAAAGCTGCCGAATTTTTCGAAGATGATGTCACGTGCAAAGACTGGAGTAATGTTGTTCGGGGATGGATTTCGCAGTAGACTCCCTTGCTGTGCTGTTTACTAGCTCCTTTATAAACAGCATGAAAAAAGGAAATCTTGACCTGTCATCACATAAGTCATAAATGTTGCAAGTTTTCATTGGTCATCATTTCTTTCATAGTGCGATGTAATGTTGTATGTAATGTCCTTTTTTATGACCAGAGCAATGGTGTTTTTCTCCCACAGAGAGTGGGCTGTGATCGCGTGTTGGGCTCCACGGCTGTGCCTGATGCTTGCGGAGTGTGTAAAGGAGACAACTCCACCTGCAAGATCTACAAAGGACAATACAGCAAGCAGCATTACACCAACCGTAAGTCAGAGCAGTTAAATGTTCGATTGATTTAGTTGGTTTTATTGGTGACATTTTAAAAGGTACTGATTTGTTTCTTAATCCCAGAGGCTGAAACTGCCTTTTATCATTTCATAGCTCACACACAGCTACAAAATCTGTGTGGCTTGGTGTCAAAGTTCATGTTAAAATGTGTTTTTTTGTTTTTTTTTTGCAACTTTTGGTGCTCGTTTAAAGTTTTCTACTTTTTCTCAGAGTACTACGGGGTGGTAACCATCCCAGCGGGGGCTCGGAGCATACGCGTGATGGAGCTGAATACATCCAGCTCCTACCTGGCTGTCAGGGACACCCAGAGACGTTACTACCTGAACGGACACTGGACGGTGGACTGGCCGGGCAGACACCCCATCGCCGGAGCAATTTTTGAGTACAAGAGACCCTACAACAGACCAGAGAGCCTTATATCGACGGGCCCCACCAATGAGACGCTGGTCATCGAGGTAAGGCATCAGAGGACGCAGATAGTGTTGCTTTGACTGATGCAGTTCTGCACTTCAATATATGTCTACACAGTTAAAATGGCGATTTACATACTTATTTGTGCAGCTAAGTTGTTCTTCCTTTCACACCTTTCATTCTACTGTGACTCGTCTTTGTTTATTACTTGTGTGTATATATTTGTGGCTAATTTTTTTATAGCTGTCATCTCATTTTTTCCCCTGTAGATATTGTTGCAGGGCTGGAACCCGGGTGTTCGTTGGGAATACACTCTGAAGAAAGGTGATGAGAAAAGGAATCACATCAAGCACAACTATACATGGGCCATCATTCGCTCCCAGTGCTCAGCAACTTGTGCTGGAGGTAAGTGTGTATATGTTTTAGTTGCACTGTCATGTTGCACTTAAGCTGAAAGTCAAGTCAAGTGTTTTTTTTTTAATGTGTTCAAAATGTAGTTTTAGTTTCATCTTCCTTGTCCCATCAAATATATTGTGCAGTTAGCTGGGTTTTTTTTTTAGATATCCGCAGTTCTTTTCTGTGGTTATTTTTTCAGTAGTTAGAATGCTAAAATGATTTAAAAGTCTATTGTGTTGATGAAAAAGGAGAGGTCGCCGTCAGGTCCTCAATCTGAGCCAGCATCTAAAGCTCAGCCTGACCCCTCTGATCTATAATAAGGCTTTTAGCTGCAGGTTAAATGGAGAGGGCAGCATTCCCATCATTAGTGAGCGGACATGAGAAGCTCTTGTTTGGGACTGGCGGGACCTCTTCTTGTTCTACTGGAGACCTGCTATTACACACACACACACACAAAGAGATCCACTGAAACAAGCAAGCACACACATGCATGCCTTAGTAGTGGCTTTTGTCGCACCAGTGCCTTGGTGCTGAACTAGCACACATACAAAAACCGTTGGGCTGGACAGACTCTTCTATCTGTGTGTGTGTGTGTGTGTGTGTGTGCGTGTGTGTGTGTGCATGCTTGCCTTCATGAGTGTGAACAAAGCCCCCAGTGTGGAGTTCCTGTTGACCCTGCAGGTTAAAGTTCCCCACCCTGGTCTGCCGTGGTCCACCCTAACCACCTCCACCTCTTTGTGTCTTGATTGTAGGCCATGATGGTTGGGGGTCGTTTGCTTTATTAAAGAGTGTGACTGACTAACTGACCTGTATATGCAGACTTGACCATGCCTCAGGCCAAATACCGACCAGAGGACCCGTGTAGCAGGGATTCAAGTTTCACATGACACAAACAACATTGTCAGATGTGCTTTAGTGCCTGATCTCACCAGCACAAGGGCAGATGTTTATTATTATCTTTCAATTAGGCACTAAGAAAGTAAATACTACTTACTTTACTAATACTTTAACAAGTGTTCAAATTGTGTTTTTTATATGATTCGGAGACGAAACATTTCTACATGCCATATTTTCAGGTGTCTTGCATTCACATGGTGCAGAGACGTTACATTTGATAGCAGCCTGACAAGCAACTTGACACACTATGACTCAAACAAGAATGCTATTTTGTTGTAACTGCCAAATGACTTATTTTCAAGCTGCTATTCCCAAGGTCAAGTATAAACCTTTAAGCTCAATAACACTGGTGTATTTCTACATCTGTGCCAATAAATATATAATCTCTCTTTCCACGACTATTTGATCCATCACTGTGAATGTGAGCCTGCAGTTTTGTTTTACTGGGATTTTATAGTAGCTAAGAGGAAGCCAGAAGTGCAACTCCAAATGAAAATGATATTCTCCTCTGAGGATGACGTGCCTGAACTTATTGATATACAACCCACACAGGCCAGATGAACACCAAGTCAGCGTGCTACAAGGACTTGAGGGTGCAGGTGAATACGTCCCACTGCAATCCCAGGTCAAGACCAGCTACTGGACTGATGCCCTGCAACACCCAGCCGTGTCCCTCCAGGTCAGACCTCCTGCTCTTTCACATTTCATTCAAGTTGACATTTATGTTCATTAGTTTTGCAGGTATTTCACTGTCTTTATATTTATAATTTAATAAATTGCAGTTCATCCCAGCCCCATCTGTGTAATGCTAATTAGGAAATATTAGCATGCTTAACTAAACAAAGACGGTGAATAAGGACACCACAATACTTTCTCAGGGTCCACTGTGCCAAAGTGCAGCCTCACAGAGTTTTTAGCATGGCTACAGACTCTCATTAAGGTTAGAGTTTATGTGATTTAGATATTACAACTCATTAAGCTCAATTGTTAGTAATGTCAATGATAAGTTGTAGCTCTGAATGTTTGCGAATGACCTCATCAATATCTCCACGGCCTGCTGTTAACCGGCTCTCAATCTGGACATCATTAAAAATGGTATTTGAATGGTGCAGACGTTTCCTCATATTTTCCTGATACATACTGCTGGATGGAAAAAAGAATGTGTGGCCCCTCTAGATTTCCAGACTTCAGGGTATGTCAATTATTTAATCGTTCAATTGACATACCCTGGAAGAGCTTTTTTTGTGTGTGTGTGTGTACTATAGCCTCTGTGACGGCCAAAAAACATTGTTGGCTGCAAACACGGACATTCTGCACATGCATGTTCATGTTTGGAGCTCGAGGAGGCAGGTTTAGGAGGCCGTCAGCCAAAAAGGTTGATATTGTTACTCGTTGTTGTGTACGGCATTTAAAATATCCTCTCTGCTTTTGCTTGATATCCTTTTCTCTCGGTCTTTTCTTTCTGCATCACCCATTCGACTTTTCCATTTGGGGTTTTGTCTTTCCTACCTTCTGTCCTTTTCACCTTCCTCCTCCCTCCTGACTCCCATGTGTTATTGGTCTTCAACACCTACACATCTGCTCTGTAATTTCTTGACATGCGGCGTCAAAAAAGAGCTGTTTATTGGTTGAGTCAACTCTTCCGAACTTCCCACACTATCTCCTCATAATAAAGCGTATGAAGGGTGTCAGGCAGATTGTATCCTCCACCCTTTCCCAGCCCAGTAAAGCACCTGTTCAGTGATGATGACATTTTCCTCTCATGTAATGAAAAATAACTTACATTTTGGCCAAAACATGCATCTGAGACACGGGTGAAGAGGGGGAAGTTCCGCCGGGTATTCTGTTCGTGTCTTCATCCAGTTCAGCACCATACCTCACCAACTGTCAGGAACGGTTAGCTTCTGTGTTTGTTTAATACGGCAGGCCAAGGACCTGTAAACCTTTTCACATGAAGCTTCACAGTGAGACCCAAGCTCATGACAAAACCCAATCGAGGCCCACCGGAGGCATCACTTTAATGTCTCATCTAAGAAAGCCTGCAAAAGGCTGCAAAATGCGCTGCCAGTTTAATCGATGCCGGTTCATCCAAATCCTGGTAAACCTCTTATTTTCCTTCAAGACTGCACCAGAGAAGAGCTCAAGAGTAATTTGCCCTTGGAAACCAAAGTAGGAAATGTTATCATGTTGGGTTTCACTTCCAGCATGCCGTGGCCAAGAGGGCTTTTCTCAATGTTGTATAATGTCACAGCTGTCACGTAGAGTGGCATGAACAAATCTTCTGTGATGTATGACGATACCAGACAGACAGAGAGAGAGAGAGAGAGAGAGAGAGAGTGGGAGCGAGTCCCGCTAACGGTTCTGTGGTTTCAGGGTGTGGTTCTGTGGGATCTTGGCTCCGCTCAGCTGCTTCGCTCACTGTCTATACCCCTGACACACAGGGCCGAGGCGGTGGATCAAAGATCAGTCAACGTGGTCCAGCGCTCTGGACATCATAGGGGAGTGGTGCGCCCGTTGACAGGCAGGACATGTATGAACACACACACGCATAAAGACGCACACAGGGGAAATGTCCCTCCCTTGTCTGTGCTGCTCTGGACAGTGTCATGAAGGGTAAAACGCTGGCCAGGAAACAAATCAGTGAGGCACTTTTGGGATAACACTGGTTGTAATGAGCAGGGGCCTTGAGATTTTGTCAAGTCAAAGGGCACTGAAAAATATTTACACAACCGTAGGAAAGAGACAAATAATAATGTTGAGGGTGCACGTTGTAAGCATTCATCGGGTTTTTTTGGCCGCAGAACGTCTAAATACCAATCACGTCTGTGCAGTGACCAGCAGAATAGCGTGTCATTCCTGCAGCAGCTGTTGCAGAAGTATTAGTATTCTTCCCCTGTGTGCATTTTCTGCATGTGCAGTTGGAGTAATATATGAAGTAAAGATATCACACAGGCCCGATCTCGAGGGTCTCCTGTAAGAAAAGGTTATCAGTACAAGAAACAGAAAAGCTGTGTGATTGCTCACAGAGAGGCTAACAGCTTCTACACGGGAGGTGTAGTGTGAGCAGCATGTTAGCAGGGCAGATATCACCCCCCTCACCAGCTCATGATGTGTGCAGGAGACGTGGGAAGAAACAGCATTGTTCTTGCATTGCAGTGTGGAGTTATTTAGTTGTAGAATTACAGGGCACCCATTCAACACCACCCTTAGTTTTGGCATTCTTCACAGAGATTGGGAACAGCATCTGCTGAACCAAATTTGAGGACATTTTTGAACCATTAAATGCAAAAATACCACTCAAAAGCTTCTTTCCTGGATAGAAGCGGAGGATGTGTGGAACTGAGAGCCTTTGCCAAGATTACCACCACACAGATAAAGGAGGACAGTTACAGAGTATAGTAGATGCCTGTCGTCCAAGTAATAACAAGAGCGTTCATCTTGAGACTTTTGACAGCTGCTGTTGAGGCGTCAATTCCTCTGTGCCTCTATTCTGAGTATTCCCAATGTACACGCTTAGCAATGGTCTGAAATATCAGCCAAATGCTTGCAAATGAAGTGGACACCGCTGACAAGTTGTGCTTTGATTTACGAGCAGAGAGGGGTTTAGCTGAGACGCTGACCTCATCTTGGTCCGTGCTGCATGGGGATGTCCAGAAAAATTCAGTTGTTGTGTTTCCAAATGTGACTTTGTCGCCTGCGTGTTAAACTGTTTTGTTATGATGTGGCCCAGCCAAGCCTTTAAAAATGTTTAGAACTGTCATTATTTCTCAATATTAGAAGGCTTGCCAGAGGCAGGCACAATAAGGCCTTGTTGGATCTTTGTTCTTGGGCATCAATGCCCCGAGCGCAATGAGTCACTTTCTATTAGAGTGTTTTCTAAATGCCTAAAATGTCATATAATTTGACCATAAAAAAGTTATTTCAGTGTTTAAGAAGCAATGGGATACAAAATTACTGCAGAGAAAAAGAGGGAGCGCCAAGGACATCTAACTCTGACTATCAGTGGTGCAGGTTTTGTTGTATTCGTAACGGGGTTTCTGTCTCTAGTTATATGCATAAAAAGTAAACATGAAATTACAAATTACACATACAGGATACACCCGGTCATGGTGTATGGTTCTGTTGTTGCTGCCATCATCGTGTTGCCAAGAGCCGAATGACTGGCCATCAGCTGCTGTCTGGCACACACACACACACACACACACACACACACAGGAAGAAGAGGGCAGGGCAGGAGGGAACAGTGGTGGTGTCTGATTACCATGAAGCTCACTCCCACCCAAACTCTCTCACCCTCTCATCAAGACTCTCGAGGAACAATTTCAAGTGTCTCTCCTGCACCCCACCCAATGGACACCTCAGTCAAAAGTCCACGACCACAACAAAATCTGTTACTGCGACATCGCTGCACACGTTTCCAGAAGCAGATTAATATTCGCTCTCTTTTGTTCTGGCCGTTTCTCTTTGAACTCTCTCTTCTTGCTTATGAAGTCATTTCTGTCTTAATCTGCGGTTCACTGGTGGTGTCCCAACACCTGCTGAATAAAGCATGTGCTTTCAGAAAGATTTTCTCAGGGATACAGAGTTATACGGGGCACCGATATTATGTAATCAGCACTGAAATCATGGAATCCCTGTTAGGTTACCATTTATCTCATGTTTTATAGTAACCAACAGCTGTTCAAAAGGGGATTTTTCCCCTGCATAGCATTGCCGCTGCCTGAATATTTCCCTCTCGCTGCGTTTGTATGTGTGTGCGTGTGTCTCCGTTTTGGAACAGGTATCCTAGGAAAATCCTGCAGTGATGACCACAGCGCTGTCTCATATTCACTGACATAAAGTAGTGATAGTGTTGACAGAAAAATATATAAATAAATTCGTCAGAAAAGGAAGCCACGTCCTCCAGAGTTTTGTTAGGTCAGCCGTTTTAAGTAATAATGGCATGTCTGTGGCTCATTGTGTCATCCAGTGCAGTCATGTGCCGTATATTATGCAGTCATTCCTGCTTTGTTTTCACTGTCACAGTCAAGAAAAACTGGTACTGTTAGCACGGCGCACCGCTGCCAGCTTAACAGATTGCTCCCACCCAGGCTAAAAATGACAGAGCTGTGAGGCACTTTGGACTGAAGAGTCCACCAAATGTTGTGTTAGGATGACTACCACTGTACTCCACCTAGATTATTACCAGTCTACCAGTCTACATTATTAACTATTGAACTGTATTGGAGTAATTACAGTTACTATGGGTTTTTTAACAAACAGCACAAGTTTATAGTTACTTCATAATTCAGAATGAAAGCTCGGGGTAAGGAAAACACAATTTAATGAATAAGAAGCTTTACCGCCGACTGTCACCGACAAGATGACATAATTGCGGTAAAATATCAGTTTATGTGAATCCATAAATTCCACAGTCAGATGGTCATTTGTAAATGCAGTCTATTATTGCACATGCAAGGAAAGGAAAGGTAACATTAATTCTCAAGACCGCGTCAAACTTACTCGTTGTTTTCCGAAGCTTTCAACCCCATCTTGTGGCCTCGCCCTGCAGATGGAGGTGTCCATTGTTGTCCAAGTTAAATTCAAGCTATGACAAAGCTTTTCTTACTGGAGGTCTCTGTCAGCATAGTCGGTTGTGTCAGTAAAAAAAAATCCAGCAGTTCAAGAGGTTAACTTGCATTTTTCACTCACTATGCTGAACAGAAACCAATGAGAAACATGCGTTGAAAAAGACGCAGGCATGTTCTTGATATTGGCATTTCAATCAAATCTGTATCTATAAAATCGGGGCTTGTTTCGGTTCTAGTTTCCCCCTGTGAAAATCTAATATGTCACCATAAATTGTGTTGCATGGAGCTTTAATAACTCATTTAATGCACTCTAAAAATGTATACTCAAACAAAACTCACTGCCACTGAGTCTTGTTTCAATATACAACTAACATTTTTCTGCTTTGTTTGTCAGTTATACCCTTGCAGAAATCAGATAACACGAAGGGACATATTAATAATATCATATACATATATGTACATTAATCAAATTTATATAGGATATTATGTTTCTATGCCACGCTTAGATTGGAAAATGAAATTATGTCCCCGTTGGTAAATGGATCGTACATGGAGTCAGGATCGCTTCGGGAGAGAGGAGGGCAAACATCAAGGAGGACCGTGGGGAAACTCTTGCTCACAGTGTTTGTGGGTTTATGCTGACAAGCCAACAACAATTCAAGCTGTATCTGCACATTTACAGTGTGTGATCACCCTGACATTATCTGGCAGCCACAGACAGTGACTGTGTGGTTTCCAGTTTTCAGTCACTACTTAACCGCTTACTCATCCCCGAGGATACTGTAGGTACAACAGATGCTTCATTTTTCCCTCGACCTCCACACACAGACACACACAAAAACACACACACACCACTTGTCTGCGTCCATTTTTGCAAGCTGCCTTGCTCTCTCTCTTCACTCGCCCTCCTTCTCTTACCCACAGTCTGTCTCACTGTCTGTCTCCCTCGCTCTCACACACACACACAGAGGCATACATGAGGCCTTTGGGGTCACTTGTGAGACCTTTCTTTCCCACCTCTCACCCGTCCACACACACACACACACATACACACACAGCATGGTTTGTGAGACGTCCGCTGCAGCGTCCATTACCTGGGTGGCTGCAGGCTCAGCTGTAAACATAACCCCGGTGGCCCGGACGCTTTGATGTGACGTCTTTTTATCTCCCGTGACCTGTCCGACCGCGTCCCGCCGTGCATACACACACGAGCTCTGATTCCACCAAGCAGCCAGCCAAGGATAGCTGTCACTCAAACTTTGCTGTGCTCAGGTCGCAGCGCTTCCAGTCTCCCAGCAGGGATTTGCAGGGCTTTATGACAAACACACACACACACACTCTGTCTGCTTGTTAGTCTGTCTCACTGTCTGTATCTTTTAAATGTCATTTATAAATATGGTCCAATTCACATTCTTTCTGTCTGTCTGTCTGTCTCTCTCTCTCTCTCTCTCTCTCTCTCTCTCTCTCTTCAACTATCCTGCTCTTCGTGGTCGTCTTAGATGTCGATTTCTGTCTCTTTTCCTTCCCACTTTTCTTTCCACTTTGCTCTCTTTCCTCTCTCTCATTCCACCAGACACTCACAAAGACACACACGCACACACCACCCCTATCAGCATTTACTCACTAATGGATTTGTGTGTTTACACAGAGTCGAGGAAGCAGGGATAATAGTGGCTGTAAAGTAATCTCGTAACTGTTTACACTCATCTCTCGGGCCTATCTCCTTCATTATCTACAGCTGGGTCTGCTTAAGTGTACCTGTGCGTGCATGCATGCGTGTGCGTTCAAGCTTTTGTCGAGCTAGTTGTTGGTTACTTGCAGAGGTACTTTAATGTTTCATACTGAATATGTGACAAATTCTGTGTGAGTTAGTATGTGATACTGCATTACAAATATTTAAACAACTGCAAGATCATGTAGGACTTCGTGAAATATTAATCCATCTCTCAAATTGTTGATATTTTGAAGGAACTTCTAGCTAAAGTAATTAAACCAATGCCAACTTGTGATTTTTACATTAGTAATCATTTATTAAATGAGGATGCATAGAAATGCAATCTAATGTAGCAGCTCAATTCATTGCACATTATCAGTTGGTGTTATTTTTGCATTATTTAAGCTATACATTAAATATCTTATTAACAAATATTTGTCAGCGTTATGTTATTTAGATAACCAGATATGTTCTTTGTATGTATGTTGATTTTTTTCTTACTTTTCATCACTTTATGAATTCATTGTATATGAGTTCAAAACCCATCAGGCTTTGTAACAACATATACTGCCAGATCCCAAGTCCAAACATTAAAAGCAATGTGTAACTGCTCTCGTGTAACAGCAGAGCGTCTGCTGAGTAATATCATCAGGAAATTTAGCTTTTTCCTATTGGTTGCAGGTTAGACCTCCAGGCTGCATACCTGTGCTTTTTACATTATGATTACAGGTATTTGCAGCATTGCAGTGTAGTATATACAAATCTCAGATTTCATATTAATAACATGCATATTATAAAGTTGCATTGCTGTTGTAGTAATTTGTTTCAGTTTCATAGTTTTATCAGTCAGTCTCAGTGTGTGTGCACATGTTTCTGTTTTTTCACTGAGCATCTTGGCAAATTCTTAAAAGCGGATCAGTTTCTTCTCCTTGTGCACACACTGCGACAGGAGACAAAACACAGGCAAGGCCGACCAAAACATGTCTGCAAGACTAGACAAGCTGGCTGTGGTCATCAGTCCATCTCTGCAGGTCACACTATTCTGAGAGCGGGCAGTTATTTCATTTTGCTGCGTCTGCACCCAGCGAGTTGGCCCGGGCAGTCATTACGTCACGGAAAAAGGTCTCCGATGCCCGCTCACATTTAGAGCATGATATCATTCTGTCTCACAGTGCGGACGTACACTGATATAAGCACAGAAACACCCATGCACTGACATATACACGTGACAGTTCAAGCACACACACAGTGGCACAGTCGTAAACACTGGTCAGGGGTTATTTAATGCCCCCGGTGAACATCTAGACAGAGTCATTTAGTCTACAGGATATCTGATCTTCTGTGCTTCTGTCCAGAGAGTGTCATGCTTACTCATCCTTTAATAACTTACAAATAACACTCCGCTCAAAAGATCACAAGGTGCTTTATAACTTGATATGTGTATTCCTGTGGGGTCACTGAGGTGATAAATGGTAGAAGTAAATGCCCTTTAGTATTAATTAAAGCGCCTTTATCATCTGCCACACTAAAACCTTTTACCCACTGCAGGTCAGATGAATGTATTTTACTTTTCTGTGCAGAAACTGATATCCCAGATGTAACTAAGTGATGTAGGCCAAAACCCAAATATAAGATTTAATTAAGTATGCCAGGATGATGTCACACTTTTGCAAGCTGGTAAATGGTCTTACATAATAAAACTGTGATATCAGCTAACCACTACAGGCTTGCATGTTACATCACAGAAATCCTGTACAGCTTAATTGAAATATTTATGGAGAAATACAAATTAAGAAATGCAAGATGTACTGAGTTACCTCCCTCCTGACGCCAACGTATAATGTGTCCAAACATGTCGTAGCTCCTAAAAAGACACGACACGGCTTTAAAAAGTATTTTCACTGCTCCTCTTGCATGCATTTATATACTTATATTTTTTAATGCTATGAGGATTCGCTCCCATATCGGTGCCAAGGGCCATTAAATATCATGTCAGCATGTTGAATATGTTACATGTATGTGTTGATCACTCGCTCGAATGTTTAAAGCAAACGGCTGAATGGAAATTTTCGTCTCCTCGTTCGCCTCATCTCATCCATGGAATAAGCCTTTGATGATGCCACAGTGTGTATCTTCGTCCCGACAAGCTGTAAAGTATATATAAGACCAGATGGAATTTCTCCATCCATATTTATTTAGATTCGATAGTGCATGTTTAATGCCCTTTAGAGCTTTTCTCTTCTCATCCCTCCTTATACAACATTCCAAGCGAGTGATGCGCCAAATTATTGCAAATAAAGTTTAGACTGCTCATATATACAACCCCTATGTGCTGACAGCAATGTTTTGGGGTTCTTTGGGGTAGATCTCCAGAGGTTGGTGGGTACATTGGGGTGAGGATTACAGACTGCGCGATGAGCGATTGAGCTGCCTGCACCTCGGGTTTGGGTCACTTGGGATGGATGCGACGAAGCTTGGAGGAAGACGGCGGGAACAGTGCTCGGAGATTAGGGCGACTTAGACATGTGGTGCTAGGGTGAAAAGAGAAAGCACTAAAAATAACATAAACTGTCCTAAGCCGAGCACTCATCAGGGCCAGTGGACTGTTTAAGATGCATTAATATGAAGGATGCTTAATATAATGTATCTGCAAAAAGCCAGCGTACAGAGTGTGCAGCATAAATGGAGGTAATTATGAAAGAAATATGTGGCGATGTTTAGTTTTATTTGACGAGGGCCCGAGTTTAAGCAAAGAGGGGGTTTATAACTGCACAGTTCGGTTTAGGTTACAGTTTAAAAGCCCGGCGTTTCGGCTGTTCTGACTTGCTCCGAAGCCAGTCAGCCGTGAAGAAATGTCTAACACCCTAAAGAGTTAAGCCTGCAGCGCTCCGACATGTCTGAGGTCAGCGATATAAGAAGAGCGGTGTTAAGTCGAGGAGGGATACTCCTGTTTTCATCTTCATATTTATCACTCATATTATTGGCATTGTCTGCTAAGGAGTTCTGTGTGAAAATCTGATAATCTGTTTTACTCCTGAAAATGAAGAAAGGAATGTGTTTTAAGTAAGTTAAGAGACATTTAAGCTTTTGTTATACATACAGTAAAGTCTGTGCTTACAGTCACTTGTGTTTTAAACCACCTGAAGAGGCAACTAGAGAGGAGAAGTGGCTTAGATACAACACAGGAAGTCCTCTACAGTCACTATCATCGCATAGTTATCGTGTCATTTGTGAATTCCCACGGGGGCTTGTCTGAATGAGTGATTGGGAAGCTGTGCGTGTTGACTCAGCGGGCTTTGCCTTGTGTTGTCCCAGCTGGTCTGTAGGAGAGTGGGGGGTTTGCAGCCGGAGCTGTGGAGGAGGCCAGCAGACGCGGCAGGTCCAGTGCGTCCAGAGAACCAGCCAGACCAACGTAGACGCCCTGGCTGACTCTCACTGCGCCCAGCCCACCCCGGCCAGGAGGCAAAACTGCAACACCCACAGCTGTCCTCCAGTTTGGACCGCCGGGCCGTGGTCACAGGTAAGCGTGTGTGCAAGTTAAATGACGTGTTGAAAAATATGAATATTCCATGTGCTTACGGAGATGTAAGTGAGCAAAGGTAACACATTCAGCCTGAAGAGGTCGAAGTGAACCCCTGCTGTGATGGCTTGACCACTTTTTATGACAGTGATCTCAGTGGCTTTAAACCATGAACGTGCCCGCTGAGACTTCTGATGTTTTGTTCTCTGGCCAATTCTTATACATTGCATGTGGTGACTTGTCTCACTCAAACTTATTTTTAACTGCCTTTTTACCCCCAAATATCCGTCACTACCTGCCACATATAGGTGTCTGGTTTACTTCCTCTCCATTACTCTGTGACGTCACTATATATATACATATATATAAACACTTTCAAGATTTTTATTCAGGCTGTGCCACAAGATCTGTGCAAAGGTTCAGAATGAATTTTGGGGGAATTGTTGGACTACCTCAAAGGGGTTGTTAAGGAAGTTAAGTACAATAAGTCACTGTATGTAGAAGGTGAATATGCTGAAATGCTTTCTGTGCATAGTTAGCTCATAGGAGCTTTGGCCTTTGACTTTTTTCAGTCCTGAACTCATTTAATTGATACATTATACTAATTCATTTTTTCAAATCTTCGCTTTAATTTGAACGCTGGAGCAGCTACCTCTAAATAACAGATGTCCTACAAGTGTAACCAAATGATTCTATTAATTTAGCCAGTATATATTACACTGTGTAGTTGTTCTACTAGTCACAAAGAGAAACCTACATTAGAGCTGAAGGCATTTAAAGACATCAGATATGATCATTATCATGTTTCTGTTCATTTGGCAGTGTTCTCGCAAGTGTGGCAATGGCTTGAGGAAGAGGACGGTGGTGTGTACCAGCACCGAACCAGGTGCCCAGACGCTCCCAGACAGTTTGTGTGCAGGCCTGCCGAAACCCGCCAGTCAAGAGTCCTGTTTCCTCAAACGCTGCCAGAAACAACGCAAAGTCCAGTGGTTTGTTTCCACGTGGCAAGAGGTAATTCAAGAGCAGCGATGAGGACCGGAGGAAAAATATTCAGCTAAAATTAGTGCAGCACTATTTTAGTTGTGCAGATACATCACAGTATGTACAAATATGTTTTTCAGCTAATGTAAATAAGTTCTCTTTCTGCTTCTCCATTTCTTCTTTTTTCCTTTCCTTTTTGGACTATCCAGTGTTCAGTAACATGTGGTCGCGGTTATCAGGCACGCTTCATCAAATGTGCAGAGAAGGTGTGTATTAAATGTTCCATGTTTACTCAGATACAGAAAAATGTCTTTTTCTAATTATCAAATTTATTTTAAACATTAAACGTGACAGTTTACTGCTTTCAACTCTCTCTCTTCAAATGACTATGTGTTATCAATTAGGTTTTTCATCTTGTCACTTACACAAATATTTTTGTTGGTTTCCATCACACAGGACACTGCAGGAAAATATAGAGAGCTTGCCGCCAAGAAGTGTCATCACGTCCCAAAGCCCACGGTGGAGCTCCAGAGGTCCTGCATCATGGCTGAGTGCCCCGTCCGCACGACCCCACCAGTCCACAGATGGAGCACGTATCATCGCACCTACCCGCCTCAGCCCCTCCCACAGCCTCCACCTCGAGCAGAGTGGCACACATCTCCTTGGTCTCAAGTAAGAGAAGGATCACAGCTAAAAGCAGCATGAAGATTTAAATCTACAGAGCTTTGTTAATAGCAACAGTGTGATCTACTTTACAGAGAGGAGGCACTGAATGTGTTGTGAGTGGTTCATGACATTCATACTGTCCATCCTTTGTACTCTGCAGTGCACAGTGACATGTGGAGGAGGCGTGCAGGCCAGGACGGTCCAGTGTCTGGTTCAAGGGAAGCCCTCTCCCGGCTGTGCCCTCCAACTTAAACCCTCAATGTCCCAGGCCTGCAACACCAACTTCTGCCAGCAACCTGAGAAGAAAGGTACCGAAGCTCATTTAGTGCTGCTTTGATGCATGTAGACTGCCTAAAACTGTCCTGTAGTGTGAGCAGAGCTATCCTAAAATGCAATCAGGAAAAAAAAGGCTCTCATAAGAGAATGTTTGTTTCCTTTTTCCGCAGATGTTGCATGCAGGGATTACTTCAACTGGTGCTACTTGGTGCCCCAGCATGGCGTCTGCAACCACAAGTTCTACGGCAAGCAGTGCTGCCAGTCCTGTTCGAATTCAAACCTATAATCATACGGAGTGACTCTGCCTGCGACGCGGACAGATGGATAGTTAGATAGAAAAAAAGACTATATTTGATGTCCATGCTTGAAAAGACAGTGTTTTTTGCTTGAAGCGTGCGGCGAGCACTGAAAAACAAATTGACATTTCGGTGGAAGTGCGAGAGAGTTGCAGTGCCCTTTCTTCTCCCTGCGATGCCGGACATCTGGATACAAGAGCTTGATGCTGACAGCACTACACAGGAATGTGATCAGGACAGTACAAATAAAGGAGAAAATTATGAGGAGGAACTAGCAAAACGGGAATCTTGATTAAAGCGAATAGGACTGACATGTCCAAAAGAAACTGAAAACCTGAAAAATCCCAGCTTTGTTTATATACTGTATGTAATTGAACAGATCTGTACCCAGGACACCCAACATCTTCCAGTCAACCAAAGGCCAATGATGGCAGGCCAACAGAGAAAAGCGGTTGATGAGGTTTCAGGCACTGCCACGCAACAACATGTGATACGCCCTGGTCTGCACTGCAACTCTTAATCAATCGGAAATCTGGAGTCTGATAATGAAAAGGGATGTTTCAAAGAAACAAGTAAGAAAACATAATTTTACTCCACGGCTTGATAAAAAACAGGCTGGGAATAATCAAAGTGGGCTTCCTCAATAGCTGGACAATAACAGGAAGTTCTATGCTGTCATTTAAAAGAAAAAAAAGGAAATACAAAAAAACAAAATGCATCATACACAAGAGAACTATTCTGAGATGGGTCAGGGCTGCGTGAACTGACTTTCATACTCAGCGGTGCTACAACATTGTTTTCTGTCACCAAATCCATGAGAAATCCTCAAGTTTCAGGAAAGAACAAATGAATTGTGTGACCCATGTACAGTATTGTTTGTTTTATTTATTGGCTTTATGATACAGCGTTGCTGGAAGACTGTATTACTAAGCAGTATAAATGTGTCCTTTTATTACTCTACCCTACGCCCATTACCTTTATATTTTGTATTATGTTTCATAGGATTTCATGCTGACAAAATGCACCTTTTTTATTCAGAACATTTATTTTATTTTTGAAGAAAAACACATCTGTTGTGTCAAAAACCCAATTCATCAATGTCAACAATGATTGGTGATCATTCACAAGAGCTGTAGAGCAGAAGTAAGACAATGTATGAGCGTGCTGGTTAAAGCTCCATTTCTCTGTTACATTGCCCCTATTATTACACAGGTCATGTATTGCATGCATTGATGTGGCGCAGGAATAATGCATTATATATCGGTTATGGTTTAAAAGCAATGACGGATGGTGGCTAAAGCTATTTCAATGTGACTTTTTTTTACAGTGTAAATGAAATAACAATAAACAAATGTGTGTCATGTCAGCATCTGAGCTGAGTGTGAGTCCTGATTTCTTTCTTCTCGGCCCTCATGTAGTCCTGCAAAGGGGGAGAAAAAAAAAAGCTCAGGAAGGGAACTTAATCCCTTCAATCACACTTTCTTGGCTGAAGTCTTCAACTGGGCATGATATTGCCATCATGCCCTGACAAAGGATTTGTCTTTCAGCAAACTGGAAATAACAAAGTGTGAGGAGGGAAAATCTGTCTCCACAATGCACAAAGGCAGTGCAGTTAAGGCTTGGCGATGCCTCTGCTAAGTTTACCCGAGGTGCATTCAGGTGCTTGTTGAATTAGTTAACTCTGCATTAATTACTGTAAAAATAACATATTCTTACCTTTTGAATTGTGTTTAGCACATAGTTAACTATTTACACACCCAACTGCTGCAAACTAGCATTGACATCCATTTGAAGTTGTGTTTCTCACCAATAAATAAATGTAACTTAAATATTCACAAACATTTTAGCCCTGTCTTTGGTGCTCATTGTCCCCTGAGAGAAACATTGTACTCTTTAGCAGCTAAATGCATCACCAGATTTGATGTGGGCAGGTCACATACAGACTTTTTTCAGAATTAAAGTGATGAAAACTACTGCAAGGTTGATAAAAGTCTGTGTCCAGCAGCTTTCTGCTGGATTTCCTGCTGTGTTACCCTCTGAGACGAATGGTCAGCGTGGTAAAGTTAAACATTAAGACGTCATACACCCATGTGATACAGAGGGACAAGTAAACTTGACTTATTTGCTACAGAAAACTGTTTTTTTCTACTTTCAGCTTATTTTAGTTGCCTTAATTGACTCTTTTAGCTGTGCGATTCATGCAGAATCACCACACAACAGCTTTGCATAATGAAACCATAAGAAATATGACTTGGTGTTGAAAAAGAGACTCTGAAGCCCAATTCTAAGCTCTAGTCTTCAGTGTTGTGAAGCACATAAGCCAGCATCCTGGCTAACAGTAATGCCAGTGCGGTACAAGCCATTTCAACACCTATGACATATTGTGTCTGGGCTCTGCTCTTTAGTCATTTCTCAACAAGTCAAGGAGACACAGATGCTCAAAACAAAATCCCCATTGTTGTAATCCCCGGGGCACAGCCCTCAGGCCCTCAGAGAGACAGCGAGGGAGGAGAGAAGAGGAGTGTAAGACGACGGGGAGAAATAAAGTAGAAAGAAAAAAGGAAGGAGGGAGGGCATTTATGGTGCTGTCATAGAAAAATGCTGCGAGAAAAAGAGGGGGGAGTGAGCCAGAGGGAGAGGTGGGTACTGAGAGAAAAAGGGGTTTTCCTCCTTGTCAAGCACCTCTCTGAAGTTAATTTATAGTTGGTCAGCTGTGGGCACAGTGTGACACACAGTCACACTGAGCTTTTGTGTGTGAAGGCACTGTAAGACTGGATAAATGGAGGTCAGGGCAGGTTTTTCACAAGACACGAGAAGTTCAGAAATGCAAAAACTGCTTTATTAATTAATACCAGTTTTTTGACAAATGCTCACACACCCAGAGTCAGATTACCCCAACATCCAAGTTCCTGGTATATACTGTCATCAGCCACTTTGCAGTCTTGTCAAACTCAATCCCATGCAGACGGGAAGGGTAACAAATTACAAAAATCAGTTCAAAATGGGTGAACCATGTCAGTGAACCCTGACACTAGTCAGTGGTTTCACTACTGTCAACACTAAATATCAGCTGTGTCACTCATGGAGGACAAGCACACACACTTTATTGTGAAATGACAAAGACATCTGTATGAAATGATCAATTGCCATACTATTACCATTATGATTACATGAAAACCTGTTTTTTTGCCATACATTATACAGCGTGTCTGGAGTTCACATTGTCTCCTGTTACCTGTTTGGTTTTCCTCCCAGCCTTCAGAGATATTCAGTTCAGATGCATTTAAAATCTAAACTGTTGTCTGCTATAAAATTCTTCAGAGATTTAAATCTTCTTTTTGTCATTGTGCTGTCAAAAATAATAATTTCTTGCTTCAGTGACTTATACAACAAATGTATTTCCACCTCACTCGATCTACTTTGCTACAGGAGTTTAACAAAGAGGAGAAAACTAACCACACAAGAAGAGAGGGATTAAGAGGATGAAGCATTTTTGTTTATACAAAGATAGCGATCAGACAAAGGCTTCCTGTAGATAACAAAGGTGATCGAGACAAATCTGGCAACATCCAGAGTGTTACTTAAGCCATGACAGGTAACAGAGGAGATTATCTGTCAGTGGGAGACAGGAAGAGAGAACGCATGCCCAACACTCCCCTTTTCACTTTAAAGAAAGTATGCTATCTCTGACTGCATCTGTTTTGAGAGAGAGAGAGTTGGCTCTTCAGCCTCGAGGGTACACTCAGAGGGTTCATCTGAAGTCACAGAGTAATTATCTTTCCATCAGGATGCACCTACAGCAAACTCCCAGCAAATTCAGCTGCTTCCTCTCAGCAATCAGCCGCTGCCACAGTAATGAGCACCAAAAAAAAAAGACAACCTATCTCAAAAGAGGTCTGCATTTATTTATTTATTTAAAAATCTTTACAAATTCAGAAATATAATGATCTCAGAGGGCCTATTTGAAAAGTTTTTATTTGTTTTTGTAGAGACTCTGGACTTTGACCTTCCCATGTTTGGTGTAATGTTAAACTAAACGGGAAGAAGTCATGTTAACCATTCATTCTTGTACTCCAGCTGACTTGTTATGCTCTGTCTGTGTCTGTGTGTGTGTGTGTGTGTGTGAGAGAGAGAGAGAGAGAGAGAGAGAGAGAGAGGAGTCCTCTCTGCCTACAGGTCTTCAGGATGAGTGAACCATCAACCACAAAGGTCATTACACCACTATCAGCATGTTAGGCCTCAGCAAATTGTGATAAAAACAGAAGACAAATAGATAAATTATTTTAATTTTTGGATGTAACAAACAAAATCCCAGTAAAAAAGCCTAACCCACAGGCACCAAAAGTCCTGCCCAGAGAGGGGAGGGTGTGCACATCCCAACTCATTGTAAACTTCATTAAAGTCTTAGAGACTAGTATTTTGCAAAAATAATAAAATAAGACACTGTGTTCTTCTGTCTGAGCAATTTGAAGAGATTTCTACTACGCTGCTGACGACTACACAGGCAAAAAAAAGAAAGCACTCTGCTACAACTCAGTGAACCCAGTGCAAAATAAAGTCATGTTTTTAATATGTTTAGATATTGTGGTCCTTTTGTTTCCTCCTCCATTTTGTATTGTTATTGATCATCTTTCATTTCATTGTGTAACTTGTGTTAACATGTGTTGGACTGTGTACAGTCATGCCAATAAAGTCACTTAAATTGAAACGGAATTGAAAGGAGCACTGTTATCTGTACAACACTACCCTCTGCTGATAATATACTGAAATTAAACACAAAATGTAGCTGGAAGAAAAGTGAGCATGCAGCTAATGTGGTGAAACTCTGCTGGACTTTGAGTTTCAGGTGAGATGAGGGGATTGTGCGAGGTCACCAATGTTTTCTCAGGATTGTTTATATCAGTCAGAATTTAACACAACCTCAAAAGGTAGTTCCCTGACCGGGAATCGAACCCGGGCCGCGGCGGTGAGAGCGCCGAATCCTAACCACTAGACCACCAGGGAGTGATGTGCCTCGCTCTACGATCTTATGTACATATAGTTGTTGATGATATACTTTACGTCAATGATTTGTATATCTGTGGATGCAAATATTGAAAACCTAGGTATCTAATTCTGCGCTCAATGAAAGAAAAAATTAATTATTAGTGTCAACTATTTCCGCTGTGTTGTAAGAGTTTGAAAACGCAAACTAAATTATGAAACTGTAAACTTTAACGTGTGCACATTGTTCGAGCTACACCTTCCCCGCGGCAGCGCATGTAAACGCGGCAGCGCATGTGTACCAACAACGCCCCCAGGTGCTATTACGAACTGCCTGAAGAAAAATACGAACGACCGGAAACATCACATTTCGACCGACAAAAAACAAAGACATATAATTTAACACCAACCTTACTTTTGTTCAATTAAACGCCTATAATAATTTAAATCTGTTGAGAGCATAGCGAGAAATAGATATTTTTTAACAAGCCGGCATTTCACCAAGCTACCCATACGGGGGTCCTGGCTTGGGTCCTCCGTCAACGTGGGAGACGCGAAAATGTGAAGTTGTTTTGAAGGTGCCTGGACTTTTTGTCACCGGGAAATGTGTTTTTTCTCTCTCTGGAATATAAAATAGCGGCTGTTGGGGGTTTGTGAACTTTTCCTACCATGATGCCAGGCGACAGTCAGTCCAAAATGGTCGCAATCGCCTCGGACGCGACGGTCGGAAGCTGTCAAAACTGCTCAGTGCTGAACCAGGTCAGATCATCTAATAAAAGTCCACCAAAAAGTTGTTTTTCGTGTTTGTGGGCTGATCATAAGCAGTCTCTGACGACCGTGACGCGATCTGTGTGCTTTTTATCCCATCAGCTCAAGTGGACGTGTTTGTAATGGGGACTTTCTCTCTTTGTTTTTGTTTTTGTTTCGTCACAGAGCCTGAACGAGTATGTGTCCTCCTTCCTGGCACTGAAACAGAAGATAACAGTCTCAGAGTGAGTGTTAACGGATAATAATTACCATGACGACACGCTGATTCATGAATAAATTACAGTTAGTTAGTTTCTAACACGGGTTAATATTCAGAAAAGCACTTTGTATAAAAAAATCTACGAAGCCCGGACAGGTATCAGGTGTAATCAAACATGTTCTCCAAATGTTTTCTGCAGTGACACCATCAGACTTAAACAACAGCTGGAAGAGTTGCAGATCCGATTAGTTACTTTGGATAAAAAGACAGTTGATTATGACTCTATGCAAGCAGAACTGGAAGAAAAGAAGGTAGGTCCTAAATTTTTGTCATTTCTTTTGTATTGTTTTTGTATTGTTTATTCCTTTTCTGTCGTTAAGCTGATATTTACACTGTGTTTATCTTTTATAGGCTGCTCTTAAGACCTATGGACTCCTGTCTGAAGAGATGGAGAAGCTGAAGCAAGAAAACATCAAGACAATGGCAGAGTAAGAATTATGACCAATAAAAATATTATAATGGCACTGTTTTTAATCGTGAAATGTTAACTTGTCGTTTTCATATCCCTCAGGAATAAAAAACTTGAAGACCAGCTGAAGGATGTGAGAGGTACTTTGCATTCGCATCCTGTAACACTTACCAGTGAAGAGTTGCATTATATGTCAATGACAGTTTGTTGGAAATGTGTTAAACGCACTCCTAATTTTTTTTGGTCAATTTGTCTTTTCAATTCAAAGAACTGACAGACACACAGTCACTTGAAAACTCACAGCTCAAGAGGGAGAAGGCTGCAGTAGAAAACGATTTGCTGAAAACACAGGTAATTCAGAAAATATCAAATATCTTGTTTTATATAGTTTGTTGTTATGCCATAACTGACAATGATTGGATCATTTTCTCTGCATATGTAGCTGATAATTATATCTCTGCAAACATCATTGTATTTCTAAATTTACATTTTTATCTCTTCAGGCATCTTTAAAAAAATCTCAGGCACAAGCAGAACAAGTTGAAAAATTGACAGAGGAGAACGCCAAGACAACGAGCATGTAAGAACTTAGACTTGCTTAAAAGATGTGGAACTTCAATTGACTTTGTTCTGCATGATGATTATTCATGGTTTGTTTTGTGTGAATTATGCTGAAAGACGTTTTCTCATCAACAGAAAAGACAACTTGGAAAACAAAGTTAGATTACTTGAAGGTTGGTATTTACCCAATTCACATAATATAAAGAATCATTTTCTATTTATAAAGATGTTTTAGATTTTTATGTGACAATGTTTTCTGTCCTTATTTTAGACTCAGTTTGCAAACAGAATCAGCAAATCACCCAACTCACCAAAGAGAAGATCCTGCTAGAGAGAAATATTGGTGACCTCCAGGTGCAGTAATGCCCTTTCCTGTGAAGACTTTGATTGATTGATTTTTTAAAAAAAATACTTCTGAACTGACCTTTCTTTATGTATAATCTCAATTCATTTGCAGGTAAGACTGATGAAGCTGGAAAGAGAAAGGAATAAAGGTAAACAAGCAACAGTTTCATTTTAAAATACAGCATTTGCTTAAGTCAGATCAATGTTCTTAAATGAATCAGCTCTGTTTCTCATTTTAATCCATGAAATGTTTTTTTTGCTTTCTGTTTTCACATAACTGCTGTATTTTTATCATGCTGTTAAGTTTAAATTTAAGTTCAAATTTAAACTATCTCAATTATTTCTCAACAGACTATAGGAGCACATCAACTCAAGCAAGTGCACCAAAGGAGCCCAAAGTTGACAAAGGTAAGCAGATGGTTTCACCTTTTTTATTATTATTGTTGTTGTTGTTGTTAATTTGTACTTATGCTGCATCTCAGTGTTTGTGTGTGTTTTTCAGAAAAATTCAGGATGCTGTTGGAGAATTTGTGGGCATGTGTTGAACCTCAACAGCAGCACCCAGCAAACCTCTTGCATTTACCTGGTGAGACATCATGAAGCCATCTAGTATATCTGTTTATTTATGACATAACTCAACAAGTGACTTCACTTTTGAGTAACAGCAGTGGCTTCAGGTTTTTCAGATTTGTCCGTATGTCTTTCACCATCTTACATGTCTGCAAACTCTCTCTCTTATTCTTGTCATTTCAGAGTCTAGTTCAAAGCAAGTTCTCCCGTCCTCCCCACAAAACAGACTGCACCGTTTGAGTGACGCGTCCCAGTCTGCCTCTCCTAAGATGAATGAATCCCACAGTTACCTCATGCAGACAAAAGCCACTTGCAAACAATTAAAACTCTCTCCCCAAAGGCAGAAAGCTATCAAGCATCATGCATGTCCACAGTCAACAAGTGCCGAAAAGAAAAAAAGCTTCCCTAGGAAGAGCAAGAGATTGTCCGAGGAACACAAAACCGAGGAGGCGCCTACAGACTGGGACAGCTCTGAAATTGAGAGGATAATGGCACTCTTCAAACCAATGCCTCCCTGTATATCACCGCTCTCCGGTTCGGTAAGAATTAAGTGTCACGCAAATGCTTTTTTAAATCACTGACTAATGTGCAGTTTCTCCTGTTTGTTTGTTTTTTTTGTTATGTTAAGATGGTGCATGTTGCTGTGTTAGTCTTTTTATGTAAGAGATGTACGATGCAAGAATTCGTAATATAACAATATCCCAATAAATGACCAAGCAATTTAAAATGTCACCAAAGAATTTGAAAATTTACATCCTTGTTTTCGTATTTCTTTCTATCAGGACACAACAGTGGAATCAATGGAGACAGATGATGGCGAAAAGGACAACAATTCTAAACCTTCTGATGACTCTGTTCCTCTTCAACAAGGGGAGTCTTTACCCATCACAACATCAGCATTAAGCCACTCTCCAAAAACGGAGGAGAGTGCAGATTTGCCCGTGGATGCAACACAAGAAGTGGAACATGTTTCCTGTGAAAATGACTCCAGTGATAAACTGGGACAAAGCGACTTAAGTGATGTTACAGAAATGAAGGACAAAAGCGGTACAGATGGTGAAGAAATGCTCCTTGATATAAACATGCAGACTGAGCAGGATCCAGCGGCCGGGCATTTAGGATCAGTATCGTCATCTTTAGCGTTGTCTCCAGCGTCAGACGGATCAGCTTTGGTTGAAGTTCACAATACCAGTGGTGCTAATATTCTCTCTGAGACAGAAAATGCTTCAGAAAGGACGAAGGACAATGAGTCAGAAAATATTACAAAGGTGGATGTAGACACAAGCCCTGGTGATGTTGCTGATGACAGGACAGTCAGTCCTGACGTTGGGGAGTCACCCAAAAGAAGTGATTCAACTATAACCCCCGCAGAAGCAGGAGATGAACAGCCAGTTACTTCCTCAGTTTCTTCCTCAACTTCCATCGAATCTGTGAGAGAAGCTGAGGATACAAATACAGAAAAAGTTTCAGACATGGGGAAACATAATGAGGACTCTGGCGGTTTGGAACAAGACACTCAAATCGAGGAGAATGAAGAGTGCCTTGGTGAGAAAACAAACACTCCAGAAGTTAAATCCTGTTTGTTAAACAGCAACATCAGCTGTGACATCAGTCGTCTCTCAAATGAAAATGCAGAAGAGGGGCTTGAAAATGATGCATCCACAAAACTTCCAGTGAAGGAAGATGCAAATGAAGCACAAGAGACTGGAACTGACGTAACAGCTTCTCCCTCCGAGTCAAATGCTGAGAATAGACCCCTGCTTTCTGACCAGGAATGCGGTGGTCAAGAAGATGTTGAAACTCCTAAAAAGGACGTTGACTTGGAGACTTCCAGCAGTGAAAGGCCAGCTGGTGACATGCCTTCCCTTTCTGACTCCCAGGATATGAAAACTGAATCTGTGAAAGAAAGCAGTCATTCTCTGTGCAGACAGTTGAGTCTCTCATGTCTGGTTCCCTCTGTAGACGTGCAAAATGTGAAAACACACCCAAATGCAGAAAGACTGAATGTCCCTGTCAGCACTGAGCACAATTCATCAGCAGCGGCTCAGCCACCAGAATGCCTCGGCCATGTTCTCACTGAGATGGGCCCCCCTCTTCCTCGTCTCCTCACCCCTCTGAAGACGCCTCCGAAGGTGGGCAAATCGATCAATCCAAGGCAAGCTATCGGGAAGCTCTCATTTCCCTCGCCTTTGGATAGGTTGGCTTCGCCTACCACTCCCGTCCAGGCCCACTTGACGCCCCCCAGTCAGCACATGGGTTCCTCATTTCTCAACAGCCCGCTGCCTCCAAACGGGGTCCCATCATCGCCCCTTCAGTTCGGCTCCGCCACTCCGAAACACGCCGTGCCGGTCCCGGGTCGCCTACCCCTGACGGTCATGCATTCTTCTCCGTCGTCTACCTCCAGTCCAGCGCAGGAAAACTCCATGAGGATCCTCGACACCATGTACCCAGAGCTCTCTGCCCACGCGCGAACTCTGAGCATCCTCAGAGGGAACGTCAGCCTCAGCATCTGTTCATCAGAGAATGGCGCGTTACCTGCAGCGCCTGCCGGTCAGATGTCTGGCTTTAAAACCATCAACTCCGCTTCCACAGCCTTCACCAAGACGGAGGTCAGAGGAGAAAAAAGACAAGGCATCGGTTTGCCTCAGCCTAAAAGCAGCAAGTGTCTCAGGCTGGATGACTGCTCTCCTACCGTCGGTCGCAAGGAGGTGCCTTCCTCCTCGAACAGCGCAGAGGAGACCACCTCACCCCTGCCTGCGACGCTCACTCAGCTCAGAAATGAAACAGCTCCTCCAACCATGGAGCGTGGAGAACCTGCAGAACAAAACCTTATTCATAACTCTTTAAAGAAACTTGAAAAACAGTCTTTTGATCTGCTGCCTGTCATCCAGAGCCACCTGTTTGTTGGCAACCTGCCCAATAAGCCCGTCTTGAGAGAAGAGGAAAAGGAGTTTATCTCTGAGATCTGCCAAAGCACCTCGGTGAGTGTACTGAAGTTTTCTATCACCATTTATTGGCGTCTTTCTAATTTTTCTGTTATTTGGTCAATATTTTATCAGAAAATGATTTTAAAAAATGTTGATAATTGTTTCCCAAAGTTCGAAATAAGGTCCTCAAATTTGGTCCATAACCCAAGGATATTCAGTTTACTGTCTTAGAGGCATAAAAAAAAGCCAGCAAGTGATTCGTATGTAGCCTCCTGACAAAAAAAAGTACAAATAAAGATGAATACCTTCCAACAGTTGATGAGATGGAGTGTTAAAATTAACTTGCATGCTTCTTTTTTTCCACAGCTGAGAGCAGACGACGTGCTCTGCGCCATCCTGAACAAACTGAAAGCAGAGAAAGGAGACCTCAGCGGAAACAACATGCAGGCCCTGTGCAGAGCCTACACGGGCATCTGTCGACAGAGGAGCGACTGGGAGAAGGCTCACATCCTGGCCTTCAGCTTGCTCACAGAGGGTCAGCAATCACTGTCATGTTGTGCTGCTATAGTCTGTCATTTTTATGGAGTTTTGTTTTTTTTTTTTTTTATAATCCTGCCACCTTATGCACCACTGAAGCTTAAACTGGCCTCTCCTCTCTCACTGTGACTCCCCCGCTGCAGATTTCCCAGACTCCGCTAAGCTGATTTTGTTCATGGCGACAACATGGCCCAGTGTTCTCTCGCACAGTAGTCCTCTGTGCCAGGCGATACACACCGTCACCAAGCTGAAAGCACAAGAAAACCTCCTCAGCTGCCTCTCAGCATTCCTCGGTTGGGAGAAGGTGAAGTATCTGTTGAGCTGTGTTTCTACATTTGCCATGTTTTATATTTGTTTTTATATTTGACTTTCAAACAAAGTGACAGATGGAAACCTTGCACGTTACTCATTTCCTTTAAATTGTAGACAATCAGGTTAGAACTGATCTGCTTAATAATCAGACTTTCTTTATCACATCATCTCTTACCCTGCTTTTCCATCTTGTATCCTTTCAAATTAATGAGCTGTCTAACACACTAATCTCCCCGTATCTCTGCAGAGTCCTCCCTGCAACATCGACGAACTGATCTCCAGAACGCTGTCAGATATTCGGTCGGCATCAAGCCCGCCTTTCACTAAAGACGGTCGGTGCGGGGACGACCTGGGGGCCGAGGCTTGGGAACGCGTCTTCACCTTGCAACTCCTCTGTGCACACAAGAAGTGGAAGTGGACTTATGAGCATTTATTGGGGTGTGTTCTCTGTCTTTTTTTTTTTAATTGGTGTTAAACTCAGTTTTTATCCTGACAAAATGTAAATAATTATCTGTTCAATTGACTTTCACAGCAAGGAACTGTGGCCATTGATGAACACGTGGGTGATGCAGCCCAGAGATCAACAAACGCCCGTCTCTGATGTGACCGTCGCCACTGTACTCAGACTGATAGGTCAGTTGCTGGTTCATTACTTGAATATGAACCAAAACTTGAAATGATGTGTTTAATGGTCATCAGATTTGAGAGTTGAAATCGTCAATATAATTTTTTTTTCTTTTCTTTTTTTAAACAGGACGCCTCGGACAACTGGGAATCAAAGAGAGGTGCATTTCTTCCTTGATAAGTGTGGCCAACGTCATCAACACGTTCGGGAGGCACGGACAGGCTGAAGGTATGAAATATAAGAAACTTTGGTGAATGCAGGGAGATTCGGTTTGGCTGTAACTAATAAATAACCTTCTACTGTGTGCTGAGAGGGCTGCCAATGTCCCCCACACCTGCCTGTCATTCATCAGGATATTTTTTTGAAACACAAAACAAATGTTTACCCTTTTCACGTGCACACACAGTTTACTTACCTGTGTGTACTTAAGCAAGTTTCAGTGTTTAGAGCGCACCCTGGCACGTTGAAAGTATATTTGCATGTTTGTATTTATTTGTCGTAATTGCGCCAAATAAACGAAGAAAAAATAAATGTAACGCTCTGATGGGAAAGAGAAAAGGGCAGCTGTATTCGGATCACGGGTTTCATCGCGTCTTCTGTCCGCAGGCGTGCCGTGGGAGGTGCAGTTAGCCGCCGTCTACTGCATCTACGAGCTGTCCCCCTGCAACCCCAGACGAGCCCTGGACGCCCTCGCAGGATGGAGGGGAGACACGTCTCGGAGCGTCCCTCCGGCCGTCACGAGCTGCATCAACCAGCTGGCCTCTGTGTGCAGACAGATGAAGAGCTGAGAGAAGACGCCGCACAAATCCTCGTGTCAAGTCTGTAGCTATTTTAAAGGCGAGGCGAACCCAATCCCACCGTACACCTCCAAGTTTATTTTAAGTCACAGACAGTGATGACTTTTTTTTTTCTTTTTTTTCATTTTTGCAAATGAACTGTCGCAATTTTTTTTAGGGCGTCTGTGGGTTTGTAATAAGCCTTAAATTAAAATGTGTTATCAGAGACCGTTTTGACAACCACTTGGCTTTTTTGTTTTGTTTTTTTTATGTGCACTTCTACTTTAACATGTCATTTAAATGTAGCAAACATTTCCTCAACTTTTAATGTAACAGACATGTAAAATTTGTTTTCCTGACATTTTTAGCTCTGTCTTTTTTTTTTTTTTTTTGCTGTACTCAGGTAAATGCTCTAAAATATTGTAAAGCGTGTACATGTCCTGGTTTAAGCTGCGGTGCCACTGTAAATGTTTCTTTGTTCTGTAAATTGTCTGTAAATATGAAGCATCAGTGTGAACTGATGAAAAAAAACGACATCGCCACAAGTGTTGTACAGTTTCAGAGGTTATTTAATTTTTTCAAATTAAAATTTATACATATTGAACTAAATCTTGTGTCACTTGCCTCAATGAAACATCTCATAAAGACATGAAACTGGCCTCCAAGGTGAAATTTTTTCATTGTCTGGCCTGATCTTTAAGCTGTGTGAGAATTTAAAAAAAGTCTCTGAAGAATAAGGCAGCTGCTGGTAGTTTTGGCTCTTTAGTTAACATAATGTCTCAAAGTCATTTAGCACATCAACGGTCACATTAACAGTGGTGAGAAGTAGGCGGTGACTAATGAAGCAGCCAAATTACTACTACTATCACGTTTTCTCCTGTCAGGGCTGAGCTGCGTGAAGCACAGAAACACACACAGCACAGGCTGTCACATCCGGAGCTAACCTTCAAAATAAGAGCCCAAACAACATTCTTTATTCTTCCAAAGATTAAAAACACGTTTGTTTTATGATTCAAATGAAATGTAATCAAATATAAATCCAAGTTTTAAAATACTAAAACAACAAATAGGTAGGTAGTTTAAGTTTTATGTGGAGATTGAAATAAAGTGTTGTACTATTAGAACCATGTCTTAGTGAGTAAATAATTTTATTGTTGTTTTCTTGTAATATTTTGGAGGTGGGGAGTAATTCTCTGAAATTCTCCTAGATCATTTTCCATCAGTTGTGATTGTGCAAGAAATATATAAAAAGATATTTGTACCAAATTATACAATCGCACATCATTAATTGTTAAAATTAGTGAGAGAATGCTTGCAAAGATTTTTAACGATTTTTTGTTGTTGTTTTTGTGCAAAGGGGAAAACACTTCTTTAAATGCTCCTTAATTGTGTTCTTAAATTGTGATCCGGACATTTAGAGACAGATATTCTCACGCAGTTATATATAATAGCATGCTATTTATTATTATGATACTTATCATCATTATCATTTGGTGTGTTGTGCAAATAGATGTTTTTTATTGCTTTGTTTTCTAGTTGTATTGCAGTGGATTAAATCCCTTTGTTAAAATATGATTAATCCCTATAAATTTGTATTAAAATATTTAAAAATAGTTTTGATTGAGAAATAAAAGTCTAACTTCCGTGTAGTCGGGCCTGCGTGTGCGTGACTTGACGCAGCCGCTCGTCCTGAGGGGTGTGTTCAAAGATTTAAATCCCTCGCACATGCGCAGAAGCCGATCCGCGCTGCTGGGTGCGCCATATTGGCTGGCTTACATTGGGGAGTGGAGTTGTGCAAGCCGCTTGAGGGAAGAAGAGAAGAAAAAAAAACACCCACCCTGACTAATTTCCAGATATGAAGCGAGTTGAAGTTACCAAGTAAACCAACGCGGTACGGTTTGTTCGTCTCCTCGAGTGCAGCGGGTTATTTATTTATTTTTAATTTTTAATTTTTATTTTGCTCGCCATTTTTTTTCTCCTCCTCCTCTTCCTCCAGTGAAGAGGCAAACTCGACTCCAATGGATCCCAGGACCGCTTGGATCCAGCCGGAGCAGAAGGGACCTGCCAATTCCCTGTGGATGCACATTTGGGAGACCTCTCTCGGATTCGGGGCCGGCATCGACAACCACCTCCACCACCTCCACCTGAACCTCCACCATCACCACCACCACCTCCAGCAGCAGCAGCGGGGCTCCGCGGACTCGAACGCCGAGTTTAAGAATGTAGCGCCGGCGAAGCGCGACGCCGAGCGGGGGGGCGTCCGGAGAAAAGGCTCGCTGTCGCCGTCCTCCTCCTCGCTGGACTCTGAGGCCGAGAGCTCCTCCTCGCCCTCCGGCTCCTCGCTGCACATCGACAACCTGAACGTGGAGGTGGCGGCGGAGGAAGAGGAGGAGGAGGAGGAAGAAGAGGAGGCCCGGTTCTTCCACTACGGCGAGCGGGAGCTGAACGAGAACAACCTCCGCCGGCAGCATCTCCCTCCGCCGTTTCAGCAGCACTGTCGCAGCATGCAACAGTCCGCCGGCCACACCCCCGCCGGAGTGAAAAATCAGCATGGGAACAAGCACCACCAGCACCTCCACCATCACAACCTGCAGCAGGCATCCGGCCGCAGGAGGCACCTGAACCGGGCCAACACTTTCCACGGCGTCAACCCGCTCCTGTCCTACACCGGCAACTCGCACTATGTGGACTCCTCCTGCAGCCTGTGGAAAACCAGGAGGTACAGCCCGGGGATCAATGGGTAAGAAAGGACACATGCAATTTTTTTTTTAATGCATTTCACCTTTTCAGTCATTTTTAAGTGATTAAAAGGGATTCCACCAAGTCCAAGCACTGTGAGCGCTGCTTTGTGCACACTGATTCATGAATTGCAAAAGCCTGTGCATATTGTTAGTGAAACACTCCAAATGTGCATCCTGTTGCAGAGAAATCATCAGCTGTGGTCCCTCCATGCAGAGTCTGGATGTGTTTGACTTGATGCACTTTGCTTGTTTCACCAATTTTTGCACAAAATATTTAACTTTATGCAAAAAAAAAAAAAAAATTCAGAGTCATGTAAATGGCCTCATAACATCCACCAGTTCATAATATTCCAGCATTGCTCACCCAGTTTCCACTCTTTGTGCATCAGCCTGATCCCACTTTGTCTTCTTTTTTGTTAATTCTTTGTAGCCTTCATGAAGAAATCGTGGACTTCTTCAACTTCATGTCGCCGCGGCCGGAGGAGGAGGCCATGAGGAGGGATGTGGTGAACAGAATAGAGGGTGTCATCAAGGACTTGTGGCCTACAGCGAGGGTGAGTGGCATCAGGGTGGACGTGGGGCTCAGAGAGAGAACTCAACCTATGACCTCTCTCAGGAAGCACTCAGAAAAAGATTCTCACCTGTTTATTTTATTTTTTTAATTGATTGAGATATACCACAAGTTCTTGATTGCCTTGTTGTTTTTGTTTTTTACTTCTTTGCCCTATTCAGTAGCATATTTCTGATGTGCTGCTGATTTTCCCTTGAAGCTGAACCACTGAACACTGAGAATTTAATTTACAACCTCCTTTATGAAAGCCATACAAGGCTGAGGTCAGCGATGGCGTCTTTATCTTTAGACATAGGTGTCATGGCGAGTCCTCTGCAGCAAAGCCAGTTCTGTTAATGACGGCAAAATTAAGTATTCTGATTCATTTGACGCTTGTGTCACAAGTTAATCAGTTTAAATTGTGTTTCTCTCTGTGTCAGAGGTTGTGATTCATCTCTGCTCCCTTTTCTAAGATGGTGGAGTCGAAGCAGACTGGCTTGTATTGAGATGCATAATGTGTCTTATGTGGCCTTCACTCTCATTTAAATACATGAGGGATATAACCATTGAGTTCAGTCACCGCTTTTTCCTGACAGGCTGTGTAAACAGACTGAGCGTTACAAGCTGAAAAAAAACTGACTGGTTCATTAGTATATTGTTCTCCTGTCTATCAGCACGCTGAGGCACCACTGGCAAAGGAACATTGTGTTTAAATCCATTTCAAATCAACAGTGCTTTAACAAAAATGCAGGCAAACTTGGCTTGTTCTTTCAAAAGTGAGATTTTCTGATTACCTGTGGGTTTTTGGTGCTGTGTTGGAGGCTTTAACTCTTTAAGAACCAGAATGTCTGCAAATGGTACATAAGAGAAGGCGAACACTTCCTTCTTCCTCAAACAGGACTCATTTTTGGACTGCACGCATATCTACAGCAGGAATTTTCATTAAGTTTTATTTACTCAGATTTGCAGGTTATGCCTTTGTATAACCTCGGCTTTTATTACAACATTTTATTTCTCGTATTGACTTTTGTTTATTGGTCTGCAAATTACTTTGCAAAGCTGTCATGCGCCGTGTAAATCAACGTTATTGTCTCATGTGCTCAGCAGCAAGCACGTCTCGAGGTTTACTGCTCTTCACGTATCCTGTTTGGCCTCGCTGCCGGCAGTCAACAGCTGAGTTTACACTGATGGTCCAAACAGAGTTGGCCAGATGTAATCATCATTCATGTCACTTGTATTCCCAAAGTAGCAATGGTGAATTATTTTCCATTGAGTGTTCCCAACAGAATGTTAGACGGAGTGTGCTTGGTAACAAATGGCACTTTTCAGGGGGTTAACGTCATAAATATTTTGAGCTAATCGTGGCCCAAAGAGTTCTCGCTGGGACCCACTTTATTTATTTATTTATTTTCTTTTTCTCTACAGACCACTTTTAGTCATTCTTGTAAGCTAGGCAACACATGTTTTTTTGGAATGGGAGATTGTTCCTTATCATAAAATAAGGTTATTTAACATTGAAGTGGACATAGATGGATATAAAGAAAGGTTTAATTCGGGTATAGTAGTTAATAGTTTCCCTTGGGACCACTTGCAGTATATAATCTGTATTTTATTTTTGAGAACTGTTTATGAAGTTGATAATGCTCAGTTAGCTTTTTCATTGGTCAAATCATAAGTGAGGACCAGACTGCAAGTCAAGTTTATCTGTTCAGGTCATCAGCATGGTTAGTCTACAAGTTTCGCAAGAACCACAGTGTGAAAAGGTTGAAAAAATGGCAATGAAACTAAACACAACAACCCTTTAATTCTCCCTTGACTTGTGGCCTCGGTATGAGAAAGGACAGACATCAGGCAATAAACTTGAGGTGAAATTAGCAAGTTTGATCTTACTATGATTTGTTTTTAAGGTGTAAAGGGGATTTAAAAAAAACTGAAGGACTGAAGCTGTATGGCTAAACCTTTTTTGTATCTTAACTGCTAAGACACATAAAGGTCCAGCTGGCTGAGAAATGAGCTGTAAAGCTGATAAAGGTTGCAATGATGTGTTGGGACTTAAATCAGATTTGTATTCATTTGTCTTGTGCTCTGCAGGTGGAGATATTTGGAAGCTTCAGCACAGGACTTTATCTTCCAACAAGGTAATATTTGTGCATCAGACCTCACCGGGGCCTCTTTACCTGCTAGTTTTATTCAGGAAGTGGGAGCAGTGTTTTTGCTTCAGCTGTGTTCACTTTTTTCAGAGAGCTCATCCAGAACATTGCTTTGAACTCACATTTGACTGAGAACTTTATTTCAAGGCCATGTTTCATAGTGCTGAGCTGACATTTAAACTTATTTGCTGGGCAAATAAACAACTAAACAAAAACATTTATCAGTCTAGCATTATTATTTTTTTGTTTGGGGTGCCAACATGATACAACTGGATTTACTTAATAAGCACTCCCAAAAACAGTATATTAATTTTGAATTGGGTCTTAAAGATGACCATGTCATGAACTCTGAAGTTCTTTTATGTGAATTCACTCAGGCACTTTGTCAAATTAAAATGCATTATAAGGAGATATTGTGCATCAGGAAAAGGTTGAGAACCTTTTGAAGAGTTGAAGAGACAAACATTGCTTCACTCCAACCTACAGTCATAGTCGTCATTTCTTTTTTTGTCTTGTTGTTCCTCCTAAAGTCTTAATCGCTTCATATGGTCACACCGTGCTTGCATAACCTTGCCCTCCATGACTTTGGACCCGTAGCATGGTTTCCGAGCATCCAAAACAGGATGACAACATATAACTGGGCCTCAATGTTTTTTTGACCTGTGCATCACTATGCACCGTGTGTAGACAGAACACTTATGAAATAAACTTTTTAATGTACAAAGTACATTTTGTTTTTGTTCTTAGTGACATTGACCTGGTGGTGTTTGGGAAATGGGACCATCCCCCACTGCAAGAACTGGAACAAGCCCTGAAGAAACACAATGTGGCCGGCCCATATCCCATCAAGGTCCTTGACAAAGCTACAGTAAGTCACCAGTCATCAGCCGAGTGTTTAGTTTTTGTTGTTGGTTTTTTTTTTGTTTTTTGTTTTTTTTACTTTGTTGAGCCAAAGTAGTTTCTAATTAATGACTCAACTAAAGAGGTTGTGTCAGATAGTTTCTCCGTCATGAAGTGCTGATTGGCGCTTCTGCCTTTTTTGGATTGATGATTTAGTCCTTTTTATCTTAATCTATTCACAGGTGCCAATCATCAAACTTACTGACCATGAAACTGAGGTGAAAGTGGACATAAGCTTCAATGTAGAGACTGCCGTTAAAGCTGCACAGTTCATCAAAAGCTATCTCAAGGTGAGCCTTTGTCGCTTGACATTTCTGTGCAAATGTGGCTTTTGTTTTTGGTTGTTTCTTATGTTTCTCTGTCTGTCTTTGTAGAAGTACACTGTTCTGCCGCCTCTGATCTTTGTCCTGAAGCAGTTCCTGCTGCAGAGGGATCTGAATGAAGTCTTCACTGGAGGCATCAGCTCTTACAGCCTTATACTAATGGCCATCAGCTTCCTGCAGGTACACCGAAGAACGCATGCTACATCTACAACAAATGCTTTCCCCTCTATTCAAAATATTGCACTTTTTTCTCTTTTTCTTTTAGTCAGGGAATTCAGTGGCATTTCATTAGATTGTAATTGTCATTGATATTTTCAGTTTCAACTTTACTCATTCAAACAGGCAGGATTTGGTCACAAAGCGTAGATAACAACTTCTCCATGTCTTGCTCATCACAGTTACATCCTCGGATCGACACACGACGCGCCAACATCAACCTGGGAATCCTGCTGATCGAGTTCTTTGAACTGTACGGCCGCGACTTCAACTACATGAAGACCGGCATCAGGGTGAAGAACGGAGGGGCTTACCTGTCCAAGGAGGAAATGTTGAAAGCCATGGGGAGCGGAAACAGGCCGTCCATGCTCTGCATCGAAGATCCAATCCAACCAGGTCAGCGTTGAATTGATGTATAAATGGAGAGGGGCTACGATCAATTCACTCAGCCATATAGAGGGCAGGGATGGAACATTAGTGTAGAAGCAAACATTAATCATCTTCCATCTCTGCATTTACATTGAGAACATTGTAAAGAGCTGTAGTGTACTCTTCCATTAAGTCAGACAGTCTTAACCAAAGTTATGTTACAACTGTATGTATAATTTCAGTCACACAGTACAGTTAAAAGGCAGTCAAGATAATCATTTTGCTTTTGGTTTGACTTTTCCTGCTCCAGAGCTGGATGTGATCAGCTGTTCCACATTTTACCGAGTTTTAAACGGTTGTAATATTTATTGGTATTGTCCAAAATTTCTCTAGTTTGTAATCTCCATATATTGCTTTTAAATCTCGTCCTCACAGGGAACGACGTGGGCAGGAGTTCATACGGCGTCCTGCAAGTCAAGCAGGTGTTTGACTTTGCCTACATGGTGCTGAGTCACGGCGTGTCTCCTCTTGCACGCGCTTACCCCAACAAAGAGTACGACAGGTTGGTTTCTTCATTCATTAAATTATTTCTGAATTCTTGGTTTTGAGTTTGTTCTGACAGCATTACGGACTCTACCTCTGTCTGTGTTGCAGTACTTTAGGACGGATCATCAAAGTCAGCCCCGAGGTGTTGGCCTACAGGGACTGGACAATCAAAAAATGGGGGGCCAAGCAGTATGCCAAACTGGAGAACCATGCTAACTTGGGTGTGCATCCACTGACAAGTTGTTTCTCATCTTAAGAGTCAAGTTGAAGTGAATGCAATCGATTCTGCTCAGACTTCCTTATTTTGTCATTAATCATATTCTGTTTGGTCTTAGATGTAGAGACATGTGAGCAAGACCTTGCCAGGCTGATGCTGGTTTCCGTGGAGGATCAGAGAGATACTTCCTCGCCTCTCAGTGCCGACTCCCCCTCACCTTCTCCTGTCTTCCTCCCCAGCCCTCAACACCATTCTTCGTCGTCGTCGTCATCCTCTGCATGCTCGCTCTCCTCCTCCTCTGGAAGTGACATCGTAAGGCTAAAGGCTGTTATGTTTGTTCAGACGTTGACTAGATCAGTGAGTGGTCAGTCAGGGTGGTACCTATGTGTTGAATTTGAAGTTGTTTTTTTTACGTTTTCTTGTGTGTGGTTTTTTTCTCCCCCCACTCTTTTTCTAGGAGTCTGATTCTCCCCCAAACAGTAATGCGGCTATTCAACTCCACCCTCTCACCCTGGCCTCAGTCCATTCAGTAATCCAGATGGCTGCTGACCTGAGGGCCACGCATCCAGGAGGCTTTATCCACACCGCGCCTCAGGTTGGTTTCATTTTAATAGCAGCAGTGTAAAATCTGAGTGTGGACAGTATTGCATTTCCGTCTATGGAATTTTAAGAGAATTTCATTTGATGGTGAAATATTAAGTTAATAGTTTTTTTTAAAACAGTCTTTAGTTTAGTAAAATTTGCTTTGTGTTTCCAACAATGAAAAAACTAATTCTGGGCAGAAGTCTCATTGTATGTTCTGCTTCTTTAATTATTTTTTTCTAGGTTCAGATGGTCCCAGAAAACCTAACAATCCCCTCACTCTCTGATTGCCAGTTCTACCACGAGAATCCGCCTTCAATCGGCGTTGTGCACCGTCACACCTCACAAGCTGCACAAGTCTCCCAGCACACTAACTCCGCGAGCCCTCTCCCCAGCCCCCTCCACCAGCTCCACCATGCTCAGGTAGGAGGGCAGCAGAGCCACACTTACACCATGAGATCCAATTCCCACGGCTCGCTCGAGCCACACAAAGTTGGCTTCAAGCACAACCAAGGTGGCAACCTCCGAGGTCAAAATCACTCTCAAGGTAACTTCAGTCCCCAGCAGCGGTTTGTTCCCCAGGGTCACAACACAGGACCGGGTTTCAGGAACCAGCAGCAGTACAACCGTAACACTTGGCGACGCAGAAAGAGGGACAATCTTCCAGCCCTGAACCAGAGCAGATGAAAGGTTGAAGCTGCATGACTTGTCTGGAATTGGTTCGCCCATCACAAGTCTTGGTGTTGAAGTCTTAAATGTGCTCATTTTTGTTACATCAGTCTGATGATGAAGCCCTCAGAAACCCCTCTTCTAAATTTGATGCACACCAGCACAGACAGTGAGATGAGTGAGGAATTGCGGATTTCCCAGACTGGATCTTCTCACCAGTGTCACTTTTCCAGCTGCTAAAAACTCTGGCTGGTTGGCCGAAGAGCATGGTCATGCATTGACTCTCCATGCAACTTGAACATCTTTAGAAAGCGACATCATGTGCCATAGTACTAAACTTTAATTTTACCAGGTTTAATCAAACCTGGTCTTTCTGAAGTTTTCACTCTTATTGGGCCTTTTTTGATCAGGTTTTGGGTTCCCATGGTCTTCTGAATGCAACTCTATTGGTTCCACTCTTGAGTCAGAGCTCTCACAGCTTGGACTATCATCTACGAATTGTACTCTGAACTGAAGCAAAGCACTACCTTTCTACCTATGCAGCGCGACGCTGGCTTGACGTTTTTGGTGTGACGGCACAAATCGGACCTTGTCTCAAGTGCTTAAACTGTGATGACTTGTTTGAATGTACAAAGTATTTCATTTTTTGTGTGTTGGTCATTTACTGTGTTCTGTTTCGTCACAGGGATTTTTTTGGGGGGCAAGGGTCACATTGGCACTATTATCTCCTTTTTTTTGTATTGTAAACTGACACCTTATTTTTATGTGTGTTGCGTTAATGTGCAATAATGACTTGCTTTTATTTAATTTATTTCACATTTTAGTTATTTTAGGGGTTCTCCCCACAAAACTTTTTTTGGTTTGTGTATTTTTTTTATTGCTAGACTACATTGATCTGTGCAATAGATGGACTCAAGGGCCTTGAAGGAATGTGTTTGCGTGTGTGTGTCTACAGCTTTCCAGCAGAAGGGGGAGCTATGGTATAGCAACATGAGAAATGTGCCAAAAATCCCATGACGCCAACAATACTCATGTCAATGTCACCGTTGCATTACGATGACTAGAAATTTTGCCAACTGCCTGTCCAAGTGTTTGCCACCACTAGATCTCATTTTAAAAATGTCACTCTAGTCTGACATGGGCATTTCCTTCTCACTGGGGAAATGCATTCATCAATCATAATTACTTGTGTCATTTCAGAAATAGTTGGTGCTACTTATTACCAGCAAAGTGCTTGTGTTTTGCCTTATATCTCCTTTTTGATTCTGTTAAAGCAACAGGTTAACTGCCTTCTTAAATGACCAAATTTGCCCTTTATCCTATTCGTAGCCAGCTTTCTGTATTATCTATTGGTTTCTATAAGCACTGCCAGGTTTACTTGGCTTTTATTTTTACATGCAGCTTCTAGGTGTATGCTCCAGGAGTAGACTCCCACAACAGTTGGTGATTGTTAGCATTATCATCGTCAACTTTTTTTTTTTTTCTTTTTTTTTTTTTTATTCAAAGGTGATAATAATAATATAAAAGGTCCTGACTTTTCCTGAGATTTTCCTCTCCTCCAGTATTTAAAGTCAGTGTTTCAGACAAGGTGTCAAAGCTACATCATTTACGCAGCTGTCCAGAAAAGGACTTGAGCTTGGGATGTCAGATTCACCACTGCAGGAGTTTTGATAGAGCCACGAACGAACAAAACCCGAATTTGGTGAAGTTGTGCGTTTCAGAAGTCCAATTATTGGACCTCCCTGCATACCAAACTGACCATGATGATGTTAGCATTATCCCCTTGTTTTCAGTTCAGTTCTATTGAGCCATCTTGAGGATAATCCATAGGTTGTTGATATCATTGCCACGAACCAAATCCCCAGCTCATATGTGTGTGTAATTAAGGATGGGTCGTACTGTGTAAATGACTGACATATAGATGTATACCTTGTTTTTTATGTAAGTTTTTCTATTTTTTTAATAAACATTTTAAAACTCCATTTCCTGTTTTTGTAGTGTGTTGTGACTTGTTTGTACTGATCAGTATATTCAGCTTAATGGTAAAAAGGATATTTTATGGTTAAATGCAAATTGTCAACATTTGCATTAAACATGCAATGTACAAATTATACTGTTCTAAAATTTGTTACCTGGATTTGTTGAGAGGGAAGGTTGTCTTGGTTTGGTTGTCTGATTTAACTTTACAGCATTTACATTTTAGGGAGCACTACTTTCCCGGTCATGCAGCACTCTTGGTTCAACACAGTTCAGAGACTCTGGGGAGTGCTGTCACTCATTTGGTGTAATTCCTCATGCGCCCTGATGGTGGCACTGGTGGATCATTGCTTGGTTCGAATTGTACCTAATCCATTACCTCTTGGACCGTCAGGAGGTTGCAGGGAAGTAGAACGTGACAGAAAAGAGGGCTTCAATGAAATCACCCCACAGAAGGTTCAATCATTGGAGGGTTAGTGGCTGGAACCTGTTCACATTTTATTCCAATTAAAGCCAAGGGGAAAAAAGTTTCCTCGCCGAGACCCCTTTTACCCTTTCCTGACTCAAACTAGCTGACTTAAGCACTCGGAAATTAGATCCTGCCTCCTCGTCGTCATCCACTTTCTTGGATCTGTCTTCATTGATGATTAAATAGTAGTGATACTTTGGCACAGGCTATAGTTCATAATCTTGTTAAAAGCTGGCTCTTTGTTCCTGTGGGATGTATTAACCAGATTAGATGGGCAGGGCTGCATTGATCCTGTAATGAAAATCTGCAGACACAAATGCACATGTGGCGGTCTTGTCAGTGTTCAGTTGAGAAATCCAGTTGCCGCTACACAAAGTAGCTGTCTGTACAATCTTTAGCGTGGCAACACATGTGCGTCTGTTTGAATGCTTCTTGCTGAGATCTGCAGTTAGCTCTTTGCAAACCGCAGCGCGGCAATAATACAACAGACGTTTGTTGCTCCAGAGGGGAAAATGATACCAAGTCTTAAAAGTGAGAATTTATTGTGTTGCAAAGATTGCCTCCATAGAAGAAGCCAGACAGTCTCTCTGCAGACTCCTCTTCTTCTCTTCAGCCGAGCTGCGGAGAGAACAAATATAAACTTTTACTAACTTTCACCATGCGAATCAATACAATATAAAGTGTATGAAAACCAGCCGCACTGAAACTAGAGACTAGAGACCTAAAAGACCTTCCTTCCAAATCCCACTGGCTTGGAAAATAAAGTTCTTCTATGAAAAGGTCAGTAGTTATACCTTCAGGCTGTTTGCGGCTGTCAGTGTCTTGACAGGAGAACATTTGCATCTCTGCATATTCAAGTCCCACGCACAGGTCCACACTGCGATATAAATCTGTATGCGGATGTAATTAGTGTTTGCAAACAACACTGTTCAAATGACAGTCAGTGAATACCAGGACAAAGGAGATTTCTGTTCAATCTGAAGTGTTACGTTGTCAGGAGAATCCATTAATGTGATAAGAGTGACAGACACTCTTCTAAACAAGTGTGTTTTTCCTCAGTTTCTTCCTCAGGCCATGACAGGACTCAATATCCTTTCTACCAATCATGTAATACTCTTTTCTCAAGCTATATGCTACCCCATGAAAATATCCCAACTGATAGTGATTGTGATGTGTTTTTCACATTTCAACCAGGTGCACACGCATGATTGTCGCTGTCGCTTTTTCTATTATCCGATGAAAAGAGATCTCTGTAAAGAGGGTTGTTTTGGGAAATGGGCCAACTTATGGTTTCACACGCTGCATAGAAATCAAAAATGGTTTTTGAAATTTTGATTCACAGCTTAGGTCTGTATAATATCACCAATGCTATGCAGTCAGGCTCAGGGGGGATATACACTTCTGTTTTTTTGATATTCTGTGGCAAACATACTGGTCAATGCCAAATTTGATCTTAAAGTCATATGATAATGTTTATTATTGCCCAACTCTCATAAATCAGGACAGTAGCTGTGTGGTAAAATCTAACATAGTGGTGGACTGTTCAAACTCTTCTGACTCCTGCTGGAAGGTTATGTCATCAAGACTGATCGAAAGCCACTATGGATGAGTCAAGTCTCTTATGTCAGTAAAAATGAGTCTAAAACCTACTCAAGTGCTCAAGTGCACGTTTGCATGTGCTTAAGGGCTAATGTTGTATCCTTTTACAATAACAGGCTCATTTTACTTTACATTAACTATGTGGCTTTCATGGAGGTATCTGTTTCCCCTATAGTGATACAGTCAGGGAGCTCAGACCAGATCTGTTTCACAATATAACACTGTCAATCCTTTCCTCTGGATTTTTTCTTTGCCTATTACTTCTGGTCTGTCTGTCTGTCTTGTCCTCCTTAATATCTTTCTGAAATGCTGAGGGAGAGAAACGTGATCAAAGGCTCTGCCTTAACTACTGACAGGTTCGGTTTGTTGTGCTCTCAGGATGTATGGAAGACACATTTCTACTATTATGCTATTTACAGCATGGAGCCACCTAGAGACAGATGATGGGATCACAAAGTGTACAAAATGGAGGCGACAATAACACAGATGCTTTTGTTCCAATACAATGAAGAGCGAGCAAAGAACCAGTGATCCGACGGAAATGAAAGGAACAGAAAATTGAGAAATGGAAGAAAAAAGTCTTTTTCCACGCTATGTGATTCTCATCTCACTGACTTGATTTTTTCATGATTTCATGGAATGTGTTCATCAGTCTAATACACATCCATCTACACATCCATAACAGGATCTGCTCTCTGATAAAAAAAAAAATCTAGCATCGCTGGTATGTTCTAGTGGCGCAAAATCTCAACATCTGTCACGCTTCACTTATTATCCCATCTGTCTTTGATATCTCAGGAGAACATGCCTGCTGCGCTCTGTGCATGGTACTTGTCACATCATACATTCCCTGACTTTGCATGAGTACGCTGAGTACGTATACATAAAAATCAAAATATGACTTACCATATGTCTATCAGTCTGTGAATAACAGGGAACTAGTCGACATATCATGCGCTTTTTCATATCATGCATTTCTGACAAAGATAAGCAAGAAATTTTACACATGACAAGGAGTTATTTTTTTTATTGATGTTTGATTGGTATCATATCTGACAAACACATGTTATTAGATGTAGAAATGGTTGGTTTCTCTTTGATAAATTGCCTTGTTTTTGCACATATGAGCTGTATAAGCTTGCATTTGAATTGGGGTAAGCGAAGTGCAGATTACTGATGTTGTTCTCTCCTCTAAAACCAATATATATAGTTGACAAGGGATAGCAGTCGAAATGCATCTAAAACCAGATCCCAAGTGCTTTCATGAAGTCACCATAATTCATGTTTCATCACCGTTGCAATTTTCATAAAGATTATCTCCCATATTTGTCTCTGAAGTCAAAGCACATCACTCTGTTAGTTAAAATCCATAGCCTCTTGGCACAGATATCTTCACTTACTTTGATTTCATACTCATTCACAGTTCGATCCACAGTGTTCACTTGAGACATCCTTTCTTCTCCGGCTCAAAGAGGCCTGATGGATTCTGTATTCTGTAGTCTCCCTGGTAAAATAGCTCCATTCAGCCTCTCCACAGTATAAAGATCACTAATGACCCATAGACACCAGTATTCAGGTGCTTCATACAAAACCTATTTTTCTCCAAATAATGCCCCCTCTTTCTGTCTGCAGCTTTAAGAAACATATTTTGCCTCTGAAGACCCTCGCAGCAGAGCAGAACAGACCCCAGCCACATCTCTATTTGCAGCTCATTTGTCCCATTTTTGATATCTCTTCCATAGGCTTGGTCGCAGGCAGTGTTCATTTCTCCTCTTCTGCGGGGAAAATATGAATGTCATCAGCGTCAACAAACATTGCATGAACACCACCGAGGCATGACCTTCATCTGCCAGCGCCAAGCTAAGCCTGCATGTCGGTAAAGAGTTTTCTCAGAGTTTTTGGAACAAAAATATTATTCTGAATTAAAAATAAATCTGTAATTACTCCACTGAACTGCTGAATTGAAGCCACAGAGTCTACTTAAAAGTAATATTTCGTGATTCTTTTATTCTGCAAAAGCACTGTGGCCTTGTGTGCTCTTGGAAATTATTTACATATGCACTTTTAATCAGTGGCGTTGACACTTTTAATCAGTGGCGTTATTGATGCATGTTGGGCCCCTGTAATAAAACAAAACCTGCATTCATTCATTATTTAGCCATCTGTTGGGAAGTGGAAGTACCAAACATGTCATCAGGTTAGAAAGTTGCTGCCTACACATCCAGTTGACGTGAAGTAACATTCGTATTAATTTAGACCTGCATGTGTGGACTGAATCCAAATGTCCAATATTGGCACTCCCTCCAGCTGCATTCACCAGTGAGTTGCTAACTTTGTCCATTTGTGAGGCTGATGACAGCTGTGAAACATTCAAACCCCGTACAGCTGTGGGGAAGTGCAGAATAATCTGATAATTCTCGGAGGGTTTAACACCATGAGCAACACCTTTTAAATTACACATAGTCATTTCATCTATTGTTGATTTTAAAATTTTCAATTTGTGCAGCTTTAACCACTTAGGAAACCACTGAGGAAAAACATGACAATATTAACATTATAATTTTTATGTATAACATCATGTAGACAGCTGGAAGATAAAAAAAATGTTGAAGACAGGTGCTTTTTGCACTTTGTGTGCATCATCATGCGTCATCAACATCATAAACTTCCATGAACATTTTACTTTTTTCCCCTTCCAGCTGTCCTCACAGTCTTTTTTTTTTCTTTTTCTGGATCTCTTTAGAAGCTGTTTATACTCATTGCATTTGATATTTGTTTCATTAATATGCATGACGATAGCTGCTGATAAGGCCAACTTCACACGCAGGTATGCATATGTAATATCTTGTGCATGGGCCCTTCATTTCAGAAAGCTTTTGTACATTCACAAACACTCCACAACGGTCCCCTGGTGCCTGACAAACTAAATAAACAGCAGTGGGCTCAGTATGTATGAATAAACTTTTGAAATATATTGATTTTTTTTTTATTCACACAGAATGGTTTCCCAAAGTGAGGTTCTTTGAAAGTTAACGCTAAAAATACGCTTAAAGAGCAAGTGCATGTTTTGGGGCAAGATTAAATGATGCCAAGTGCATCCTTTGTGTTTTCCCTACACCTCATTTTCAGGCTATACTACATACCTTTACCCTGCCTGTAGTATAGAAGTATCAGGAAGCGTTGTTCTTTTTTATATTTAAACCCATTGTCAACACAATAAAGACCTTGTCTTTGTTGCATCCATTTTATATACACACATTCATTCATACATGCATATACGCACTTGTTTATGTGTGTATTATGCCTATGCATTTGCCTTTTTATTGCTATAAAAAGGCAAATGCATATATTATTGCTCAGCAGTCTAGTAAGAGGTAAGTGCAGGGATGCACCCCCCCCCACACACACAAAAAAGAGCAAATGTTTTTGAATTGGCAGACAGGCAAACATTGGCTGGCATCTGTCAAGGGGCAGCTTATACTGACAACAAATGGCTCTTTTCTGGAGTGAATTAAAAAGGCACTCATTGCTCATGATTAACACGACTAAGCCAACAACATGCAACATTTGTCATCATTGCCAGCGTTTGTACAGTAACGAGCTGAAAGTGATGCCCTGGAACAGATTACCATTGACGCACCACTTGTCAATATCCACCTTCTGTCGTAGAAACCTTGATGAGGGGGGTTTCTCCAGAATTGTATGAGGCTATTGGCCGCAGCGGACTCCAGTTCGATTCCCGGCTGGGCCCCCTTTGCTGCATGTCATCCCCCTCTCTCTCCCACCTTTTCTGTCACTCTTCGGCTGTCCCATGTATAATGAAATTTTCAAAAAGGCTAGAAAAGCTAAAAAAAATATAAGAAAAAAAATATCAAATTGCTAGCGTGTATGAAAAGGGTCACTCTTACAACAAATCAACAGAGAAGCATCACTCAGCTTTGCAGCACCCTCGGCTCTACAGAGCATCTTTAGCATCTCACTATTTTGATATCACAGCCCTCTGCGTTATCGTTATCGTTTCACTTTCACTGCTCTCATCGGCATCTTTTCCAGGAGAACACAAGGCAGCTGTTTGTTGGACAAAAATAAATATTTGAAATAAAATCACTGTTTGCTACCTGTCCAGCAAATGACATCCAAAATTAGCTGGTAAACATGGTGGGGCAGTTAGCAGCTGAAGAGACACATCATACTGCATAGACATTATTTACCATTATAATAGGATGTATTAGGACTTTAATGGTCTTGCATGGATATACCAGCGCTGTACACATCAGCAGTGAACTGCTCAGTGAACAGCACGCAGAGATTTGTTTATTGCAGCTGGCTCTGACCTCATCTAAATGCAAGGTCTTGGATGAGATGAAAGGCATCATAGTGTGAAATAGAAGCAGTTCTGAGACAATATTTCAGTTTGACAACCGGGTTGAATATAGCCCGAAGTGTTGGGAAACTGGAGGAAAGTGACAGGTAAATTGACTGCTGGATGATTAATTTTCCCTGGAAAAGATCCAGATCTTTCTCAAGTGTCACTGGAGAGGAGTTTTTTATGACAGCAGTGGATGACTTTTAATTGCTTAATTTTCATCTCCGCCTCCCTCACTACAAGGCAACAGATTAAAAGATAAAATAAATATATGGAAATGCTCATCAGACCGACTGACTGTGGGTGATAAGAGAGGGCAGCTTTTAATGTCTGGAGGATAGCAGAGAAGTGCGAAAGTCACTGGGACTTTTTGCATCTCTGGGCACAAAGCTTCATATTTATGCACAAATATTATGGTGCGATAGCTGCAATTTTAGAGAGGGATTGCATGTGTCACATCGACCATGGTAACTGTGAAATTGTATTTTTTTAATTCATTATCTGTCATAATTAAGATAGTGATGAGCTAATGACCTATTACAGACCGGCCTTCATTAATACCTGTGTTTTAAAACACAGATCCAGCTGTCTGAAACATTGTCACATCTTATTCAACTTATTGATCCGGGATTAGATGCATAGGTTGGATAACAAAAGACTTGAGTCTCATTTAAACTCAACTTTTTCCTCTGCTCCCCTCCAACGTCTCAGTCTGGTTTCTGGCGCCCATCACTGCAGCCGAGCACCTTTTAATGACGTCAAGGCTTTAATTACAGGCGGTTCATTAACACATTCTGCTCTTCATGCTAGCCAGCCAGCTGTGTGAGGTATTTTAGGATACGTCAGGTTGTGTGTGAGTGTGTGACTGTTCTGTCACACTCCCTGTATTGCTGTGATCCACGTGGCATGGGCAGGTGTTTGCAGTCACAACACTCACTGCTGCAGACACAAACAGAAGAAAAAGTCTGTCTGTCATTAAATGTTTGTGCTTTTTTTTTGCTAAGCTTCTAATTTTAGCACCACACTGCACTGTAACTGCAACTGTGAACAACTTTTTATGTGTATTAATAATATTTTACAGTTTTTTTTATTGCCATTGTGAGAATGGATTATAACATAAAACCTTCCCTGACTTTCACAAAGCCTTAAC
>JBAJHX010000036.1:5770985-5799991 GCA_037176925.1 Amniataba percoides | reverse complement strand
AATAATAATAATAATAATAATAATAATAATAATAATAATAATAATAATAATAATAATAATAATAATAATAATAATGCATTAAACATAGAATATCAAATATAATATAGATACATTAAAGTATAAGATATTTTACTTAATTTTAATGGCGGTTTCAGCATTTCTTGTTGAACACTCTCCATTCTGGTCAAATGAAAAATATGCAGTATTACCAGCCAAAGACTGTAGGACACCATCAATGGAGTTACCCCCCTGTGGGAATCATTTTCAGGCAGCAAGGTGGACCCACGTGCAGCCTGTGACCAAGGGAGGGTTGCAGATGTGAAAATTAGAAAAGGAGAAGGACGGGGAGAGTGATGTGACATCGAGAGGAAGTGATGAAAAAGTGATGAAAGAAGAAAAGGGATGTCATGAGAAAGAGGACCGATGCTAGAAGTCAAATAATGGTTAGCAGTGGAGAGAGAGAAGTACAAAGTCGTGGTTTAGCAGGAAAATACTGTAAAAGGCAATGACTGATTGCCTCTCCCTTCGTGCAACATGATGCAGTAAAATGAAGATGGTGGGAGAGAAAGGGAAAGATAAGTCCCATGACCACACTCCAGCTGTTCTCATTCTGTCAAGGCACACACACACACACACACACACACACACACACACACACCTACACACACACACACACACACACACACACACAGTGGAGCAGGTACTTCAGGCTGTCACATTACCACATCAGTGATAATGACAATGGACTGCACACATTCCCTCACTCAAGTCTTTTGAATTTCACACATTTTGTCTTTCTAATCCAGATTTATAAATATTTCGATTCTGTCATTTATGATCAGCGTCAATGCGGAGCATTAACTTAACCGCAGGGTGGTGTAATCAATTCCTGAAGGGCTGAATTGGCAAAAAAAACAAATGAACCTCTTGATTAGCTGGTAAGGGTGAATTAAAGAATAAAAGGTGGATCAGGGTTAAGACAGAATGTGTCACACTTTCTGAACTGTGAATGAAAGCCCCCCTCTCTCCATCCCTCTGACTCCATGGAGAAGCTGTGAATAATTGAAGTCATTTTCAAAGAGAAGCAGTGTGAAAATTACAGCAGCAGGGAAAAATATCCACCCCTAATGTGAGGCTCCTTTGATTCTTTCTTCCTGCTGCTCTTAATTTAAATACTCACACCTTGCATATATTTACCTCCGTAAACCAGATATAATTGAGATGTTACATGCAAATTGGACGTCTTCTCGTCTCCTCTCCTCTCTCATTCAGGGACTTTTCACTGATAAGACAATACAAGAAACCCTAATTGGTTTCATCCTATTCATATTTCATTCATTCCATCAGGAAACCGCCAGCTTGGTTGTCTATGGTAAAGCAAGAAGGTCATTGAGTCCCTTGCTAGGTGTATGGTATGTGCTGCAGAATTTTCAGTGGTCATAGGAAACCTGATGTTAGATGCATTATACAGAAGAATGCAGAACTACGTGTACATGAAAGATATCAGCAATTTACAGTCACAGACAGCACAAGACTTGGTTTCATGATTGAAGTCTGTGTTGAGTTATGGTTAAGGTTATGATGGGGTGTTCAGTATGTTGCTGTGACATTCAGGATTAGAGCCTGAGGAATGTAATTAAATGAATAAGAAATCTCAGTGTATATAGGTGCACGAGAACAGGAAAAGTTGGCTCTTGGACCAGAGGAAAACGTCTCTGATTGTGGCCGTGTCTTTTGAGGAGGGATGCTGGGAAAGTTGAGTCCTGCCATGCACAAGTGCCACATACTGTAAATACACTTTGGACCATTTTGACTTGAGTTCTTGAAGTCTTGAACTGACCTTAATTCAAAGGAAAGGTAATCAAACGATAAAGGCAATGTCCACTGTATGCTTTCATCCACTTCCTCCTTGTGGATTTTCACTGATAATGATGTTTTTAAAATATTCATCATGCATAAGAAAGTACAGTAATCTTTGTGATTTATATGCAGAGACAGATTAAAATGGCACACTTATGCACAGATAACGAAGAGTCACAATTATATACTGTAGTGTCTTAAAAGTCTGTTTAAAGATTGAGGTTATGCAAGATGAGAATTGGAGACAGCCAGAAGGAGGATAAGATGAACCTCTGTAGATTATATTATGTTGTGGAATACAAATGATATGTATCATATTTATTGAATTAAAATTTTCTAATTAAACTATTATGATGAATTACACTTTATGGCATTTCTGCTTATGTAAGTGGCTTTATTTAACATTATTTTACTGCATAGGAACCGACAGTGTCACATGTGCAAAAAAAAAAAAAAGTACATGTATACAAGTGCAAAAATGATGTTTGGTAAATCCCTCTTTCAATAAAATCTAGTTTTGTGGGTTTTGCATAAAGATTCATGCAGATGTCTTGTTCATAGTTTTGCAGGCAGCCCTGTCACATGCTTAGCTCAGCCAATCACTGCCCTCAGTTTAGGTCATGTGCGCCATCTGCTGGACAGGTGCGGAAGTAAGCCAGTTGACCAGAAGAAAGGAGTGAAACAAAGTGTGTTTGAAGTCCGGTTTCACTCGTCCTAATGTGCACTATCGTGTCTCAAATAAGGGAATTCCCTTGCTGAGTTTCATAGACAGTACTTTCAGGGTATGATATGCAAAAGTGTTGGCAAAAAAAAAAAAAAAAATGCGAATTGTACTTAAAAGTTTGCATTGGTCGTCTGCACCGTGCCAGTTCCAACCACACGAGGTCGGACATGTCAAGGTAAGATAGTTTTCAACTTCAAAAAACTGAGAGACTTTTCCTCTGTAAACAGAACAAGGTGTGAGTTTTGACATGAGATAAATATTTGAGGAAATATTTAATAGTCACCTCGGCAGAGACTGAACAGCCACACATGCTAAACAGTGCTGTGTTGTGAACATGCAGGTAAGTTTCAGCACATTTTATTTTTTGCAGTGGCTTGCTGGTAGTTTAATTACATTAATATTTACACAGTGATTAAAATAGTTACATTCATTTTATGCCTTTTCTTTTGCCGTATGTTGTTAATTTCTGGACTGTTTTGGACCCTAAGATTCAAAACTTTATTTGTCATGTGCAATAATTACACAGAGCAGCTGTTAATTAAATTCTTGGCGCACAGACTCTCTTTAAAATGTGAAAGAAAAATATTTAAAAAAGTAAACCACACAAGCAAAAAAAAACTACAATATATATTATAAATCTAGAATAAAATGTGTAATTTAATAGTTGCAGTGATGTGCAGTGCAGATGTGCAGATTTTCTTATTTCACTAAAGTTGAATAGGCAGTTAGTCATAAGTATTGATTTTTGTGATCACTTAATGCAACAATACAACGATTTTTTTTTTGGTTTATGTATTTTGTTTTTTCTGTGGTTTGTTAGAATTTCATATCACACTGGGGGATTTTCCCAGATGATTGACCAAGCGATCTGTGTTTGTAGCAAACTACATCTTTCTCCTCAGTAGCTCTGCTGCAGTTCATCTTCCTCCAGTGTGAGGTTACTGTCAGCTTTCAAAGAGGCTTGGCTGCGTATTTTACTGTAACATGAGCAATACTGTCTGAATGAGATTTCTTCTGTTATAGTCAAATGACTGGAAGGCACTTTGGCTGAACCTGTGAGCTGGCTAATTCAGTTTAAATCTCGACGCTGGATTCAGAATAATTGTGGCCAGTTCAAATATTAAAATTGAATCAAGCATTCTTAAGATTTTTGGAGCACTATGTTGCTGGTCTCAGTGATTCACTGATAAATAACAAAAGATGGATTAAAAACCTCCTGATTTGATGTCCTAAAGCACCAGTTTGAAATCACGCTCAGTTGGCATGGACAGACCACGCCATAGCTTCAGGTGGTCGGTCTACATTCACGGCGAAGGCAGACCCTCGCTAATATGGTGACAGGCTTTGTTGTTTTTTTTAAACATCAGACAGTGCAACACTCACATTTTATCCATCAGTCAGAAAAAATCCCTGCTATTACAGAATTCCTCTCCCTGGTAAACTGATGATTGACTGACAGTAATGAAGCAGCTATTGTTTGTTACTGAAAGAAAAAGTAATGAGAAAAATTCTGAAAATTGGATTTAAGTTAAAGCTTTAAGGGAAGAAGTTATATAAAGAAATGTGCATTTTGTTTGGCTTATATAGCTTAATAAAGTTACTTCTATACATTCGCATAGACAGGAGACATGAATGCTCCATAGTGGTCAAGGATAAACATTATGAATCAGAACTGAACAGAACAGAACTGCCTCGCATGATGTTGAAGTGGAGAGTCTCCTGCAGATAATACAGACGCCTGCGAAGGAGAGAAACACACTGACACTGTCCTATCTCTATCGGGAATGTGTCCACAGTGCATACGCAGCTTTTGTTGTAGCTGGGCAACTCGAATTTCTGCATCTTTGTAGTCTCATTAGTTCACATTCACTGCAGATTTTCTTAAGTTTAAGTAGAGAGGAGGTGGTCAGCCTCGGGTGATGTATCGACAAGTGGAGGCAGTGAATCAGGAAGAGGATCATTACAAGTGATTCTGAATGTGTGCGAGCATATCTGCAATCATGTATATACGTGTGGGAGGCGTGCATAAAAAGACAGACCCTTTCTATAGGGAACAAGGCTGTCTGTTTTTCTTGACCTCCACTTAACCCTGAATAGGTCAATATCTGCCAGCTGCTTCGCTGCCTCCTGTGTGTGCCGATATGTTTGCATTCATCTCACCGCCTTCTGCCTCCCTCGCTGTCTATTTTGGACTGTGCTCTTGTCACCTCCAGCACAGTGATGAATAAACAACACCACATAATTGTTTTATCTGTATTTAACACTCAAAGTAATAAGCATTCAGCAAATCATGACAAAACAAATGTGACACCATTACAGGCAAAGCTATTTTACTCAAAAAGTCAGCTCAAAAAAGTCAATTTATCAACCTGTGTAGCTCATATTTGACACTACTAAGTAAGATTTAAACATAACCATTACCTGACAGCATGAGTTTCATTTCGTTTGACCAACTCAGAGTAATTGGCTATAAGCTACAGTTGAGTAGGCTTGCTGCTTTCCAAGAAGTCTCACAGTGGGGCAGCAAGCCAGCACACAACTTCATGGTATTCAGTCAGCATTCAAGTTATCGTTTATACCTTCTCCTGTGATGTGTTGAAATGGCTTCTGTGGGGAAAAAAAGCTTCTGCCAAAGATAACTAGCATAGTATACTTCTTTTTACAAGCATTATAGGAAACACTTAACAAATGACATGAAACACAAGATGCACTGCATTTGCTCTGCCCACTCATTCCTGTAGCTTTGTGTCTCTTTCTGTGACTGCACTGTAATATTTACTTATTGGTAAAGAGAAAATTAGATTTGTTACAAAATGGCATTTCTGAACAAGTTTACAAATGTATATCTGGTTTCCCGGTTTTTATGACATTAAATTATTCTCGTATAAACAAGGAGCAAAACCAGCCGGAGTTATGTCAGAGAATAAAGCAGATTATGTTGGCAATAATAGTATGGTGATGGATTACTAGACTGTCTAGACTGTTTCCAGCAACATTAGACTTTCATTTAGTCTAATTGTTTAGCTTTAATGACTTTAAGAGATCTGTTTTATGACTGCATTTTTTAAGCAACAAAATTTTTTTGGAGAAACTCAGTTTGAGCTTCCACTTAAAAAGAGAAAACATGAAAAAGGGAAGAGAAGGGGTGTCAAATGGAAAAAAGGTGGTTGGTAGGTGGGGTACAGGAGTAGGACATACAGGAAGTAGGTCGACATGGAATGAGCTTGCTAATGTGGGGAGTGAGAGGAGGGTCAAGGGAGAGATGAGGAGCAGGAAGGGGAAAATGAAAGGCAAGAAGAACCTGAGGGTCCGTGTACTGGGAAAATATTGGGTGAAGTGAGGGATGCTGTAGTTGAGGTCCAGGAAGTGGAGGCAGATGTTGAAGTGTGGATGAAGGATGGGGAAACAGAGGGAGAGAAAGACTTTGGATTAAAGAGGAAGAAGGAGACAGAGTCAAAGTTGTAAGGACTGGAGAGGGGGAAGATGAGGGTTGTAATGCAAGAGCAGAGGAAAGATACTGGGGGGAAATCACAGGGAAAATGAGTAGGGGGGATGTGTTGGGATGAAATAAGAGGTGAAAGCAGAGGAGAAAGATAAGAGGAGGCAGGTGAAAGAAAGGGCATGATGACGTACATGCGAGGAGTGATCAGCAAAGATAGAAAATAACATGGTGCAGGAAAGCGTAGGTACACTTTTTTTTTTTTTTTTTTAAACATTCCCCAGCAGTGCTTGTAATAAAAACATCGCTGCCAGTATTTCAAACCTCCAATGCACTTGGAAGGAATCAGCATGCATGTTTTCAAAAGCTGTTTGCTGTGTCATGCTTTGACATTTGCCTTCAGAATCAGTAATACGAAATACAACAAAATAGATGCCCATGCTAAGTAAATCAGATCAGATGAAGCTGTGATGATCCCCGTGGGGGAAATTGGGTCTTTTGTAGGAGCAGAGAAAAGGATATAGATAAGACCAGAGCCAATGCAAAGTATGAAAGATAACAAAATAATTACAGCAGAATGCACTGAGATAACAATTAATTGATTGAATGTGTGCTTGTTGCAGGCTTGTGGGTTTCTCTTGATGTGCAGTGAACAGAAGATGATGTTTCTGTTTAGACTGGTAGATCACATTTATTTAAAAATATCTGGGTTTATAGTGGACAAGTTTCTGTCTTTACTGGACACTGTTCATTCTGTTGCTGAGTTTTATTTGCAGGTTTTTCAGCCATCACCCTCATTAACAGGGGCATTTTGGTATTCTGTTAATTACTACCTTGAGGAATGACTGAGAAGTTAGATGTGGGAAAATAGTTATATGTAATGAATGAGTTAAGCCTTGTTATTCCCATATAATGGCAAAGTATGAATGATCTTTTTGCACACTAGTTTTTCTAAAGCAAGTCAAGTTGATTTAAATATTCTGACTTCATCAGGCTGTTTTCCTTCAATTGACTGTAAAACCTGACAAAGTTTTGTACTTTGACCCAAACTAATTTGAATACAGTACATAATTTTACGTACGTACGTAATTTTTGCTTTTCGAACATTGTTTTGGAAGTAGACATGGGGTAGCATGAATTTAAATAAATCATTTAAACACTAAGGTGTGTTGCAATGAACACGTGCTCAGCCTCTCACAGTTGATGTAATGTGGTCTGTGGTTAGCAGCTTCATAAGTTCCTGTCCACTCGGCCAATGACGTGAATGAAGGCTGACAACACTAACAACTCTGTAAATTTTCTTTATGAATATGCACAATTAGGAATTATTGCTTTGTCCAGTGGAGGTCTGGCAGTTTACACTCAGTGCTTAATTCAGGTTGTTCATGTTTTGATGGGATTAGAGGAATCTGGAAGTCATTATTTATGCTTCTTTGTAAAAGCAGTATATATCATATTTTGGCTGGCACCCAGTTGTGAAATGAAGTGTGTGTGTGTGTATCCGTTTTTGTGTGTGAGCATGCAGTATTTGGCCAAATGCAGTGAGTTCTTTTTGTTTGTCCACTTTTCTTGAATTAATTTTTATCTCTTTGAGCTGCTTATTTGGATAGAAAAACTGAATAGTCGTCATGGAGAGGCCACTCAGTTATGACACGTAACTGAGCAACATGAACTGATTTGACATAGTTGAGTTTTTCAGCCTGAGTTCATTTGAAATTATTGAACTCATCTTATGTTGAAACATATCAGTGTTTCACATGCGTACACTCAACTTGGACAGCCAAATCTGATTGGCAGTTGTTTTGATCAAGACGCTCAGTCATCACATCAATGCACAGACCTGCACCAGCCCCCCAGTAAGTCGATTTAACTAACCTACGATCAGAACGAGGATGTTATAGTAATATTCTGCAGAACTGGCACCCTACTGAGAGTTCAGGCTCTTCTCTGTTGGAGCAGCATGTGCACCTGCTGTTCCTGCTTAAAAAGCATGAATAATGAGTGAATCTGAAATGCTCAAACCAGTTTACTGTCTCTTTTCTATGGAAAAGAGTCCATCTATCAGTGCACACTCTATCTAATGCTGTGTTCAACTTTGATGACAGGATGAACAAATATACCAAGCACTTTTGTGCATTTCTGTTTTTCGAAAAAAAACAAACAAAAAAACACTGAAATGCTTTTCCTATTTTCATTTTCAAATTGGCTGTTAAAATAGAAGCCAGAAGCAGAAAACCCTTTGTTTCTTGCGGAAATAAGTTAACTCCTTGCTCAGTAATAAAACATCAGTTAGTGTTTTGGATGCCTAAAAACAGAATGCCTTGTCCTTGGCTTATTTAATGTTTTAACATTACAGCTTGTTTTAACATGCGAGGGTAGTTGAACTGGCTCATGGGTGGATTTTATGCGTCTGGAACCCCCTTTTGGGTAAAACACAAGCTGTCACACTCAATATTTCATTGTAAACATAACTGTATAATTTTGATATAATGGAAAGTATTATTGTGCTGATTATAGATGTAAAACAATGCCCATCAAACGCTGAGCTGTCACAAGCCGTGACGCCTCACACCACCACAGGTTGTAAATTCTCAACCTGTGGGGGACACTTCCTATTTTTCACATGAAAATGTATCTGTCCCATTTTTTTAACTGACCTCCAGTAGTGGATATCTCCTTTATCCTCTTTTTTTATTTTTTTTTGGACTTGTGCCTCCAGTAGCATGCCTCCAGAACTGTTTCAACAGATCTGGCATGGGGATGTTTTGCATAACTGCATAACTGAACAGAGAGAGAGACAGAGACAGACAGAGAGAGAGAGAGAGAGAGAGAGAGAGAGAGAGAGAGAGAGAGAAAGAGAGAGGCAGAGGCAAGTGGAAACAGATAAGATGTGACGATGTGGGTCATCCCAGTTCTGAAAATCATTATCATCTCTTGGATTGAGCAGCAAAATTGAGCTCTGAGATTGAGATCAAATTGTCCTTTTAAACATATTTTGCTGTTTAAATCATTACATTGCATTAACACTGCATAAATGTCAGTGTAGTAATTTTTCTCTCTCACTTGCTGACTTCTCCCTGCTGCTGCACCTCCTTTTTCCTCCTCCCCTCCCCCTTAGCTCTCTCTCCCTCCCCTTTCCCTTCACTTCCCTCCCACTTTTCTCTCTCACTCTAAAGAGCACTCAGTCTCTGCGCTCCCCTTCATTTCCCGCTCCAACATGTTGGCAGGAGGAGGAAGAGGAGGATGCTGCGCTCTACCCTCGGTGCGTTCTTGCCACCTCTCCGGCCAGCGCACGCTGCCTCTGACTCAGACTCAGCCTCAGCTTTCAGTTGTCTCCGCCTGAAGGACTTCAGAGAGGAGGTGGAGGAGGAACCAAAGGATACGGTGGAGATCAGGAGCTCTCGCATCAGGGTCCCCAGCAGGAACAACAACAGCAGGAGAGTGGAACAGATCAGCTGCCCCTCATCTGTGGTGGAAACTACTAATACCTCAGCAGTGACCGCCTCCTCTGCCTCCTCTACTTTCCCTCCCTCCTCTGCCTCCTTCTCAGCTCCAAGATCCATGTGGCAAGAGGCAATAAGAAGGAAGCGGTATCTCCTGGACCGGGCAGGGGAGTCTGGTGAAGGGGATAAAGGAGGAGGAGGAGGTCAGGACAGGCGGAATAGGTCCCCAGATTGGCTGTATGAGTCCTACTACTGTATGAGCCAGCAGCATCCTCTGATTGTGTTTCTGCTGCTCATAGTGATGGGAGCCTGCCTGGCTCTGCTGACTGTGTTCTTTGCTTCAGGACTGGTAAGCTGCTCATTCACAATATAAACACACACACACACACAGATATATTATGCAAATGAAAAAAGGTTTTAAAATAGTTTCTGAATAAATCCATCCAAACATGTGGATGATATTAATATTCCAGCATGAGTTGCACTTTCCTGTGTGGGGGCTGTAAATTACAATAACAATATGTTGTGATATTCATATCAAGTGTGATGACTGTAAACAGTGTGGACGGGTACAGCTACACACATGAGATGCACACACACACACACACATTGTGTGACTCACATTTTCTATAAGCATGCATAGAAATAGGGTCACACACACACCGGCTTGCCAATCCTGTGCTCCCAAACGTGTATTTGTGTGAACACACACACACACACACACACACACACACACAAAGTCCACTGGCTAGTCACACACAATACATGAGCTTGCCTTTCACACTCATAGGCTCACACACACATACAAATAGCCACACTCACACACTCGTGCATGTGCAGCACCTATATGCACGCACACTCGCAGCAGGCGGTCCTCATCGCAGCACTAATGTGAAGAGAAGGGTGAGATAAAAGTGAGGGGGGAATAAGGGGCTTAGTTATTGTCTGAGCTCATGGTTGACTGAACAACAGAAAGGAGATATGTTTGCCTCTGTCACTATTTGGACAGGGTTATCTTCGCTCTAAAAACCTGAATATTTCAATGCAGGGAAGCCGAGGGACTTTGGAAAAAAAAAAAGGACATTCAAAAAAAAAAAAAAAAGCTAAACATCATGTGTCAGTGAACATTTTGACTGGCTGGAATTTAACTCTTGACAATCCTGCCTGCATATGTGCATCAGTGATACATTTACACAATCAAATGATTGATTTTAGAGGATGTACTAACATAACCTTTTTATAGCTTATCACATTTTTGCATTAGGAGAGTGCCTCTCCCATTCCCTGTCTCTGCTGAGTCTGCTATTAAGAAGGGATTAGTCTAAAATGCAATGAAAGAGACAGACTGAGACAGAGAGGGCACTGACACAAACACACACACACTCACTCATCACCCTGCACATCAACAAATTCAGCAGAACACAATTAATCAATGGAAATACTTTTGTATTATAGTTAAACATTCAAAACTAGATGAGATCAAATTAAAGACCCTGCAAGATAAAGTTGTTTTAATGCACTGTTACATACAGTCAGCAGATGGTGAGGTCAGTGACATCAGTGGTTAGACAGCCATTGTATTTTTCTGCAATCAAGACAATCAATCAAGACAAAACAGTCACTTAAGCCTAATTAGTCAACACGAAACAGCGACCTTTTGATGAATCATATTTAATCTGCGATCCAGACAGTTGATTGCATTTTAATAATTCTCTACACGCCGCTCTACAGTAATGATCAAATAGTGATTTTCTTATGATTTTATGATATGGAAGTGGTTATGAAAGTGGTTAATCATCTTTTGTTGTTTTTTTCTTTCATTTACTGTTTCTTACCTTTACTTTTTACTAGTGTTAATATTGATGCATTACCTAATTGATTATTTGACTGTGGATCTATAAACCAGTTGGTGTTTGAAAGTATATGTTAACCAGTATGTAAAGCATTGTAATTGGAGCTATTAATGTAGTTTTAGAAACGGGTAAAAAGAAGGCCTTTGATATCTCCATTTCTAACGAAAACATTTCCAGACAGTGACACACTAAAAATATGATCATGCACATTCTGGTAGATGTGTTTTCATGAGCTTACAATGAACCAGCATCTCAGTAAAAACCTTTTCCTGTCAGACCACTTCTCAGTCTATCTGTCCTACATCCTCTTTCCTTTTATGCTCTGCCCTTGTGCTGGATAGGCATGACTTTTGCTACTCCCTTGTTTTTTTTCTCCTCCCCATCATTCCCTATTTCTCTACATTCTCGTGTCTGTGTCATCTTTCACCTCCTCATATTTCTGTCTCTCTTTTATTTGTATCCTATCATCCCTCCATCCTGCTGGCTGGCTGACCTAAATCCTGTGCTGTTTTGGAGCTCTGCTCTGGGCGAGACAAACTCTCTGTGGCTCTCTGCAGCCACACACATCCTCTCCTGTCCCAGTGCATTGACTGCGTGCATGAGAAAGAGACAGAGGGAAGGTGGGGGTGGGGTTGGAGGGGGGGGTTGGCCAAAGAAGGAGAGTGCGAGCGATGGAGAGGAGCAGGACAAATGCAAACAGAGGCATCGTGAGATAGACTGGCATAAAAACATGGTGATGGTTAGCTGAGCAAACAGTGGTGAAATGAGTGAGAATTTGTTTTACTGATTAGTGACTGCGATGATTCAAAAGACAACACATCATTAAATTTTAATGCAACAGCACACAGTTAATAAATACAGCACTAGTCAAAAAGAGAAGTTGAATATAATCAATTTATTTAGTATGATGGTGTATAATTTATACAGCGGATGTTTTTAAAAGGTCAGAAATGAAAGCTTTATCTTCGTGAATGGGGGCACAAGAGTCAACCAAACGGTGGAATTTACCAAATAACAATATGACACAAGACTGTTTGGGGTTGAATTCAAATTAAATTTCGATCAGGAGATATCAGGTTATTTCACAGACACCTTTGCCTACACAGCCAAATGTGTCGGTGAAGGTGTGACACATCTGGCTGTTTATCTACATCCTGACCCTCTTCCATCCCCCCGTCGCTCTACCTGAACAGCAACAATGGGACGAAGCCAGGCACAGGCAGGCAGCACAAACGACTCATTTGCCTGTGCTGTCCTCCTCCATCCACCTTGAGGAAACTCCTGAAATTTTTATTAGAACTTTCAGAATGTGTATTTCAGAAAGGCAGCAGCAAATCCATTATGGATGTGGCTTCAACTTTGCTACTGGTTAACAGTGGGGGCTTTTTAGGGGTTTTTCCTCACCACATAGGATGCTCTTTCAGTACAAAGGGTTTTTTTATTTTCAACTTTAATAGTATGTATTGAAAAAAGGATATAGATCCCTGGCTTGTACATTCAGCTATATTTAGATCATTTTAAGAAGATTAGTGAGGTTCTTGACATCATGTCTTGATGATGTTATACATTGTGGGGCACAGCCATTTGTTATGACCTGATTTTATCAGAGCAGGACTCTTCTGACGTATTTGTGAGTATTTGTGTTTTAATACTTACTTTTAGTTTCTCCAGTTGGGTATCTTATTACCCAAAATATGATTTACTACGTTCATCTAATACTATTTAGATATACTTGCTCTGTTGCCTACGTTTTACCCTCCTATTTTTACTTTGTGCTGCCCTTTTGTTGTTCACAGCCTGACTTTTTTTTGTTTTATGTGTCTCAGTCCTAACCCCGCCACGGTGGGACTCTCCATGGGAACATTTTAAACACCTGGTTTAGCATCGTGTACATCCAGTTTAATTCAGACATCTGGGTGCTCTGTCTCTTTTAACCAGATGGCTTAAGTGAATAGCTCTGTCAGAGATGATGGTGAGAGGTGGTATTTTTTCTTTCCTAGGATGAGACGAGTTTCACGACACACATACAGCATATTCATGGTTAAAAATACATACTAAATTATATGTCAAAGAAGAAGAAGTTGATTCTGTAACAAGAAAACAATTTTGTATTTACAGAAAATGCTTTTGAAACTGTTGAAATTACACAAGCATGCATGTCTATTAACAGGATCATTTTATTACATAAAGCCAGAAAGATTTGATCTGGGAGACATGTTTAAGCCTTTATTAATTTCTTATTTTGATGTTTCCATTTTCATCCAATTTCTTGTGTATCAAACAGAGATTTAAAGCAAGTGAAAGGCACACAGAGAAAAGGGCATCTTATCTCTGTCTCTGTCTTAGATTACATCAAGCAAAGTGGCTTTCATTGGCACTGATGCCTTGTTGTGTTTAAAAAAAACAGAGAAATCAATCAGTTTTATTTATTAATGCTTGCGAGTCCCATGTCTGTCTTGGTGGTTTGTATCTTCAGGACACTATAGAGGAAAGACAGAGCTAGAGGAGTGGCTTTTTATAACACAGTTTGGCTGCTTCATGCCCCCTCGGGAAGTCTTTGTCTAAATTTGTTTCTTTTCTTCATTTGTCTTCTCAGACAAATCTTGTTTTTCTCTCTAATTAGTTATTCCCTCTTTCTCTGATAAATTACATATCTCTTTCCCTCTCCCTTAAATTGTCGGTGTTTCACTGACCCTCTCTTACGGTTGTTTTCTCGTCCTTTTTCAGAACGTTGAGGATCATGTGGCCTTTGTAATCACTGTGCCCACAGCACTGGCTATCTTCCTGGCCGTCTTTGTACTTGTCTGCATTGAATCCATCTTCAAGAAGCTTCTTCGTGTTTTCTCCCTGGTCATCTGGGCCTGCTTGGTTGCCATGGGTTACCTTTTTATGTTTTCCGGCGGGATAATTTGTCCGTGGGATCAGGTAAGACAGAGATGTATCATTTGTGTTGAAGTGATTTGTTTTGTTGGGAGCATGTGATACATTTTGTGATTTATTTCTTCTGTTGTATTGGGTACTTTTAGGAGGCATGTAGTGGCCAAGTTAACCTATTTAAATGACAACTTCTCATCTCTTGATAATAACATTTTTTACAGTGCACCAACAACCCAAAGATGGGTCAGATATAAGCACATAAACACTTTGAGATAAAACAGATTCTGGGTGTTGCTGGTGCATGTTTCTTCTTTCATACACTTGCACTTTTTTCTCTTAGTCACCACTGGAGAAGCAGAGTTTGAGAACATCTATTAGATACTTTAACAAGCCATATGCATACGTTGATCATTTCCACTTGACAGAGTGTCAGAGGCACATATTTATTTTTTTTTACACGTCTTCCAAGTATGACACTTGTCCAAAAACATTTCCCTGACTGCCAGAAAACAGCGTGAAATCTGGTAGTAAGAGGAGCTAGAGATTTGACTTGGCTGTTATTGACAAGTATTCTGCTCGACTTGAGTTGGCTAGCACCTAATGCCTAAAATATACAGCTGCTGTCCGGATTAAATGTGGTTTTAAAGTCTGTGATAAGACTGCGGAGTGTAGATTGTCTTTGTTGCGAAACAAGACTTCACTCTTTAGATGGCCTGGAAAAAAACTGCTTAAGCTTTTATTTCATCTCTTGTGATATCTGACCTACATTCTAAAACCGGGTGTCTTTTAAGTTTTAAGCACAAGCTTGAGTGCGTCATGACATTTCTTCATCTTTTTTTTGTTGTTGTTGTTTTGTTTTCATGCTTCTGCTTTAATTAGTCATAGTAAATAAATATATATGGTCGTCTTCTTTTAAAAACCCAAAAGATTATATCAGAATCAAATATTAATAGGATGAAAAGTCCCCATCATCTTTTACTTAAAAGGAGGACAAGTATAATTATTGAACTGTAAAACATCTCATTTATGTATTATATGTCTGACCTTATGACATCAGATCCACAGCTACATCTGAGACTGATCCACTAAAAACATGGAATGACATAACCTTCACCATTATGAATTATGTATATACTAATGAATATTTTACACAAAATTCAGAAAGAATAATTGATTGCAGTGTAAGGCAAATCTAAAAAGTGTTCCAGACTCCAACCATTGTTCAGTCATTTAATTTATTGTCTTTGATTCAGCCCTGTCCAGTATATTTTGTAAGATGAATTAATCAAAAACACTAAAGTAATACATCATAAAATTGCACAGATAATAAGCTAAAAATAAACTGATACAGACACTGAAAAACTGATCAACGCTTAGTCAATAAAAAAAGGAAGACGCAATGAGAAGATGGATGGATGGATGGTGATCCTCCAAAAAATCTTTTATGCTTGCTGCTAGAATTTCTGAATTGAAAACAAATCAGACTTCACAACTAGCACAGCATGTGAGAGCTGATTGCACAGTTATCATAAATGCATGAATTCAGCTATATGAAACATTACTGTTTTATTAGAAAGCCACAAACAAATCATATTATCAATCACCCCGCTGTAGTCAGGTAGTCTGAAGGGGGCCTGGCAGATGTGTCATGTGAAACTGCTGTAAATCAACATGTGTGAATCAATACATATTTTATTTGCCCATGCATTTATCAGGCTTCTTGGGGCGCTGCTGCAGACTGGCTAGATATGTCCCATGTGGCTTTCTCAGTGCCATGCAACAGCTTATGAGTCATAAAAAGTCATAAAAAATGCTGTTGATCCGAGAACACTTTACCCATAAAGTTTGTGAAGACTGTTTTTGTGTGATTCAGCCAGTAGTGGTACTGAACATTGGATTTATTATATAAGTAAAGCATAATTTAACTATCTATATTACATATCACAGCAGAACATTAGGTATTTATATGTATATGTATTGTGTATCTATATATTTTAACGGTATTCATTACCCTTTGGACTTGTTTAACATACTTCCGCAGCTGAATAAGATATACCTACCTTATGTATATTACATCTGCAACACTGCATCTGAGGCTAAATGTGGCAGGACGAACAAACAGCAGCGTCTTCACTGTGACAGCCATATGCGTCCCGCAACAGGGCTCATTGAAAACAGCACAGTACATTAGGTCTTCATCATCTGAAAGCTGTACTCGCTCAACAATATTTGCAAGCCAGATAGAGAGTCTACTGTGGCCTCATCCATCACAAAGAGGTAGCAGAAGATGCTCTGATTCACATGCCACTCCATTCATTTGTTTCTTCTGCTTTAAAAAAAAGAAGCTAGGCCATTATGCCATTACTTTCTCTCTGACTGCTGCATCTTACCAGTGTTAATTAATACTTATCTGAAGAGGCATTATTGTTGACTGGCATTGCACTGAGTGTGTTTTTAGGAGGCTCTCTGCCATATTACAGATTAAGGAAATGACTCATTAGCTCTCTCACATTGCTCCATTTTAGTATACAGTATATTCAGTATACTTTATTACTTTCATTTACCACCGAGGAGAACAGGGAACTGACTTCAGGTACAAATAAACTGAGTGCGAGTCTCATATCTTCCTGCAGTCAGTAATGAAAAAGCTTTGAATAATATATATGTGCTTTTTGCCAATACCCCAGGATAAATGAAAAAGACTATTAGCATTCTATTAGCCTGCGTGGGGATCTTTAGACCTCCCCTGAGACACACAAGTCACCATAATAAAAGGAATAGTTTTTACATTTTTCTTTGAGAATGCAGGGCCCGGCCGCTAAATAAATATCTTATTACATTTGAAAGTGACTTCAGTTTGTATATATTCTTTACTTTAGTCACTTCTGCTGAGCTTTCTTGCTTTATAGACTCATCTCATCTCAGTTACTATCAGCTGCCTGGAAAATCTGTCTCCTTATCTCAATTAAGGAACTAAATTACATTTGAATGAACAAAATGCAGTTCTCAATCAGTGAGGATGACAAAGTAAACTTATTGATTGACCTGTTAACCATCAAAATGGAAAGAGGGAACCCAATATACTAATAAGCTGTCATTCACTTTAAACACATCTCAACACTTAAAGATTTGTTGTTTTCTTTTAAATATCAGATGAGTTATTGATGATGACTTTGACTACAGATCTATCAGGGACGTGTCACTGGTCGCTGGATCAGCACGTCGGGCTTAAATGTTTTACTGAGTGCTGTGACTTTAATTGATAAAATAAGCAAAGAGTGGATCATTTTTATTTTTGATGAATTTGTAGAAATAAAGCAGTATTGCCAGATTTACCAATTATGCCAATCTGGCTATTTATTACTATGATTATTCAGTTTATTGAGGAAAATAATGTACAGATAAATGGATCAAGAAAAATAATCTTTAGATACAGACCTCCGTTTAGGTCCTTGCAAATTCTTTAATTTACATTGACTGGCGAGTTCTTCCACTTGTAATCCTGGACTCGGAGCATGTTGAGCATTTGCTTATCAGCCAATTATATTAATAACCAAGTCTTTGAGCCTCTGGTCACCCTGGTGTTACTGTGCAGTTGCTAAGTGGATGTCTGCTCCGGAAAAGAAACGGAGGGAGGCAAAGTGAAAGTCAGAGTTAATTAAATGCTCTCTGTACTGTAGAGAGGAGGTAGCACTGAGAAGTAGAGGAAAGAAAACAAAAAAAATATATATATATATTTATCTATATATATCAACACAAACTGAAAATAGTCATGGCTAAAGGGACATGAAGATAAGTTGCTAAGATACCAGCATGTACAGCAATGTGCTTTAGATATCAGAGAATGTCTGAATAATTAACAATTTGACGGTAAAGAAAAAAAGAGTGGATCCATTTCACTCCATTCATATTGCTTCCCTGCTGATATACAGAGACAGGTTTGTGGTTCAGTTATAGTGCACCATTTTTATGGGCTATTCATCATTTAAATCCTGCAGTCACAACAGTACTTGTGCAATGGATTATGTTAATAACAGAAAAGGATTGTTTGTATAACTAAAATCAGACAATTTTGGGGGGATTCATTGTTTCCATCCTTCTTAGTGTCACATGAAGAATTAAAGCACAGATAACACCATATGTTGGACAGTAAACGTGTAAATGAGCCAGCAAAATATAACAACTTGTCTTGCATGTCTGTGGTGCGTCGAGTGAAAATAATCATGTCATAAATCCGAGGAAGAGAATAGGCTGGAGGAAGGGTTGTGGTAGGACGGTGACAGAGTTAGAGGGAAAGGCAATGATTTGGAAGAGGATTACCACTGATGCACCACGACAAGAGCCAATGCTGCAGTTGGGGAAACATCACATTCATTCATTGATTGCTTGATTAGAGATTGTCAAGTGGTAAAGATGAGGGAATTTAAAAGGTTAAAGAGTTCAGAGTTCCTGTTTACAGATAAAATTGCAGCAGCATCTCACACTGATACATATCTTTTAATGGAGACCTAAAATCCATGTTGGAAATATATTGTTTATTGAATTTTAAATCTGCTGACCAGGGAAGCACACAACCACATGTGGTTGAATATAACTTTTTTTTTATTTTAAGAAGAAGCCAAGCTGGAGACAGTGAAATACAGTGTGGAGATTCAGTGCTGCCACTGCTTTTAATAAGATCTCCTTACATCTTAGGTTTTTCTTTCCTCTGTAACACCCTGTTGAATTTTACCACCCTTGACAGGCTAGTGTACAATCTTTACCGATCTAGGACCTCTTATTTTGTTGTCAGTTACTATCAGAAAAAAACAGTTGTAGTAGGGTTTTTTACTTTTATTACTATACCCTTCAAAGGGTAAAAAACTGTGGACTATACAGTTTTCTCTCATCTTACCAAACTATCATTCAGTTCCTCCTTTATGCTTTCTATGATGGTACATGTAAGTTTACACAAAGCCTGCTAACAAGCTTATTCAACTTTTTCATTGCAGAAATAAGATTTCATAGCTTAAACTACCTAATCTTGAAATAACAATAATATAATAGAATATGACTTCATGAATTAAAATTACTGCTGTGATTTAGACAAAACTAGTTCATTTCCCTGTTGTCCTCCATATGATTTTTTTCCCCCACATACCAAGATGTCATATAAGTATAATGTTTTGGCTTTTGACATCAAAAAGAACAAGTCAACGAAAGATGTACACTGTTTGGTAAAAGAAATAGCGCAGAGGCTCCAAATGTTCTCCCGGCTGGATTGTGCTCACTGTCTCCACTCTCCCAGAGTTAGTTTGTAGACTTTCCTTTTTCAAACCTGAAATCAATTGGATGCTTATCCTCTCCCCACAAAGCCCCCTGTGTTTGCTGACGGTGGGGAGATGGGCTTATCTGTGTGGTCCAGCCTCTACCCCTCACTGAGAGATGTCTGGTCCCTGCCTCATCTCCTTCTCGCCTTCTCTCAGTTTCTCTCGACCCCTCCCCGTCGCTCAGTCACACACACACGTCATGCGCAGATGCACTCACACACTCCTTTTGAGCATGCAGCCAGCCTCATTAGGCACAGAGGCTTGCCAGGTTGGAATAGTAAAGAAGAGGGGGAGATGGTGGAAATGGGACAGGGATTACCAATAGAGAAGACAAACAGAGGAGATGATACAAGGGAAGGAGCCAGACGGAGAGATATGCAAAGATGCGGGGTCACATTTAAAGAGGAGTAATTAAGTCATTTTCTTAAATCATGTTTGAATACTAGAAAAAGGCAAAATTGGCCTTTTCTTTGTGCTAAACACTGATTATCTCTGCGATCAAGGTCAGCCTGGCCTCGTTGAATGTGAAAATTACAAATCAAGCACTTTGGCTGGATCGTTTCTCATCTACTGCATTTAATTCTGCATCAGTGTGTCTTTTTACAACCGGTTTTGTGAGAACCGGTGGAAAGAACATTCACATGTGCCTTTTTACACACATAGACACCCATACTGCACATTGTAAATCCAGCCTGTAAACTAATCTCTGCCACAGACTGTAGACTAAAAGCCTGATGTAATCTGACACTCCATCGCTATAATTTGTTTTATGAACCCTCCCGAGTGTCATTATCAAGGAACTGATTCATGGGGATGGAGCAGAGTTGACTGTACCATGATTGACCACAAAAAAGCCTTGTCCACTTAATTGTCAGAGAGAGGGTTCTTATGCGCTCTCCTTAACCACGCTGAGGGAAGCGCCTCACTTGTTTTATTGCGGCATCACATATCAAGTATGGAGGACAGTTCAGCATGTGTCTTTCCCCGCACAGCCACTCCATTATCGCTGGGGTAGTTTCATCATTTGGTAGCAGCATTGGATTTCAGAGCATTGATTTTGGAAAAAAAGCTTTCTGGACTCTAAGCAAATTATGTTGTTGTGCTAGAAGATATTGTCTGTAATTGGCAGCTCTCTCTTGAATTAGGCAGTAAGTTAATACCATCTTATTCCGCTTATGAGATTGTGTATGAATAACACGTTACTAAATCTAAATCATCAAGTGCTCGTATGTTCACATTCAGCGGATTGTTTACTCTCGAGTCCCATAACCCTGTGTTTTTAGTTTACACACCCTGCTTCTGATTCTGCACTTTATTTTAAGATGTGCGTTCGAGAGCATTTCTGGCTCTGCAGGGATTCGACGAGGTAAAAGCAAGGAGTTGGCTGAAAAAAAACACCAATCTGTTACATTTGCCACGCTGCAAAATCACCAGGGCCGCCCTCGTAATCAAAGGCTATTCTGGCCCAGAATCAGGAATACTGCGACCACCACTGTGTTTGAACCGTCTCTCAGCACCAGCAGAAAACTTCCATTCTTGTCCTCTTTTGTTCGTCGCTCCTGTTATGTTTTCTGCTTGTCAGCTGACACACATCTCCTTAAGCTTTGTCATTTACCCCTCACCATAAATAGATGGTTACTCATCCTCCTTTTTTCCCCAGATTGTCAGTGTGAGAACTTGTCCGTTGACTTAATGCCATTAGTGTCTCTAACAACTCTGTGAGCTGCATCAAAAAATGTCATATTTGCTGTTGTGTTTGCAATTAAATAATTTCTCTTGTTGCCGACATTACTGAACCGTAACATTGTAAGAGTAAAATAAGACTGTGCCCAATTAAAGTTCAGGCTGGCGGTATTACAGAGAGATTAGAAACAGATTTTTTCTGGGTGGGTTGCGGTAATGTAACTCTTCAGAGACCAACACAGAGGAACACAAACAGGAAGCGACTAAATGAATTAAACTTTACTTAGCCATACTCCACTGTAAATATTGGTGTTGTTTCAGCCTGGTTTTCTAGTTTGTTACCTCTAAAGCTTGACCAGAAGCTTTGTATTCAGTACGAGTAAACCCTTTAAGAGTGGCTTACAAAACTGTTCACCTCACCGCTGAAGGATTTTGTATATTTGGCCACTCTTGCAGGGGCAAAGCTGGAGGAGACTTGAGCTCAAATCTGTTGTATCTGCTTGGTTTAAAAATCAAAACACAGAACAGCACTTTTTTTTCTGTTTCTCTGTCTCCTCTAAAATTTCTGTCACGCAGAAGGGATTATTACGGGGGACCTATTGGCTTATGCAGTCATGTAAACGGCTTAGATAGAAGTGAAAATGGAAATCCCAGACTGCAGATCTATAACGATAAGCTGATTGTGAAAAAGAGACAGTTGCTGCCATGGTTGGGCTGATGGGCTGTGTTGGTTTTCATCAGTCAGAGAAACTGGTGGCACGGTGTCAGAGCATCAGTGACCCCTCTCCTCCCCAGAGAGACAAACATTTCTGGATATGTGGTAGAAATGGACCAGAAACAGAAAAATAGACCAGAGAATGATAAAATCTACAGGGCTACTTTATTTAAAATAAATTAAAACACTCTTATTTATTTTATCCTCTCTTAAAGATCTTATGTGTGTGTGTTTGATCTGCTACTGTTCATATGCTTTGCCCAAGTTTCCACGGAAATGACTTGTTTACTTGTCACCACTATAATTAGTGCGCACATTTTTTTCAAACCTGTATGGTGGTCTCTCATGCGTCATACCTGCCTCTCACTTCCTTAGCGCACAAACATTAAACATATTCATCCTTGTCATTCAGCATACTCAGAATGAGTCATGGGCTCCCTGTATAAAGGTCCAGGTTGCAGAGCATGTTTAGATCTTTGCGTTGACCTTCTGTCAGTCTCTGCAGCTCTGTGTTGACGAAGATCTGAGTCATAATTGGTATCTCCTCCAGAACTTGAGATTCAGTGAGCTTAAAGCTTTGGCATCTTCCCTCCTGTCTGACACAAGTACTTAATTTAGTTCAGGCAGCATTAAGAGAAGGTATGTTTATGTGGTTAGTTTTAGAGGCACAATCATAGATGTACATCTTGTATTAATGTTCTATAATAACACCCTGAGAAATTGACATTTACATTGAAATATGTTTCTTTCAATTATTTGCAACCGTGTGCAATTGAAAGGCTCTCATGAGAAGAAAAAGGAGAGAAAACAAGGTCACTTTTGGGTGTTGCTGGTGATCTGTTCTCCATAAGATCGTGTGTAGACTATTATATTTCCACATTACACTGCATTAGATAAAAACGATAATTATAGTTCCTGCTTAGAAGCTTTAAACATAGAATGACACAATAAGAAGGTCATTTGATACTGTGGCTGTTTTTAAGTTAAGTTTTTAATAAGCAAATTGACATTGTTTTGTCCTCTGTGAGGGCTGCTGGCAGTAACAGTAACCATCAGCACAGCTGTCAAATACTTTACTTTAGGTTGGAAATGTAAATTTCATTTTAAGTCACAGCTGGTTTCAATTGACTGACTATCAAATAATAATATGTCAAAAAGCATTTTCAAGACTCTTGACATTTAACTGAGTACAGTATTTTTTAAGTGTTGTTGTTTGGAATACACAGTGGCATGCTTTATTCAGAATATGAGAAGAAGCTTTTTGTAGTTTTTGAGAGACACTCCCTCGTTTGTGCAGAAAAGCATTTATAAACTCTTTTCAGGGTGAAAGTTTGTCAGTTTAGCAGTCATCTGTAATGTGGAGCTTTTACAACAGGAAATGTACAGAATGGGTTGTTAAGCATTATGTATACCCTAAATGTGACTGTTTTCTAAATTAAAATGCTTGTTACTGCATTTCAAATCATTATTGCTGAAGCTGTAGAGGAAAAAACAAAAGCTTGATGTTGTCAATAAAAGGCACTTTACTCATCTGAGTATCAAGTATTAATATTAAAGCTATAGTCAGTAGGATTTAGGAGAGAGTGAACTTAGCTTGAAATTTTGTACAAGTCCTCCTTTCAGCTTGTATTCTCAGCCTGTTCTTTATTTTAAGCAAATTGCTCTTCTTCTGTTTACTTATTTTTCATGCAAACTGCTGTTTTCTCATCTCTTGGTCATTTGGTTGTTTATCTGCCATCACATCTAACTGAGTTTGTGCATGTGAGGTGAAGCAAAGCGTGAGCAAGAGCAATGATTAAAGCTCCTTGGTAAATATGACTAGTCATTTTTAAGTAAGCTACCTACCTTTGTTTTAATATTGTACTCAAGACATCAAGAAAAACAGCTGATGTTGTTCTTAAAGAAGTGGCTGGCATCATCGTTTTGTCTGTTTATTTGTTCAAAAGCTTTAAAAATGGAGTAACTGAGGGTATGAGGAGATGCCACTGGCATTTTATAAAAAGATCATTTACGTGTATGCTTCAAAGCATCTCATGTTGCCCTGTTAATCGGCGCCTAAATCAGTATTCAAAAGCTGCTTTTTTCCTGTGAATAACCCCAGAAATGCCAAATATTGCATAAAATATTGGGCTACTTATTATAAGCAAGTTTGTTTTCTTGGATTATGGGTGTAATTATTGGATGTGATTATTGCACATTGTATAGCATTTTCCAAAGAAGACAACATCCTTGAAGTCTCATTTTTTACTCTCATTGGACTCAAGTGGGCCTGTACATCACTGCATCTCCACATTTTACTCTTTCGTGTACTGTGACCTTTGTGCTTTTCCATGTAAGGACCTAAATATATTCTGCGTGATGTGCTTTGTTTGTGTGACACACTAAAGCCTCTAAAAATGATATAAGGGGCAGCCCTGAGAATCAGCCTGTACAGGATGACATCCACCTTCACCATGATGGATATGATACAGCTTGAGTGATGCTATATGTAAATTGTATTATGATCAATAGGACATTGAAGGTGACCTGAAGTTAACACAAACAATATAAATACACATACCTGAATTCACCACCATAAACCTTTTCATTTTTATGTAATGAACACATTTTACTTTTATGATGTAGTATTTTTTTTAAACAATGTTAAATCTTGTGCTGTATGTAAATTTTGTAATTTTATGACAAAACAAGACCCACCGTCTCTTGATGCTGATGATGAAATTCAAACGGGGACAACCTCCTTCATAGGAGGTATGTTTTTTTACTCATCCTATCACTCATTAATCCTGTTTGTTTAAATTAGTTAAAAGTGCCTATTTGGGGACAAGATTGGGGGGAGCTAGTATTGAATTAGTGGGGTTTGCATGACTGGGGCAGCACCCATCTATGACTCATTTTTGCAGCAAATTTCAGATTTCACAACAGTCACATTGATGCAGGAAAAAACATTGCTGTATGTTTTTTTTTCATCAACTATATAAGTTACCATCTGTTATATCAAACAATGTGTCACCGGTACTTTAGATCCCTAAGAACTGTAGAATATCAGTCTTGTATTTTACTGAGAAAATAAGCTGTCTACAAGAGGTGGTTGTGATTAGGCTAATTAGTAAATGTTCTTCTCTGGCAAAGTCCCAGGAGGTCTACAGATGCTGAAGACATAGTACTCGTTTTAGCACAGTCTTTACATGAATAAAGCATTGAATTAAAGGTATTGGACCATCCTTTGGTAATTGCTACTATTCGTATTCATCACCACACTCGGCCATTAAGCAAGTTGCAGTGTAGAACGGTATGTTAGTCACCCACATTTAAACAGAGGAGGTACTGTTTTACTCATTTTCAGTCACTCTCCCTCCCTAGTGCTTTTTCCCCTCTCCCTTTTTCCATCCCCCCACACCCCCCCATGCCTTTACCCTGCTTTCCCACTGGCCCTGCAAATAACCCAAGAAAGGTTAACTGGCACCTGGCTGCAGCGCGTGAGAACACTGGCCTCTTTCTATCCGTGCAAGACAGCAGATGAGCTGCTTTAGCCCTGCAGCATTAGACGTGTTTGTGTGTGTATTTGTGAGTGTGTGTGTGTGAGGAGCCTGGGTAAAAAAAAGGGAAGCACTCTACATGCTACATTAGAGGTGTCAGGTTTGAAGTGTGAGAGCTGATTGTCCCCTTTTTTCTGGTCCCTGCAATCAAGGGAGCTTGGGTAAGCCGAAGACGCTGTGAATGTTATAATGGATCGACTGTTTAGTGCACAATATTGAGATGTGTGCAACAGCACAAATGTATGCTCCTTCCTCCCTTTTTATTTTTGTTGTTCAGACTCCAGCTGGATATCGAATAACTCATAGAGCAGGCCTGATCTTTATATTCTTCATATATAGCTATACAGCTGTACATAAATAAACCTAACTGCAGTGAGCAGTGTTGGTGCAGGTCATGCTCTTTTTTTCTCCTCAGGACTGTTGACATTATTTCTGGCTGTATTTTCTTGTGCATCCATCTCTCTATCTCTCTCTCCCTTTCACTTTCCTTCTCATTTTCTCTTTTCCGCTCTCCTCTGCAGGTGTGTCATGAGTGTGTCTCTTTCTCCACAGGTGTCATTCTTCCTGTTCATTGTGTTTGTGGTTTACACCATGCTGCCGTTCTCTATGCGGGACGCCATCATCGCCAGTGTGCTGACCTCCGCCTCTCACACCATTGTGCTGAGTGTCTGCCTGTCCACCACAGCTGATCACATGGAACCAGTAGTGTGGCAGGTAAGGTGATAAAATACAATAAACGTGGGTAATTTTTCGGAGACACACTGCACACACCTCTGTGTTCTTGAAGTCAATACAATTTATGAATCAACCAATATTAATTACTAACTTGACTAGTCATAACTTTACAGCATAATCAAAGGAGTAAAGTGAGAGTAAGAAAGTTTAACATGGCTATTTGCTTTTTTTGCCAATAGCCAGGTTTCTTGTCTGTATGGCAGCTATGTAGTTGGAGCCAGTATTTTTTTAGCCATATAGTGTCTTAATCAGTTTTACTCGAAATGTTGTCTTTGGTCCATGCAGAGGTTTACTCACCTCCAGTTCCCAGTGCACTGCAGTCCAATGCACAGTGAAGGGGCTCACTGTACTCAAAGCAAACAAATGCACACAAAGTTGTTTTAGATGCTGAAATAGGCACCCTGCCACTAACAAGTCCTGGTTTTCTTTCATGGATCGTATGAAAGATTATAAACGTATGCTTTTATGCTACTGTAAAAAAACCCATATATTGCATCAGTGAGACATGGCTCCCCTATATGCATGCTATTTGGGTTTGTTGTGTTTGTTTCGGCTCGTTTTATTATCCAGATGGTATCTTAATGGAATTGTTGTTTTTTTTCCTTTCCAGACATTTAATGTTTCTCCATGCTCCTCACAAAATGCGCATTTGTGGTCATTTTTACCATACTGTCTGTATTTTTAGCAAACAAACAAATGTGACCTTTAAACTAAAACAAATTTAGCATAGCAGGTGAGCGATAGAAATTCTAATGTGTTTTTTTTTTTTTTTTTACTTACTTTATTAAAAGGTCACCATCTTCCCAGCAGCATTGCTGTTCCCAGCGCAAAATGTTCAGGCAGTTAGCATATGCTGAGAAAGACAAAGAATACACCAATATCAGGAGACCAGTTATCTTGCAATTAATGCAGGCTTTAATTAATTTTAGCTTATTTAAACCTAATTCCAAAATGCCAGTGACTGCCAATACACCTTTGGCTAATTCCAACTAATGTATGAAGTGCACAATGTTAATTTAACAAGCATGTCACAAAGTCACACCTCACTAATCATTTCAGAGAACAGGATACAATCAAACATTTCAGAGCCAAATCACAAAGTGCATTCCTAGCATACAAAAAGGCATAATAAATATAATCAATGATAAATATTATTTTCACTTCCTACATGTAAATTTCTCTCCTCTACACCTTTTCTGAGTGTATTTCTGTTTGCGAGCCATGTTACATCTTAATGGTACAATTTTGTATCATACAATGTGCCTGGCACTCTGAACGTCTTTGCAGGCATCAATAAAGGACTGAGACCCTGTTCAGCAGTCTAGCCTTTGGAAAATGTACTTGTTGAGACAGCTTTTAAAGCCTCTCCAAACACAAGGACGACAACAACCTTTTTCGCTTGAAGAATGAATCTAAAGGATCATTTATAGTCTCATATTCAAAAGACATGTTGTACTTTTGTTGTATTGGTAACAGAAAACATCTCCGGTTTCCATTTATAAATCATGCTTATTATAGACTTACATAAAATGCAATCAGTGACGATACATATCTTAGGCATCTAGAGCTCTGTCCTTGTATAAGATGATGATTTTTTTGTGCCTGTATCTTCATGTCCAGCTTTATTCCCGGCTCTGAAATCTTCACAAACGCTCTGTATTGACTCTGTGCACTCTGCTGTGATAGCCTGTTATACTTTTCTTTCATGTGTAACTGTAGCACGGGCACACTGACATCTGGGCAGCCTGGGGCTGTGTGCTACATGGTCACTATCTGCCAGCTCTTCTTGTGCATCAGGTCAGCTCGCCTGTCAGCACAATTCCAGTAAAGAATCTGCCAGAGAGCGTTGTCCTTTAAGAGAATCTCCTTTGTGAAAAAAAAGCAGTCAGCATCGGTAAAAAGCAACAAATGGATGCTCAGAAATATGGATTACATCTTGATCGAATTATATAGAACATTATTAATGATTCTATTTCTACCAGTCATATTTTTCTAAGTAGATAAATTCCCAGTTTTATTGTCAGTGATAAGCAAATAACAGAAACACACAAAACATTTGGAAATAGCGATGGATACATGTGACAAAGACAGTGAAGTCAAGACAGTGGAAATAATGAGATTTTAAGGAAAAAACACGCATGGAAAGAAGGGAAAGGTATCTTATCATGCTGAAAGCACTTGGACTTCCCTAATTAGACCTTTAGAAATGCTTAAGCTTTGTATTTAGTGTAAATGTTTAATATTTGAGATGGTTTTTTTTTTGTTTTTTTTACCAAGAACATGGAATAACTATGAATATATGACAAGAAGAGAAAAGGGAAAAAAACTCGAAACACTTGTTTTAATCAGACTGAACCAAAACAAAGGGTGTGTTATCTTTTTGATTCTCCCTGTTAATGAAGACTTTGTATTGTTAGTGGCTTTATCCCCCCAGTGAGAGATGACTTTGACAGAAGGGATTCCTGATATTTTGGACAGTCTATGTGTGTGTCAAGTTACAAAGGCTTTGTTGGAAGAAGACAGATTGCTGCTCAATCGGCAGTCAAGGCGGCATGCCGGGCTAAACGTGCCTTTGCCAAGGAACGAGATGCCCACTAGTAAACACAGACTCCGCCAAATTCTGGCAGTTCTGTGTTTCGTTCAGTGTTTCCTTTGTTGTCAATGACAGTGACGTTGTTGTTTTCTGTCAGCTTGTTGACTCTGCAAAATCAGAATTTGTGGTTTGTGGTAATCTTAAGTTTGCAATGCATTATAACCACTTAACCCTCGGGGCGATTTTATGTGATAAATTTATGCTAATGAAAATTGATAAAATATGATTTAATAAGT
>JBAJHX010000036.1:5742590-5770885 GCA_037176925.1 Amniataba percoides | reverse complement strand
TGATAAAATATGATTTAATAAGTTATGGAATGTTACTACAAACCCGCCGGCGGGTTTTGACAGTTAACTGGTTAAAAGTAAAATCACCATTTCCACAATTTAAATGGTTGCTCATTTTGATCTTTTATATTTTGTGGCAATAGTTTAAAGTAATTTCACACAGAGTCTTGAAAAAGGCCCATTTTAGTAGGATAAGGAAGGCTGTCCCATGCATTTCCTGTCTGCACATTTTTGCTAAAAGAGTTATATAAACACCAGTTTCTCTCTGCATTTTTCTTCAAGTTTGGTCATTTTGGTATTTTGCTTCCTTTTACACAGGATTTTTAAAGTACAATTATGAAATTATTTAATCTTTTGTCTCTTGATTTTTGAATGTGTTTGATGCAAAATACAATTTGGATTTGGTGCAAACTACAGTGTTGCCTTGACTTATGAGTCAATTTGTTTGTATCTCTAATTAGTCGTATGTCAAATCAAAGTTACCCATTGAAATGATCTGAAATTCCATTAATCTGTTCTAGACCCCAAAAACCACAATAATGCTTTTTGTTATTTTTTTTCAAATAAGAAAAATGCACTTATAAAGAATATTGTATAAAATGATTTTTTTTTCTTTTATCATCCGCTTCTTCTACTCAGCACTGTCCCTTGCACTCACTTTCTTCAGACCCTTGGTTGGAAAAACGAAGTTTTGCAAAATAACTTGAAGTACAAATGTGAGCACAACACTGATCTTCACCTGCGAGCTCACCACTTAAAGTGACCGAGTGAGACACGGGATGCTGGACAGATGTTGTGCCGTTCACTGTGATGTTCATTGTGCCAGATAGATGCAGAGAGACGGTGCGAATCTGGAAAAACTTGTTAGTTGGGACACTCATAAGTCAAGGTACCACTCTACATTGTGCTGTGTGATCACATGGAAACAGCACCCTGAGTGGCTTGTTCTTCTTTCAGGGGAATATTGGATCCAATATCCTGTTGCTTACTCACTTCAACACTTGTAGTAGTGGGGTGCTGGTTCTCATTATAGCGTGACATTTTCTCATAGCAGCTGGGAGGATCAAATAAGATCCATGAAAAGTTACTGGTCCATTTGGCCCGACAAGGCTTGGAATAAAAAATCACACTGGATACTGAATCTAAACCTGATTATTGCTTTCAGACTTAAAATGAAACCCAATTATATTAAATCAGCTCATTGCTATCCACAAACTGAATTATAAGCAACTGCGACACATTATTTTAGTTTTTTTAGGTTCCAAAAACAAATGACTGACTGTGTGTGAAGTAACTGTGTGTGCACAGGTGGTAATCAGAGTGTTTTTACACTTTTACCCTTTCAGCCCTCCAAAGTAACTCACATCCATGAGTCAGCTGTTTTTTGCACGTGTGAACAGTCTAAAAGAAGTCAGACCACTCTGACACAAACCATGCTCAGACTTCCCAGGAGGGGGTCAATATATCGTTAAGTTAACTCAGTTTGGTTTGCTGAAAAAAGGATCCAATGTGAAAACACCCGTCAGTCAGCAATGCAAAACTGAACATTAAATTAGTTATTATACTTGTGCCTGTCCACAGTCCCACATCTTTGATAAAATACTTTAAAGGCAAAGTTTACTTTCTTTTCTGTTTCTCAACTTGATCGGGTTTCACTGTTTGACTCAAGTAGAACTGATAAGTGATTGTTTAAGAGGGCTGTGTGCTACACAAAGGTCTGAAGAAAGCCATTGGATACAGTTGGGAGCTCTTAACAAAGCTCATTAGTGAACCCTAAGTGTAAAACTGATCTTCAAAACCTCAACAGTAGTAGATTAAGAGAGACAGTTTGCCTAATGTGTGGTTTCTACAGTCCTGACAGGATCTTCATTGTGTTTTTTTATCGTGGGTCTAAAAACAAGCCACTCATTTACAAATCACTGCTGTGGAGTTAAAGGCTCATTTCTTTCTCTTGCTACATTTCGCTTAATTTTAAAGCCACATTGTCTTCTTCTCCCTCTTCTCCTGATTTTATGAACTCCAGTTGTGCATTACTTTAACTAAACTGCCTGACTGGGGGAGCATTATCTGTGTGTACAATAGTTTAAAACAGAATCTTATTCAGTCTCCCAACGAAGCAGCAATTCTATTAGAAATCGTATCACGGTGTTAATTTCAATTATATGGATGAGAAGTTTTTTGGCATTAGAGCACTTTAGACAGATGCAGTAATGCCAGATTGTCTTGTAACTTAGCTTATTTCAATAATTAATTAGTTACATGCAATCTACTTTGTCAGTATCTTTTCTCAGTAATTTGTACCCATCTTAACTACAGTGATACTTATGGGGATTTAAGTAATATTTAACCAAGTGAAATTCAATAGCCGGGGTGAGGTAATGATCTGTGGAAAACAACAATGCATCTTCTAATTGGATTTGCAATCTCTTTTTCGGAACAGTAAACACTAATAAATCAGTTGGTATCCAAAACCAAGTTTGTCACTGATATCCAGCATATTGCAAAGTGTGTTTTATCCCAGCTGTTCTCCATCTAACTTCACACAGCAGTGTATTATGAATGCATCCTCTACATGTCATGCAGCACATCTGCATTAGTGCACTACTATGCAGGTGTTTTGCATGAATCTTAGACAAACTGATAAATGATACAGGCCACTCAAATCCATGAGCAATATACATGCTCAAGACACACGTTGTAATATGAACAGTTTTAAGAAATGATTAAATGATGTTTCTGTACATCTTTTGCTCTCAGAGGTTGATATCTCCATCTCTCTCTGAGGCATACAGCACAGTGACACTATGGTCAGCCATCCAAAGTAACTGCTAATGTACAAAGGCATCTGAGTAATCTACCGCTAATCATTTTATAGTGGCTGATTTGATCTTCTCTTTGAGATAAGACCTTGAATTCCCATTATGTTGTAGGCTAAATTTGATCATAAGCCATTTTCTTTGTGTGTCAACATAAAGCTGGGAAAGGTGTGTGTATTTCTGTGAAGTGTGGGTGAGATAAAGTTCAGAAAAATAAAATACTTTTGAGTTTTTGTATGTTTTACCTAAAATGATCAATTATTTAATATGCTGCTTGGCCAAAAACGGACATTTCTGTCTGTTGTTTCATCCATGAATGCATTATCAGTTGAGAAAATTAATTATCATGTGCCACAATATTAAGATTTGAAATATAGTATTTCTAAGTCCTGGTGTACAGTATGTGTTTTTCTATCTGCCTACTGAATAATTGTTCGTTTTTGTGTGTCCCTGTGTAAGTGTGTTAGACTCAGAGAGTACATGCATGCATTTTCCTCCTCCTGTGTTTCTCTGGCAGTTTGCCAGTGTCAGGCCAACCCTTTGTGTCGGGACAGGCTCAGGCTTACCATCTATCCTCCTTTTTAGATAAGAGCAGTGAGGTTTGGGTGACAGGGTGCTCCAAGTCGAATGTGTTAGTGGGTGACGGCTGGACAGCAGCTATAAAAACCTCTCTGGCTTTCTGTGTAGCATTTACTGAAGTGGGGCTTATGGATTTGTAGCAGTACAGAATGCTGCTCAATCAGATGGCAAATTGGCTGACACACTTTTTGACTTCATTACGCTATCTGACTTTTTCCCTAAATAATCACCTCAGGTTGAACACTGAAAGGAAGGTTTCTTTCTGGTGCTGTAATTTGTTTAGAGAGCGCTATTATAAATTGTTTCAGCCAGTAACAATTTCCCTTTATATGAATATGTTAAGGATATGCCGTCCGTGTGCAGTAACAATGCAGAAACCCACAGAGAAATACAAACATTTACATACCTGAACTTTTATTCTGACTGCACTCCCACTTTGAACGATGAATAAAATCTCTATCTGAATGCATTTTTCATTAGTTGGGGATGTAAAGGTCACTGGTTCAGATACTGTAATCTGCTGGGAAGAAGACGGTGAAGAAGATTAATGAGAAATGCTGTGCTCTGCCTGAAACAACTGCTTTTGTTTGGAGGCAACAACATCTTGAAGACTGCAACAAAAAAGGCCAGTTGGTTTTATCTTAATACCCCCAGTTATCCTACCAACTGTTGTTGACGCACACGTGTGCTACATTTAGCCTATCACTGCTTCACCAATGATTCCCTGCCATCAGATCTCATCAGATCAGACAACACTGCATTTATACTTAGAAGATTTAGCTAATCTTTAATCATGCCAATGGTAACAAAAATATTGTCTCTATCTGCCTGCTTGGCTTAAAAAGGATAACGGCTAAATAAACCCATTGTGGGCATAAAATCGAATGTTGTTCAAGTGCAGTGTGAAGGCCCTTTAAAGGCATTTTCCTCCCCTATTTTAAGAATAATGATCATTTCCCTTTTCGCCGAGGGTGAGAAAAGAAAATTGTTGCCACTGTATGTACAGTAAATTTGCAGGCTCTGCCAGCAGTCGTCTTTCTGGTTTCCTGGCAACCTCACAGTGACGAAAAGACTCCAGGAAGTGACAGCACCTGACCAAGAAACAGCCTGAAACATAACTCCCCCCTCATAAACCACAATGAATGATTCGTGCACTTTACCCCCACCCATTATTGATACGAAGCTCTGCTGGCTTTCGTTATGTTTACCTTACAGATGTGAGTGTGTTATCGATACACAGTCTCATCAAATTATCTGTAAGAAAGTAAACAGGCATGTTTCCCAGAATGTCCAGCTGTTTCCTCAGTAGAAAAAATAAAACATAAACGCTAGTCTATGCTACTGGAGACTTGTAAATGGCAGCCATTAAATATCCGCACTCTTGCGCGTTGTTGTAGTGAGCATACAAGCTGCCCGAGGGGTATTAAGTGAGAAGGAACCATGCTGACATCTTCACTTTGTCAAGTCCATTAAACTTTACAGTGCTGGCTCATTGGGTCTTAATGACCCAGCTCATTTATTGAAGAGGTGAAAGTCCCCTGTCGAGTCCGGATTTATAAGCATCTAACATTTAGAAATATTTAATTCTTTTTTTTTTTGCATGGAGTGTGGAGTGTGTACAACAGTGATGGATTGTTACATTATTAAATTGGGATTTTTTTAAGGCAACAACTTTTAATGAATGTATATGTGGACCTTTGGAGTATTCTGACTCATACTGAAAAATATGTTAAAGTTTCCTACCATATTTCTGTTTTCACATGCAGGTGTAGTGCAGTGGTAGCAGCTATTGATCATTACATACATTACTTGTTTGAGAGGAATTAGGGTTTCATTTTAATCCAATTTTTACCTATACCAGTTTATATTAAATTCCACTGGTCTCTTTTTTTGTTTGTTTTGTTTTGTTTGAAAATAGTTTGGAGCAATGTTTTCATTGTATATCACCCAGGATTTAAGTTCCCCATCACACTTCTCCTGTTCACTTTTTTTGTTAACAGATTCACAGATTCTCTTCAAACAAGGTATCTTTGTAGAAAGCAAAGTTAGCGGTGCTCATTTGTATGTCATCTCTGTGAAAGGATCCTTAAAGTACATCTGCTGGATGTCTGTTGCCAACAGGTCATTAAAACAAGATTCACCTTCACACTGATCTTAGATAGTTGTCTTCCCCAACACATGGTAGTGCCATAATAGCCTGCACAGGGCTTAGCCTTCTGATTTAGATAATCCCAGAATTCAGCAGCTCAAAGCCCGTTAGAGGCCATCCTCACCTAACCCCGCTGTTATCTGTAATTGGGTAGCAGTGAGGTATGGACGATTCACACAGCCAGTCGATAGCTGACCTTTTGAGATGGTGTGGATTGCTGTCAGTGTCTAACAGATCTGTCTTGTCGAACAGATGTCAGCTAATAGACAGCTCCCAGGTCAAACTGAATGTGAGCTACTGAGCAAAATGTGGACATAGAGGTAAACGTTTATATTTTCCATAGTTTTTGTGATTTGATGGCTCACAGGATGTAGGGTTGGTCTCAAAGTAGGTCTGTTATGTCTATGCTTTTTGTAGCATGTTGGGAAAAATGTCAGACTCCAGTTTTTGCTTCCTAAAAACAAGTCAAACTCTGATGAAAAATTGCACCCTATCTGTCTTTTCGTTCTGGTGTCAAGTATGCTCATTCATTTGTAGAAAATCCTCTGAGTTCACAGGAAGCAGCAAATCGAACTTGAGTCGACTTGCCCTTTTAAAAGCAGCGAAGATGGAAATCTGTGAGTGGCTAGACTCCTTTTCACCATTTTTACCACCGTTTCTCTGTCCTCATAACCATGAAGAAGTAGTAATTTATATCTAATGTAGAGTCTGAAGTTGACAGAATTACAAACAGGTTCTTCTAGCTGATGATTACTTCTTTTTTTTGGTTGTATAGTGCCTCTTATTTGTAATTGACAAGCAGACAAAGAGAGAATGAATCAGTTTCTGAATGCATTTTCAATTAAATATGATTATGCCTTCGAGTTATTTAAGGTGAGGTTATAAAATATTGCATACAATATATGGGCTTGGAAAAAAAACCTTTTTAGAAAACAGCTTACAAAGGGCCGGTACATCTTCTTGTTCCAGCTTTCAGTCATTTTGTGCACTTGTCTGAACCCTGTGCTCCGAACACTGTTCTGTAGCACAAAGTTCAGACTGTTTTGTGTCAGACTTTCTATGGAAAACACAGCCGTGAACTAAGCCAGGTTTGTAAATGTAATGCCTTTAATGTCTGGGGAAAAAAACACCACTTCTTTCAGTGTTTGGAAATGTGCAGCGAAGAGATAATACATTCATTGGGCGACAAGAGGGCCCAAATACAGTGAATAAATGTGAACATAAACCCAGGCAGCAGACCACACTCATCCCCACGGCCTCTGTCCCTGATGTTTGCTTTTGTCAAATATAAAGGAGAGACAGGTGCATGGCTCGTGTATTCAGTGTTAAATATATTTATGTCAGATCTTTAGTACATACATCTGTTCCTCTGCACTTAAGTATGAGTTTATTATTGCTTTTGTGTTTTTATAATAAACATCTTGTAACTGAAGATAAAACTGCAGGAAAGGTAATGTCTACTCTTTACTGTGAAACCATGTTAACAACTTAGAAACTGCAAGTAGAACAAATGAAAAAAATATCTATGTGCAGTAATTATAAGTATTAATAGTTTAAGAATGTAAAATGAAAGATTCACTTATTTGGATTTATTTTAAGAACTCTGATATAGATGTTTAAATTCAGTGTACAACTACCATGATTGTCAGATTAACTGAGTGGATAATAAACTAAACAGTTCCCATAAGTTCTTGTGAGATGATAGTTTTGTTTTTTGTATATCTTTTTTTTAGCAAAATTAAATTTTTGTTCTTTGTACAAAAGGTCAAAGACTTGTTCTTCTAGTGCTGTAACCTACTGCGAATCTGTTGAGCACATTTACATCAGAAAAGAGAGAGGAAACTACTAATGGTCAGTGTGACAAAAGGGTTACCATTATACCGAAAAGAAAGACAGGAGGCCGCAAGTGAAAAGGATTTTTGAGAATGAGACGAGACGGGCAGAATGGGAAGAGGGCTGTGTATATAAGAGTGTGAAGGAGATGGAGAAAATGTTGCTTTTTCATAAAATGCAATGGAAGCGAGCCATTAAATTGTCCATTTGCTGTATATTGCAAAGTATTGAGCTCAAGGTTATTGGGTCTCCGAGGTCTTTATACATTCACCTGTCATCAGCGGACCACATCCTTTCATAATAGTTCCTCTAATGAAGCTTCCTGCACAGCGTCAGCACGAGGGATGCATGAAATGTGAATAAAAATAAAGAACTGTTTTGAAATGAAAATAAACCGAATAGACTGCACTTCTGACAAATTGCAATTTGCACTCTGTGTGTATAGTAAAGCTATTTGGTGGCAGTAAGCTTTTATCTTTATATGTCATATTGAACACAGCAGTTTGTTGTTTCGTATTCTCTGCCGTCTACCTGTCATCTGATAAAACAGAGCAGTGTGTGCAGTGAGGTCCGTGCAGAAGAATACAACTGCTGTAAACTACAGAATACAGTCGAGTTTAATAATCACATGCAGTTTAAAACCAGATGATGAAATTGTACAGCTCTTATTGTGACCTTGTGAAACTGTAATGCTGAATGGGAATCTGAAACTGCTGAATGGATGCAAAATGCTAACACTTTAGATCTTTAAAACTAGTGACAGAAAATGTTGAAAAAGAAATGCTTGGCAGTGATGCTGACACGAGTGTGACTGATTAGCAGCAGCAGCACTGCTATAGTCAAATAGAGCCGGCGGTGTGATGTGGTGCCGTTATAACACTAATTAAGAAACAGACAGGCATCCTTGTGAGCGCTGAACCTGAACTCAGGGGACAGTCTATTTATGTAGATGAGAGGTGCGGACACATCATTAGGTACTGGGTTTATTTGTGATTTAGTTTTCATTTCTTTTTAGGCCTGGGTACAGGAAACGTTGATCTAGCCACAGTAAAACTCAGGGAACACATAACGCTGTTTTTAGGCAATAAGCGACTCAACCGGGGCAGTACAGAGGGTGCTTAATTACCCTATCTTACCAATGTACTGTGTTTCTCTATCTATGATGCAGCTGGAGATAATATGTTTATTTTTTTCATTTGTGTGCAACAGACTGCAATGTTGATTGTTAGACTTGTACAGCTCTGTGTCTGCTTTTCAAATAAATACCAGATTACTAGTCATCCATTAATATATTTGACTTAAGGATTATTTTTGTCTGATGTTCATCTAATACCATATTTGTCCGTCCTCTCTTCCTGTGCAGATTCTGGCCAATATTATCATTTTCATGTGTGGCAACATGGCGGGAGCGTACCACAAACATCTGATGGAGCTGGCACTTAAACAGACTTATCAGGACACCTGCAACTGCATCAAGTCCCCAATTAAACTGGAGTTTGAGAAGAGACAACAGGTACAGTGTTCCCTCAGTCTTAATGAGCGGTGAGCCAGTGAAAGGCAGGCAGCGAGTACATGTAGTAGTGCTGATGATGAAGAGGGAGTGAAAATGTGCACAACTGAGGAATAGATAATGTGAGATGAATGAGATTTTGGAACTAATGATAATGATGATCATCATGATGGTGACAACAGTGTCTGTGTAAGGCGACAAATGATCAATCAATTTAAACACCAGTGCACTTCCAGGTTTGGAGAAAAATATTAAATCCGAAGTAAAATATATGATTATTCAAAAAGACCTTCATTGCACTGTCTGGCTGTTGTACTTGTGCCTATTCAGTATTTTAATTAAAAAAATCCTGTCTGTGTATTTTAAAGCTATTTATTCTAACAATGTATGATAGTGTTTAGCTGATATTTACGATGTATTTCTCTATATATAGCTGTCAGTGCTTGTTTCCTACAAAGGGAAGGAGTCTGTAGAGGATTCATGTCACAAGTTTTGTGTGTTTCTTATAAAGAATGTGGTAATTGTTAATGATCTCAGTTAGTGTGATGATTACGTTGAGTCCTCAGAGTCTGCTGCATGTGCTAAACTCTCTGTAGTGAAGACTCATTAGCATCCTATGGCTGCTGGTTGAAATCTTTGCAGTCGTTAGAACAAGATATAAGAACATCTGTTACTACATTTTCATCTGCAGCAAATGAGTCCCAAAGTGAGTTTGTGGACTGTCGGATCTGCCCAGTGCTTTCTGTATACCCGCCCATGGGTACTTCTTTTGTATGTTACTGGGTATTAATATAGTAAGATGCAATTCATCTGTTGCTACAAATTTCAGAATTACATTGCTTAATGTATGCAGGCCCTGCAACACTTGTGTAATGCACTGTTAGTCACATACAATACCTCAAATGCTAGAGATAAGTTTTAACAAAACTGATCATAGTAGTAGGCCTCATTGTTACGTAACCAAAGGGGCATCTCCTGTTCAACAAAATTTTAAATATACTAATCCTTTTACCTCATTTTTAGTGCCCTTTTAAAATTTCTACATACACATACACATGCAATACACTTTCTAGTTTTAATGATGCTGACCAAACCAGCAATATTCCATGTGTTTCTAAGTTAATCTGTGCTTTTTTCAACATGCTGTTAGTAAAGGCTGAACAGGTTACTACCCTTATGTCAGCTGAATATAATGCTGCTACTTATGAGCAGCATACCTCCCTGTGAGAAATGAACGTGGTGTTGATTAAAGCTCGCTGCTCTGCAGGCCTGGGATGTTTCCTGCGTTTTACTACAACCGCGGCTGTTGTAGCTTGCGGGGAGCTGTTCAGTCAGAGGGTGATTCCAGCTGTTGCTGTGAAAGCCCAGGCTTTGGGTGGAGCTGGTTATCCCTGCGGATTGAGCTTGTGTTTTTACGACAGCCATGAGTGAAGCTGAAAGTGCCTCGGGTGGAGAGTTTCAAAGTAACCCTGGAGTGCTGCTGCTGCCTGCGACAGCTGGCAGTAGCCATGCGCCTTTCTCTCGGCCACTCATAATATATGCTGTTTGTTGCATGCTTTTATCCAAAGTGCCCTGCAGTACATTGAGTGCATAGATTGTGGTCCTAGGGGGACTATGTGAATTCATCATAAACCCAAAGCCCTGGCTGCGTTTGTGAACAGGCATTTTGGACCTCTGCTTCATGTAGATCCCTCTGAGCCTCAGCAGCAGTGCAGGGAGACGATCAGAGGTGAAAAAAACTCGTCAAGTCAGAGGTGACATTGGCTTAATTAAGTGTTTTCTCCTAACTGAACTTCTCCTCACCCTAAGAGGAGTTTTATTTGCTAATTACTGTGCAGGTTGGCTTAGAATAATACCCTCAAAGAAAAAAAAAAAACAGAGAGATGGTTAAGCTACCACTAAATAAAGGAGAAGTTGTGAGGCAAATACCCATCAAGTCTGCTGGCTGGCTGTGAAATAATGAGCACTTTAACACATTTTTTGCATTCATCATTACTTTGAGTTACGGCAAGTCAACCTGACACAGTGAAGTGCCCAATTAACCTTCATTGAGCTCTTCAAGCTTCCATTGAAGCTGGAATCATAATGGTGACAGCTTTTTCTCTCCTCCTGTCATCAAAGGTTAATGCGTCACAATTAAATTAGGACTGAATTCAATAAAATATCAGTTTCCTAAACATGTAAAACTTTTCCGTGGCAAGTCAAGGTCCTTGGTAATTATACTTTGATTACAAAAATACCCAAACTTTGGATGCAAAAGCTTGTTTTGTTATTGAAGTCAAAGCTTTGCTTCATTATGATTTGCATCACTTTTATTCACACTTCAGGTCAAGTCAGAAATGACACATTTTTCCTTAAAACACTGTAATATTCATTAAAGTTGTTTATGTTCTAACATTTAGTAATCTACTTGCGTTGATTTCCCTTAACGTCTCTGTACTACGTTGTCCTCTCTCTTTGTTACTTCCATTAGGAGCGTCTCCTGTTGTCTCTGCTGCCAGCTCACATCGCTCGGGTGATGAAAGCTGAGATCATCCAGAGACTCAAGGGCCCAAACTTCGGCCAGATTGAGAACACAAATAATTTTCACAACCTTTATGTCCAGAGACACACTAATGTCAGGCATGTATCGTTTATTTGTATTTATCACTTACAGTATATTCCTCAATGTCATACAAGCTGTATATCTGTCTGAGAGTACAGATATACAGATAGAAAAAGCTAAATGTATAATCATGTTTTTCCAGAGACTTACAAACCATTATGTGACAGAATATGAATAAATGTATTGTTTTGGGGTTTTTTTTCCCTTCTCCAGTATACTGTATGCCGACATAGTGGGATTCACACGGTTGGCCAGTGACTGCTCACCTGGAGAACTGGTGCACATGCTGAATGAGCTGTTTGGCAAATTTGATCAAATTGCCAAGGTAAACATTTGATTAAGTAAAATCTTGAGAAGTGAACACTGTTATAAAAACAGCTTTTGGTGATATACGTGTCACATTTACAATTTTTATAATGATAAATTTGCCTCAGTCCTGAAAATACAGTCAAACATAGATGATTTACTTCACACTGGGATATTTATAGTGCAAAGACAATATAATTTTTACAGCAAATAATAATAAAAAAAACTTCTTAGCTGAACTGAAAAAATATTCCATCAGTTTTTTATATCAGCTTCTTAAAAAGCAAGAGCTTGGTTACTGAGTTTTTAGTGTTTAGCCATACATGAAAAAAACATCATAGAAAATATAGGCCACAGTAAAACAGACAATTATAGCTACACAACACAGTGTAGCTATAATGCATGTTGAATATATAAAAAAGAGTGGGTTTTCCGTCAAAGGGGTATTATGTGATCAAATTAAAAAGCTGCCTCCTGCACTGTCTGTCAGCGCGACCTCTGTCTGACCCTGAGTCTCTGTTCCACCTCTGTCTTTGCAGGAAAATGAATGTATGCGGATCAAAATCCTCGGCGACTGTTATTACTGTGTGTCCGGTCTGCCGGAGTCTCTGCCGAACCACGCTAAGAACTGTGTGAAAATGGGTCTGGACATGTGTGAGGCCATCAAGTGAGCGTCCGTTCCATAACAGCGCGACAGCCCGTTTTTGAAACACTTGCTCTCCTGTTACTGTGCAGTTTATGTCTTAGTTGAGCATCGAAGCATCCTCCAGCTCTGCTCTGCTAATGTTTGGTAGACCACTGGCCATCAGTGATGTTAGGATATGTTAAAATATCCTCTGTCGTCAACAAATGGGAAAGAAACATTCATAGTTGTGGCTTATCTTTTATATTGCAGTCAGGTTTGGTTGTGTGTGTTAACTCAGCTGGACTCTCAGGAGTCTCATTACACTTTTGGAAATGTTATGTTCAGATTTTGACAACCTGCATTTCAAAGATTTTTTGGATGTGTCTTTCAAACACAGTGCTATTTGAAGTCCATGCAGTGAAACAACAGTATCCATAATAATGATCAGCCCATGTTAACCATTAGATTAAATGGCGAGGCTTTTTCTTGGGTGCTAATTTAGATTCATTAAAGATGCTGTTTCTGGAGGTCCTGTTTCACCTCCAGGCATTAGTCTGAGACAAGGCGGAGAGGGCTGAAACAACATGGAGAGACAAAAGTATAATTTTAGGACAACTAGAAATCAGGATTAGAATATTTATTAACTTTATTAACAAAATTAATTTATTAGTCTTGATTTGCTCCAAAAATGTGAAAACAACTATTGCAGGTTTCTGTTCCTCAATTTTTACCCCTACAGTGTTTTTAATTTTCTGTAAACACCATAAAGGTCACAAAATGAGGCATTTCTTCAGTTTTTAATGAGATACATGGTATTTTCTGTTACTCCACATTTGTAAGAGTTGTTTTTTGGTGCGTGACAGGAAAGTGCGAGATGCCACGGGGGTTGATATCAACATGCGTGTCGGCGTTCATTCTGGGAACGTCCTCTGTGGTGTGATTGGACTCCAGAAGTGGCAGTACGATGTTTGGTCACATGACGTCACGCTGGCCAATCATATGGAGGCAGGAGGTGTTCCAGGGTGAGTTGAAACACAAGGCTGTATTGCTTTTTATTATTGTGCAGTTTTCAGAATTTCTGTGGCACATTTACTCTTTATCATAGTTTATCTACGTCCTTGCTGAAGGATATCAGAAAAATGCTGAGATGCATTCTTAATCTTCACAGAAAACCATTAACAGATTGACTTGTTCATTTCCAGGCGGGTCCACATCACCTCAGTGACACTGGAGCACCTGAATGGTGCCTATAAGGTGGAAGATGGGGAAGGACAAGAAAGAGACCCCTACCTTAAGGAACACGGAGTCATCACTTATTTGGTTATCAATCCAAAGGTACACTAGCACATATGTATATCAGATTAAAATAGATAGTGGACAATGAGTTAAATGAAATAAAATGAGATTATATCTGTGTTTGTCCAGGTGGAGCGTCGTAGCCCGCAGCATCATTATCGTCCTAGACACACTATAGACGGGGCAAAGATGAGAGCCTCTGTCAGGATGACCCGCTACCTGGAGTCGTGGGGAGCAGCCAAGCCTTTTGCCAATCTGCACCACAGAGACAGCATGACTAATGAGAATGGGAAGATCAACACTGCTGTGAGTAATTTTTCCTACACACATGTTGTGATTTCGGCGATGCGGGGTTTTTGCTTGTAACCCATCTCTCTCCTCTTGCTCCATGTCTAGGATGTGCCGATGGGGCAGTATCACTTCCAGAGGAGATCAGAAAGGCAAGCTGCTCATTTTACAGATCCAGCACAATTTTCTTTGGCAGGATTATCCCCATGCCTTAACAGTACAGAGACAGACTACAAGATGTTTAATGAGACTAGACTTCTGCTGGAGGCTTTGATGTGTGTGACGAATATTATGTGAAAATTCTGTCTCTTTTTCTTCTTGTCACCCATTAAAGGACAAAGTCTCAGAAGAAACGGTTTGAGGAGGAACTTAATGAGAGGATGATCAGGACCTTTGATGGAATAAATTCACAAAAGTAAGGGTAATTAAAAAATTAACAAGCATTAATAATTATAATAGACATGCAAAAAAGTAAAAGTAAAGTTGTTTTAAAGTTGTGTTGTCTTACTAGAACTGATGAAACTTGGCAATGCTAAAGAAAATCATTTTTATTTTTATTTTATTATGTAGTGGGACTTTGCTGCCTTATTCAAAACAACAACTCCATAAACTTTAATCTTCAGTCTTCATTTTTTTGTATAAATACATTTACTTTAAACAGTGCCAGTATTCTCCTTTTGTATCTGGTCTGTAACTCTGTCTTAATGCTTTCAGACAGTGGCTCAAGTCTGAGGACATCCAAAGAATATCGTTATTCTTTCACAACAAATCTTTGGAGAAGGAGGTAAGAAGCTGCACAAGTAAACTGGCATCATTCGGTGGACGCAGCCGAATAGCATTTTCAAAGAGAATAACAGGAAGCATTGTTACAGCTTGTTTCTTTGCCTACACTTAGCCTGCTCTGAATTCTTGTAAATTAAAGTGAGCCTTGTGGTGTCTGAGTGCACAGTTGAGGAGCCTTTGAAGTAGTTTCAGTGTTAGTTTTTGAAGCCTTTTGTTGAAACTTTACCTTCCTTTTTATCCTTTTAGTACAGAGCAACAACCTTGCCGGCTTTCAAATACTATGTCACCTGCGCCTGTTTGATCTTCTTCTGCATTTTTATCGTGCAGATTCTCGTCCTTCCAAAGTACGTGTGCTTTATCTCGATATACAATAGGAGTAAAATCACCGTTACCACACATTCTCTTAATGTGGGGAAAATGTATTGTCATGTTAATGACATTCTGCACATCACATTACACTTTGAGTGTTTGAGTGAACTAAACTCGGTAAACTGGTTGACAAGTTGTATTTTTTTAGGACCACTGTCTTGGGAATATCCTTTGGGATGGCTTTTCTTATCCTCTCCTTGATCCTCTTCATATGTTTCATTGGACACTTCCTGGTGAGTACACCCATTTCCTGCCAACAGCAGTGTTTCTGTAGGGTCCTTTTTCTATTAAGTCCTGTATTTAACCAAGATGTGGCCGCTCTCTAATGGTACAACTGTGTGCTTAATGTTTGTTCTAATGTCATACCAAAGGCACATGAGTGGTTGAAGTGCCCCTCTTGTCGGTTTAGCGACCCATTAAGCATCTTTGTTGCTGTAGCCTTAAGTGTACCTCTGGTTAACACAAGTGCTCTGGTGTGACCAGAGGGCCAAAATTAATCCTGACCCTGTGCATAAAATAGGTGCTCCTTCTTCATTTTCCCCATTGCACCGTAGAGAACCTGTGCACGCTGCTTCACGAGACAGTTATCCTTTCATTTCTGGGCAGCATAGACAGGTATAGATCCATTAGTAAAATGTCATTTTTATTTTTTGTTTCCGCACATTGCAAACACTCTTGTTACTCCAGGGTTTACAGAACACTTCATACTGTATTATCAATCATTAAGGAAAGCCTAGTTAAGTTAGTCAATCTATAATACATTTAATGAGGGTATAGCTCCCCCCTAAAATAGGTCTTAAAATGGAAATTTTAACAGTGACCTTACATGGCATTTTGAAGTAGTGGGCAGTCATGTTGCTAGATATTGCCAATGCAATTATATCTAACCAATGGAGGATAGTGCAGGGCTTCAAAAGTGACTTCAGATCTCTACTATGGTACTCTCTGTCTAGTAAAAATAAATGAAAAGGAGAGGAGAGAATGAGGGAAAAGAAATGACTATTAAAACATTAATGGTGCTATAAAATTCCATAAGCCGCAGGCCTATGCAACGCCTTCTACCCAGTTTCTGATCTTTAGTTCTTCGCGAGTGAAAATCTTCTGCTTGGCTTGGCACTGTGCTCCTCGTGGATGTTGCCCAAGGCTCAATAACAAAACACAACGCTTGATAGCTATAGTCGAGACAACTCCTGCTGCCGTTTGTCAGCTTTATTTGGCATTGCTTGGTCTTTGCCTTTCTATGGAATTCGCAGACACCCGTCGCAGCTTATTCCCAGGATCTTGTGTAATAATTCAGAATTAGCCTGGAGTTCATGGATCCTTTGTGAACGGGAACATTCGACTCAATAATTAAGATGCACGTACTTGACTTGGCACAGTGTTGCAGAAAAGAGTTTCAGTTACAGGAGCACATTTAGTTCTTTTTCCCAGCCTCATGCCACAAGAGATCAACAGTGAAACTGTTTCTTAATCATTATAGCAAGCTAGCTATTTCGGGTTAAGATGTTAATTGTCCCTTAGGTACTTTAAAACTACTCTTTTTTCACAATATAACTGCTTAAATATAGCACTGGCAGATTCTCTTACTTTATCTTTTAACTCACATTTATGTTTTATTCCAGTCATACATATTATTTGAACATTAGTCTAGAGATGAAAATTGAGAGCAAATGCTAAAACAAGATGACGTGCCCCACTAGCTCCACATTTGCAGTAATCCCGCTGGTGCATAATACAGTGTGCCATCTTTATTTTATTGTGTTGTAATACACATCCCTGAGCTAGTCAGATGTCACAGTAATGCTCATATATTGCTCTGAGATGATCAAGCGAATTATTTGGGCTTTCACTGTCACTGTGTCACAATGAAATGCAGTCAGCTGGAGGCAGCGCTGCAGAGAGGAAAAGTCATTGACTGTAACAGACGAGACCAGCAAGCCTGGGAAGATTTTATTCTTGCGTTAATAAAAATGCAGTAAATAAGCATAATGAAAGAGTGATGCTTTAGTGTGTGGCCTGTCAGGTGATGTTGCTTGAGTTGTTGAGAATAAGGTGGAAGATAGTTAACAACCCCTTTGGTTTGAATGAGAGACAGAGAATGATTTGCTGGAAGTTAATCATTACATCCACAGTGGAAACACTTGTAATGGTCATTTTATAGAGCTGTTATGTGTAGTTTGAGCTATATTGCACCATTAAGTTGACAAGACCCCACTTCTCATAAAGTGTTTGCCTCTTGAGCTTGTTGACTGGCACTGCTGAGGCTATTAGTAGTTAATCAGTAATAGGGGCTCCAGTGTGTGAACTTATTTAACATTAATTGTCTTCACTCAGCAGAAATGATGAATTTATTGCTGTGCATGTGTCCTTTCAAATGCATTTGTACATTACGTGCTCATTTTAATTAGTTCACGTGCTGTGTGTTCCTGGGTGCTTCTTCTGTGTGCGTCTGAATGTGTCTGTGGCCCTTTATTATCCCTGCTCTCAAGTCCCCCTGTTTACTTTGACTCATACATTTTTGTATTTGTGTGCTGTCGTGTGCACGTGTCCCTGCAGCACTGCAGTAAAAGCGCCTCCACGTCTTGGATGTGGCTGCTGAGGTCATCAGTCATTATTGCCAACAAGCCATGGCCCCGCATCACTCTCACCATGACAACCACAGCTCTAATACTCATAATGGCAGTCTTCAACATGGTAAGCTTTTGTATGTTTGTCCTGCTGTAAGGGAGGTTTAATGCCAATTAGGCTTCCCTATGAATGACATAGAGGAAGGTGATGAATTGCAGCATATTGTTAAAAAAAAAAAGAACAATTAGGAAGCAAGAGGTTTACATTTTTTACAAAATCATATTCATTAAATGAACTTTCATTACATTTCTGTCATATAAGGTTTAATTAAAACGACTCAAATCTTGCAATAGTAAAATAGATGAGGTGCCACCACAGTAAATAAGTCTCAGTCTTCATGGTTAGAGACTTTAGATGCACTAGAATTTCCATATCTTTTGTTTATTAAGCCTCAAGCAAACTGGATATTTCACCAAACAATGAATTACAGAAAAATATGCAAAGACATTGTTCTTTTTCGAAGCAGCAAATTATTTGACTTTTTCAAATATGAGGATTCTGGTCTCCCTGCAGTGATAAGGGCAATGCTGTATATAACTTTGATATTAATTTAGCTCCTCTCCTCTCTAATCAGTTTTTAGATTCATCTCGTTTAGTTCTATAGAGAGAGAAAAAAAACAAAAATGAAAAGGCTTGGTTAAAGGTGTAATGGTAGCCTGAGGCTTTTGGGGAAGTTGCGTGATAAAGCACGGTGTCAGGCCCCTGGTTCAGACCTTCACACAAATCGATTCCAGAGATTATAATCTTGTTTTGTGCCTGACGTGGGTCAGTCGCTCAGGGCGGATGAACCAAATTAACTTGGCTTTGCTCAGTGGGGCAGCCAATCCTCATCTTATCCTCCAGGTTCACTTTAAAGGACATTATTGAATGGTTGTCACCATTGGCCTCTTATCTAACAAGACGTTTCTTCCTGCCAATGCAATGCACACTAGTTTGTCTTTTCACACGGTGACATGCAAGGCAAGCAGACAGGGTGTTTGTAATTTGCATTTGAATGGTGGTTTGTTTTCTGCGGTAAACTTAGATTGATATATTTTTTTAGCCCTGCTCCAAAATGAGACAAACCCTTAATTACTGTTACTGACTTTGTGTTTTTTTCCCTGCTTAGTTCTTTTTGGAGGACAATTTGTTGCCTCCTGTTCCTGTTTACAATTCCTCCAATGAAACACTGTTTTACCCTAATGGGCAACTGATCGCCATCACAGACAAAAACAATTTCTACCTTCCTGTAAGTGAAGATCATCATTATCATCATAATTCTCTTTCAATCTCTCTATCTTCATCATTGTCTTTGGCTTATTTATTCAAAAGATATTCATCTGAGTGTCTCTTTTTATGTCTTTTCAGTATTTAATTTACAGTTGCATACTAGGCCTCATCTCCTGCTCTGTGTTCCTGCGGATAAACTACGAGCTGAAGATGATTATCATGTTGACAGCTGTGGTGGTTTACAACATCATTATTCTACAAACGCATGCCTCTCTTCTGGATGACTATAGTAAATTTCTGTACAGGACTGAAAGCCTGGACAGGTAGGTGCACACTGACAAACACATCCGAAGTGTGAAAGATTTAGTGCGTCAGTGTGAGTGAAGAGAGATCAGCATTAAAATTAAATGGACATTACGTTGAGATGTCGGTCATCTGCTGTCAAATCCTGTTTTAAATCGTCTATTATTTCTGAATAACTTGAAAACAATAGTGAGGCAAAGAGATGAAATACTGGAAAGCAAAACGGAGAGAGAAAGGTCTTCCTCGAGGTCTTCTTCCAGTCAGCCGAGTCAAGAATAGCTCTAAATGGAGGCACCCAGGGGGCATCCTTTGCAGGTGCCAGAACCACTTAAACTGGCTTCTCTCAGTGTCAATATCTTCTTCACAGCCACTTTCTACTCAAAGCTGCTACAGATGACATAGACACATGCAGTATGGAAACCAGTGGAGAAGATGTTTATCTTATTTTATACATGTTTATATATATAAACCTATTTATCTGTTACACGTACTGAGTTAAGATAATATAATGTGTTTTTTATCGTGGATTGAATGTCGCTGAAGATAGTGATGCTTGAGCAAAGTAAAGGTGTTTTGAGAGTACGCGAGTTTCTCAGTCCTCTCCCCTCCACTCTTACATATAAGGAGGTCAGTTAAAGGTGTTGCCTGCAATAACAGCAAATCGTGACGATATCTAGTAGCACCTGATTACGTTGACTGAACCTAAAAACAAACCACTCATAATCTCACAAATCACATTGCATCAAGTCAGTGTTTGCCCTACAGCTTTAATGGAAGGAGAGAGCACTTTCTTTCTATAAGGTCAATGAACTGTCAATGTCATGTTAGAGTCTGCACTCCAAGTGATGATCAGGGTTTGTGTAGCTGAAATAATTGAGTCCAAATTAGTTGCAGTCAGTCAGGTTGTGTGATGTCAAGTGTTACATGTAAAGTGTGAGACAAGTCTCCGTAATGATTCAGATTAGCAGGACATAGCGCAGTCCACAACACAACAGCATTTTTTTTTTACTGCAGAAAAGCAATGACTAAATGTAATTTCAGCATTCGACATAAAATGCATGTAATGATCAGCATTTTGTTATTACAAGTCTCTCCCCTGTGTCTGTTAATTGTAGTAAACACCAAGTTAGTTAGTGTTAGCAGCACCATCAGTCTTCGAACAGAAACTTTAATGCACCAACTGGCCAAGTTGTACACTCTGACCCATGATTAAGCATGGACCAAACTTATGAATATGTTCCCCACATGCTACTGTCATTCGCCCACACTGACCCAACTATGCTTTCAACTTCATTTCATATTCCACACCACATTCCCACAGCCCTGTCTGTTGCCAGCGGCTCATTATATTAGCTGCCTAATAAGGACGGACAGCATAATGAGGTCATAAGGAATAAAATCCAGTTTCTTCTTTGACACGTTGCGTGAGAGACACTTTGCCCCTAAATATGTTAGAAATCACATGCCATGTGGAGACAAGTGCACTAAGGCCACACAGTGACATATGCTTGATGGAAAGCAGTCCTCGGGCCTACGTGATCAAGTTGGCGACTTGTTCTGTGAGATAATTTGACAGCGATATGCCATGGAGAGTTGAACTGCTGAAAGAACTGCACATAGAAATGGAGAGTTTACTGAAATAATATGTGTGTCTTACAAAGTTGGCTTACACTGGTTATTGCCCGTAGTACACTCTTATTATGCTCTTCTGTTGTGACAAATATTCATTAACCACCAACATTATGAAAATAAAGCTGAACTCACAGAAATCTAAGAATTTCAGTTTACAGTAGTCTTAAAAAAGAGCTGTTAGGTGTTTTTAATCATGTGCCTGAAATATCCACACCCGTACTCCAAGTCAATGCATTTTATATGACATTTAGTGGGAAAAAATTGACCTTTTTACACAGTACAGTTAATGATTCAGTACATCCACTACCACCTGCACTTTCTTGACAGTAGAGTTACATCAGTGTGCAGACCTGGCCTCCCCGTTGTCAGGATGAGACTTAATAAGATGCTGCATGCTGTTACTGTGCCCAGAGTTCAATTAACAGCTCCAAAGCTTCACTGCTCTTAAAGCGACAATGTCTGTTTTTATGTTTCCACCTCTACACATGTCAAATAAAAATAACCAACGTGAGACAGCTTTTATTTTCACTTTTCAGAAAGCAAGCCTGCTGTACAAAACAACATCTAATCAGTCTCATCTCAACATTTTATAATGACAATTTTCTAAAGGGAATTTTGCCGTGAAAAGACTATTCATATCTACTTTTTCTGTGATATTGCAGAACTCCCAACCTTTTTTTGTGCACTCTCTCTCATTAAGCTGAACAGCCAAGAGACAATAGTGATGAGATAATCTACATTCAGATACTGGAGTAGATACACAGCTAATAATGGAATAAGTCTTTAAGGTTACTATGACAGCATCCATTATGGTTTCTGGATATATATTTTTTTTAATCCATTGCCTGGAGGCCTACTTACAAATAAAAGTGTTTGGGTGTAATATCTAAAACAAAACGTCTTGGAGCCTGCAGTGTCAGTCACTGATTTATTATCAGCAGAAAAACAAAAAGTGTCACAGGATGGTCACTCCAGCAATTCAAAGCAGAGGGAGGCTGTTCATTTTGGGTTAGACTTTTCTGTCCAAAGCAATTGAAATAATAATATGATTTTCATACTAAACCAAGATATTTCACTCAGCTTTGGTCAGCAGCACTGCAATTGTACAATTGGGAATTGATAAAGCCCTTCATTTATCTCTATTAAGAGTTTTCATCCAAATCTAGATGAAAGCATGCTTCATGATGGTGCACTTTCCCTCTCTCACTGGTCTCCATGTGAAACTCTCTCATGTCCTCACTCATTGCCTATGATTCTGTTTAGAGAATTGATTAGATAATGAAGCAGATGAGTGCAGAACTTGTAGTCTGTTTTCTTAGTTGTTTGCTGAGCTCTGCCCCAGATAAGAGTAAGAGTCCATCAATATGCAAAGTGTTCTGGCAGAAATTAGGATGCAACAGTCCTTTAGTAGGGGTGGCTATGAAGAAAGAAATGTTCACTGTAGATTAGAGTTATTTTAGAAGTGCATTTTCACTCTCTTTAACAGTGACTCTTATTCAGTATGTTTTGGATTTAAGTGTATTTGAGCAAGTAGCTAAATTTGAATGTATGCATTCACTGTGTAATACACACACACACACACACACACAATACCTGTAGCTTACCTTGGTGCCTTGACAGGTGTCTTATTTTTAGGTTTAGGGCACAGCACTATCAGTATCTTGTCGTTTATTGTGTAAACACGCCGGCAGGGAAGCTCAGCCACCGGAATGCAAATAGCAAACAAGCTCTTGTCACAGCGAAGCAGAAGTGACAGTCTTAACCGAGTGACAGCTTGGAATGAAATGGTCTGCTAACCAATCATGTGACACGTGTCACAGTCTACTGATTGCAATCTAAAATTTTAATTAACTGCTCTTACTCTCATCTCTCTGCCTTTTACTTTTTTTAAGCTCACTTCTTTACATTCATCTTTTTTTAAAATAGTTTTTAAATGATTATTTTCTGTTTTCTCTGTCTGTCTCGACACACATTTCTTTTTTTTTTCTGCCCTTCAAGACCAGGAGTTCTCAAAGACCTGAAGACTATGGGCTCTATCTCCCTCTTTATCTTCTTCATCACTCTGCTTGTGCTTGCCAGACAGGTAAGTCCACACTATAATAGTCTGAGTGACGTTATCGTCTGTCTTGTGCACATTTTCACCTTCACTGCTCTGAGAGAATTCAGTTCTTCTGCTACATCACCATTGCTCTTTCACCGTGTATTTACTTATTTTACCTTCCTGATTCAACGTTTATTTTTTCATCTTTTCCCTTATTTTCCCCTTTCACTGTTGTCCTGTTGCTTGTAAGGAGCTCATGTCATATTTTCTACATACCTCTCACATCCCCCCTGTTGAGGGATTCCACCATCCTGCGGTCTCCCCACAATTGAGTGTGATTCAGTGCCTGGGGGATTGCACCTTGGTCAGTGGGGTCATTGGCGGGTATTTTTCTTGTTGCCACCAGAGATACCTTTAGATGATGAATTTACGTGCAGACAAAATTGGACCCCTGGCACAAGTGCTTCCATCCATTTCTATATATGTACCTTTATTACTCCAGATCTTGGGAAAAATGGTTTCTCCCACTCGTCTCTTGGATGGAAGTCAACTTTGCACAGCTGATAAACTTGGACACTGCAAAGCTTTTTTCGCCTCCTTTGCCACACTGCAAGAAAGAGAGGCATCGTGAGAACAGTTTGTCTCTCCTCCCTTCAGCCAGAGATTTACATCAGCAGGTCTGAAGTTACTCAGGTGGTCTTTGAGATTTACTAGCCAAGAGATGCAGGGACCAGAACCTCGTCATTCTGGAGAGTTGTGTGTTTCTTAGTCCTGCTATTTTGGGGTTATGCTACACTGCAGGGTACTTACTGTGCTTAAGAGTGATCTACAACTGGGGCTGTACTCTGAAGGTACAGTACAGTCTTGGTGACCAACATCAGCTACATGTATTTAAAAAAAAAACAGTAATGAACCCAGTTTAGACCGATATTCACGTCACATGACATACAGTAAATAACACAGTACATGTAGGCTGTATAGTACATGCAGCATGTGATAGAGTGGTGCACTCAAGTGAATGTGCATGCATACTTTATTTGTATGTTTTTAAAATAGACTTGAAGTGTCCATATTCGCTCTCTCAGTGAGAGAGGACAGGGGCAGAGTTATATTTCAGTTTTATAACAGAGCTTATCATTAAATGGGATGCAGCTGATCCCCTGGGCCCCACTGTGTACCAAAGTAACAGCTTGGCTGATACACACTTTTTTATTCCACCCTGTGGGAACTACGCTGTGTCCACAAAAAGCATACTGACTGCATGAGTGGATATATACAGGCGTATGCAACAGCAACCAGACCTTTTAATACATGCATCCTGTGCCACCTCTAAACTGATACTGCATCCACAAGTGAATTAATTAGACATTTAAAGCAGGGTGACATTACAAGGACTCTAGTTTGGCACCACAGTTGACTGAACACATGCACTGTCTGATATTTACTGTTGACGCACTATAAATTTCCATTGGGAGCTTCTGTGAATGCTTAAGTCCTGCTGTCATAACATAATGTATTAATACACTTCCTGCAATAAGCTTTGCTGGATTTTGATATAGAGCCACAAACATAAACAGGAATATTAAGTAGACTGAGTCTGATTTGAGTGTATCTGTAGAAGGCAAATTAACAATGTTCCCAGGTCAATGAGAAGACGCCAGGTGCAACCGTCTGTACAACAAAAATAACAGATGCCATTTATTAATATCTGCTCAGTCTCACACACACACACTCTGCTCAGAAGTAAACGTGCTTTGTTTTTGCAACCAGCCCTTTTTTCTCTCCAACTGAAACAAGTAATTATATTTCTAATAATGAATCTTATCACTTTCTCTGCTTAATGATTTTTCTCTCAGATCATCTTACAAGCATGTTTCTTTTTGGTTGATGCAACGTCTTAATCAGATGAGTTAATCATCACGTACCGCTCAGGGACGGGCTTAAATAGTCATCATCGCGGAGCACCTGAGCTGTGAGCGCCTCACGCAATATGGAAGTGAATCAAATGTCACGTTACAAATTGTACCCACAATGTTCCCACTAAAGAAAGTCATTCCTTGCCATCGCTGACACCTTTTCATTCTTTGTCTTGTCTTACACCGTGCTCTTCAAAAAGTGTTGCTAATGTAGTGCTGATAAAGTAATCATGTCATTTCATTTCCTGTATGTGATTAAACCGGAGCCCCATAAATCATTTCTGTGTCTTGATAGGATTTTTTTTTCTCCCCAATGTTTCAAAATTGGAGCCTGTCATTTCCAATGTGACATTTTCTTTTCTGTCTTTAGCTCCTGAGCCACACCTGTAGCTGTGTTTTTGTGCTTTTTTTCTCTGTGACTTGATGGAAGCAAGCTTTACAGCTGTACCTTCAGTCTCTTCACCTCTGTGTCCTCTTGTAACAGAATGAATATTACTGTAGGTTAGACTTTCTGTGGAAGAACAAGTTCAAGAAGGAGTGCGAGGAGATAGAAACGATGGAAAACCTCAACCGGGTTTTGCTGGAGAACGTCCTGCCCGCACACGTCGCAGAACATTTCCTGGCACGCAACTGGAAGAACGAGGTAGGTTTTTGTTCTGTTTTCTTTTCACTGCAGCGATGAAGAATAGTGCGAGTCCTGTTTTGACAAATGACTTCAGGACTGATGTGTTGTGGTTTCACTGAGGTTTTGCAGTACCAGTGGCCATGTGCCAGGATCCATTATGTTTAGTCATTAGCTCTGATGAGGGTTGTAAAAACAGTTTACCTCAAAGATAATCTAAGTTTCAAGTCAGTATAATCTGGATATGAAGTATTTGCATGTTTTATTTATCCTCTGTTAATTATATTGTTTAATCCACGTAAAAACCAGGTGGGTATTTAATTCGTAAGAACTAATTAGGTATTTCAGTAAGACCTTAAATTTAGACTGCAACTTGTATAATTAAAAAGTTTGTGCAGAAATACCAGAATGTATAATGGAGTATTAAAGTTGTAAAAAGTACAAACAGAGGACATAGTGGTGAGTGGAAAGCACTGTAAATTAAGTCAGGCTGTTTAAAACTTGATAAAAATTTAGGTAGCAATTTGTTGAAAATGAACTGGCACCTATTAGTGTGGTGTTAGAGTGATGAATTACCTGTAATGGTGACAAAACACTGGGAGGGACAGTCTAGGTGGGTTTGCTGTAACTTGTCTGTGAGACTCTCGTTCATCATTCTGAATCTTGTTCCGCCCCCTGAGTGTTTCTCACAGTGTGAACTGTGAAAAGTAAAGTTTTACATTGTGGGAAGTTAAGAGGACGCGGCATCCTTGAAGGTCACAGGCGTTTAAATGGGAGTGATGCTTCCGCTGCAAAAATTCTGAATGACGAGTCAGCAAATGGCTCTTTTCCTGCTCTTGAACAGGATCCAGCTGCTGGTCTAATGGATTTTCTGGAGTCTCTGTTATTTAGATGTTGTTTTTTTTTTTTTTTTGAGTGATCTGCTCACTTTAATTTATTTGTCTGCTTTATCACTTGAGTTTTTGTCTGCCTCTGTGGTCCCCACTGATGTCTTTATTCAAGAACGCTGTCAAGTATTTCTGAGCAAAGATGAACACAGAAAACTCATCATGACTGGTGTGAAATAACACATCAGAGTTTTTTCATTTGTATTGAATGCACGCTTAAAAAGTCTGTGGTTCATCAGTGTTATAACATTGTTTCGCAGCTGTCCAGGCTTACGTTTTATTCTGTGCCCTGTTTTTTGTCCTGCAGGATCTGTATCACCAGTCCTATGACCTGGTGTGCGTCATGTTCGCCTCCATCCCGGACTTTAAAGAGTTCTACACCGAATCTGACGTCAACAAAGAAGGATTAGAGTGCCTCAGGCTCCTCAACGAAATCATTGCTGATTTTGATGAGGTAAATTACCCTCACTCTCGCAACCTTCACAGCACAAATGCTAGACATAGACCAGGATTTGCTTTCCAGTGGGTTTCAATGGTTTTCTTGTACTGTGTGAAAATCACAACATGAGTTCATCACTCATGTTGGTTTTAGATGATAAATGGACTGTCTTTATATTTGCGTGTGTGTGTGTGTAGCTGCTGTCCAAACCCAAATTCAGCGGTGTGGAAAAGATCAAGACCATCGGCAGCACTTACATGGCTGCCACTGGGCTGAATGCATCACCTGGGCCCGAATACACATCACAGGTAGACTCATCATTCACACACACACGTTAAAATCACCCACAATCATTTTTATTTAAATTCGGTCACACTCTGTTGAATTCCCCAAATTCTTAACATTGCCTCTCACAGCTTTGTGCAACTGCAGCAAACTCACATTTAACTATAAATGAATCTTTTCCTTGTTGTGTTCCTCGCTGTTCTGTCCCAGGAGCATGACAGGCAGTACATGCACATAGGGACCATGGTGGAGTTTGCGTTTGCCTTGGTGGGGAAGCTGGATGTTATCAACAAACACTCCTTCAACGACTTCAAACTGAGAGTTGGTGAGTTACACAAAAAAGCTGCATTTTAAAAACAAAGTGCTGCACGAGTGAGTGCCGCTAAAAACTCCTCTCCCATAGCTAAACTGCAATTTTCCTGTCACACCGTAGTGTTTTCAAAAAGCAACTGCGCCGCAAATGAACCGTGATTTTACCTGTTGGTTTGTCAATGTTGCTGATCACGTAGTTAAAATAGAAAATATGAAGTGCTCCAAATAGAATTGAATTCAGCAGCTGGAAAGCGACTTTGTCATCTGTCAGACATCAAACGCAGCAGATAAATGAGATGAAATGTGAGAGCACAATAATGTCCCTGCTGCTGGCTGAGAGTTGCACTCAGTTTGTTCTTCTGTTGTATCATACTACTCATTATACTGGTTAGAGACACATGACCAGTTTGAATATATAGGACAGGGTTTACTTGAAAAATTCACTTGGATGTAGGCCATATGTTATGCACTGAGATGGACATGAAGCTCCTTATGCATCAAAGAAATTTTCTATTTTTAGCGTATCAGTATGGGGATACTGATGCTGTGGGAGTAATATATGATTTATTCTGATGGAAATGAGAGAGAGAGAGAGAGAGATGCATACATCTCTCACGTTTTCAGCAAGACATGGGTATAGTCATGGCAACATAAGAGAGTGAGAGACTAATAAGACGAGAGAGAATTGAAGAGGAAAGCAGGCGGGCAGGTCCCGGCTCTCTGCACGTAGTAAGAGTCAGAGTTCGATACCTTCAACCTGTCTGCGAGGATCGCAGCATGGGATGCTCCATTAACTCAGCAGTGTGCGTGTGTGTGACTGTACATCCCCGCTGCTTCCAGACGGGCCTAAAACGCTCCATCA
>JBAJHX010000036.1:5725883-5742490 GCA_037176925.1 Amniataba percoides | reverse complement strand
CACCCACTGGGGCTGGACAAGACCAGTTGCCGTGTGCTCGTCTGTGCTGCCTGCGTACGTCTGTAGATTGTAATTTCCAGCAATCTGGAAGCTAACTCGGAAGTGATCCAGAAAGAAGTCGTGTCTGGTGTCATCTCGGTGCTGTGAAAAGCTCCAGAGCCTGCTCAGCAGAGGTGTTCAGAGTGCTGGGAATTGAGAGTTCAGCTACATTTAGTTTCCACATCCATCCCATGTTCTGATGAAATCTTGTGAAAAGCGCTGTTTACTCTGAGAGCGGCGAGTCTTTTACTATCGGCCTTTTGGTGCTGCCCTCAATATTTAATGAGCACTATCAGAAATAGATTTTTACAGAAAATTGTCAAAGAAAAAAATGTCTAACGCACATTATATTTTTCTCATGAACTTACAAAAATATTGTAACACTTGTCTGGTGTTATGTCATTCAACACATGTTAAAAAATATGTCAATAGCTGTCATTATATTCAACATATGCACCAGATACTATGCCTGTTTTAGAAAACAAGAATCTAAAAACTGCAATAGTCGAGTAAAAATGGTAGAGATATATTTGAAATGTTCACTTGGTGTCCTTTGTCAGGTATCAACCATGGTCCAGTGATAGCTGGAGTCATTGGAGCCCAGAAACCACAGTACGATATCTGGGGCAACACGGTGAATGTAGCCAGCAGAATGGACAGCACAGGCGTCCTGGGAAAAATACAGGTAATTAACAAACATATATGATATGATATTTTATTTCATTTAGTTTTTATCCCATGAAAAACCAACAATGAATTAGTCCAACTTATGAACAAGTACTGAACTACAATCTCTTAAAAATACTGAGTCAGTATACGTTTTATTTTTTTTTTTAAGATTTACAGTTTTAGAAGAAATGAATAGGTTTGTGACTAACTAAGGGAATGAAAGCTGAGAAGTTTATACACAGATGTACATTATGTCTTGAAAATAACAAGGGTAAAAAAAAAAAATTACCGTCTTTTGTGATGAACCAGAACAAACCAGTTTGAGATGTTCCCTTCAGTCGTCCCTCTCGAAGCAGCAGCACTGCTCCATTTTGTATGTGTTGAAATGTCAGTAGAGACGTTTAAAAGATAAAACTCTTTCCTCCATCTGCTTTTGCTGTTTATGGCAGCAAGGACATCACATCATCTCAACATCATGTGACACTTTTAAATCTTACAGTCACGCTCAGCCTGAGCGCTGATAAAATATAATGGTTTTTCACCTGCATGGCATGCGGCTGTGAGAAATCATTCAGTCTTCAGAGGGCTGTATTACACTTCACAGCCTGTACACATTTGATAGAGCCATGTGCTTTCAATTGCTAGATTGATATTTTAAGATATGCAGAGGCAGCAATAAGAAATGTTGAGTCATATCGAGGTAGCATGCAGATATTTTGCATCCTCTGTTAATCTTAAAAGCCACAGGGGACATTTTCATGTTGTTTTGTGTATAAATGCAGCTTCAACTTCTTCCCTGTCCTCCGGAAGCTGCAGCACTGTTATTTTACATTTTTCAACTTATAAATGGAATTTTATGCAGAAGCTGTTATGGTGTATATGTCTTTATCTATTCCTAATAATAGGATATAAATGCAGCGGGGGCACCTGTGTCTGTCTCGTGTTAAATTACACTAAAGGTTGTCTATCGAACTTCAATCCTGATTTTGCTGCCAGAATAACGTGTGATGATGATGGTGCAGAGCAGCAATGCCAAGATACAACATCTTGCTACTTTATGATTTAAGGTTTAGCAGATTTTTCCTCCCCTCTCTTGAAAATGCATTTCTTTGAATTGAGTATGAGTTGAGTATTTCTGTCAACAGGAATTCAGTTCAGCTGTGTAAGATGAGCTTAGTAGATGTTACCCATCTGGTTCTCCCTGTAGGTGACAGAAGAAACGAGTCGCATCCTTTCCACCCTGGGCTACATGTGCTCCTGTAGAGGCATAATCAACGTCAAGGGCAAAGGAGAGCTCAAGACCTATTTTGTGCACACAGAGATGACCCGTTCACTGTCTCAAGGGAATGTAATGCCGTAAGACAGGCAGAAAGTACAGACATTCATTTCAAATGGAGGAGATTCGATCTTCTCCATGATGTAACAGAAACAAAGCGCAAGGCACGGAAGGGATCAGATCTGCACAGCAAGGAGGATAAAAATGTGATTTTATTGTTGCATTGCAAGTTACCTATGCCACAGCTGTAGTATACATTTAGTCACTTATGTAACTGCAAGTGTAGCATGTACAGCAAGTAGGCAATAACCCCTGAAATATATTGTCATTTGAATGTTGGATCCAGAAAAGCCACAAGTTCAGCCAGAGAGGAAAATGTTCAAAGTCACTATTCTGACCTGTGGTTGGCTTGTGGCAGCCGTGACATGGCCATCAAAAGATGCTTTCAGACAGGTATATCAAAAACAGAATCTATATTCTGTTCATTTTACAGCACATTTTGGATGTCAAACAGATGTACAGTAAGGAGGAAAGCAACAAAGAGTATGGCAGCAATTTTTACACCAAGGTCCCTTGAAGAGCATCCAAATGACAAGACTTTCAGAGTGAACACTGGTAATACATAAAAAAAAAAAAAAAGGCAGGCTGGTGTTTTGGAAATCAGGTTGTTTATGTGTCCAAACAAAGTGATGGAAGATCTGAGATTAAAATGAAACAAAGGATAAATGTTACAAAGGGAAATTGCATGACCACTGTTGCAAGGAGAAGCTGGTCGTGTTTAAAAAAAAACAAAAACAAAAAAAAACAAAAGCAAAACACATCCAGCTAACAAGGAGACACACATATGTACATACACAACCCTCCAAAAGTGTCAGAGCAGTGAGGTCAATTCCTGCATTTTTGCTGTAGACTGAAAACATTTGGGTTTGACATCAAAAGATGAATGAAGAGCTCGGGTTAGGTTAGCTTTTATTTTATTATTTATTTTATTTTATTATTTATTTTATTAGAAGATAGCATTATTTGTATCAGAAAACCAAATTGTTAGGTAAGCAAACGTATAGGAACAGAGATTTAAAGTAGATTGAAGTGAATAATCCTTTGCTTGCATCAAGCCTGTGACCCACTGACCTTTAGACATTCAGAGCTATTTATTGTTTGACGTGTTTTGTTCTTATTATATTGATTCAGTTCAGTCACATCTTACAATACAGGAATAGGCCTCGTCGTTTTAATACTTTTGGAGGGGAGTGTAAATCCGTCAACCTTGTTAGAAGCACGAAGTCTTGGATGTATTTTACAGGCGGTCCATACAAGGAAAAGCATTAAAAAGAATCTATGAATATATTGTGATATTCATGCAAGGCCACGTTTCTCAAAATGGTCTTTGCACTTCAACCATCTTGTCGCCACTGACTGTTTACATAAAACTAGAGACGTTTCAAGTCTTTGTGGGGCAGATTTGTCACCGCCCACTGCAGGTGGAAAAATGTTCGCTGAGAGCATCAGATCTGAGCCACACAGAATTAAACGTCAGGTCAGCGTAAAACGACTGCTCAGCAAAGATGATGTGAGTGTGAAGATTTTAATTTGGGAAATGGGAGCCTGATCTGTGTACAGGGTAGCTTTAGACTGCGTATGGTATGGTGGTTTTGTAACAAAAGAAAATACTACCAAAAAAGTGTTTTGATGTTTTGATGATGACATTGTTTTTTTTGTAAAAACTTCATTAAAATTTATATGTATTTAAGTTCTACTGAGTGTTATTAGCACAACCGAGCTCTGAACTCCCATTAGTCCTCTTGATATACTTGACTAGACTGTCCCCTGCCTCATGCTGCCGTTTCCATTTTAGGAGACGTTTAAGTCATTAAAATTAATTTAAAATTAAGTCATTTAAAATTTAAGATTACAAAAATATATACAAACTGGTTAGGCACAGTCAAGATGATGATTAGATGATTACTGACCCGACTGCTGTCATCTTCATCCTGATTAAAACATTTCTGTTAACTGTTAACTTAATTTTGTTTGTCAAGACACATCACAGCCACGTTGAGCTGAAGAGCAAACTCAAAAACACTTTAAATCATTAAAACATCCGAGCAATTCAGACATTTATAGCTGACCTTCAGTCATTACACGACAGCTGTCTTTGTCCCAGTTTGACCTCAAGCAAAACACTGACTCTCATGTTGACCGAACTAAATACATTACGTGACCTCACCTGCTCAATAATACATTGTTTTTCCATCACTGGATTATCTTGTAGGAGTCCTACATTGTTCTGGCTAAAATGTGTCTTGCTTCCAGAGGCTTTGTCCTATTGTGTGAGACTCTTCAAAGATCCTCACCTCTGAGGTCACAATTTTTTACTCCTGTGACGGAAATAAAGAAAACAGACTGCTGAATCTTTAAAAGAATAAAGATACATATATATACAATGGTAGCCATAGTAACAGCTTTTCATCCCGTATACTCTCTGACTCGTCACGACAGGGAAGTTAATGACGGCTAACCTTCTGCCGGATGGGATCGCGAATTGATCATTTGACGTCGCAGAGGAGTGCCACACCACGCAGGATCCAGTACTCTGGAGGAAGCGAAGTCTTTAGGTCTACGGCTGCGATGTAGTTCACGTCGGTCCTCACTGGTTTCTTGTAGATCGGACAGGAGTACAGGCGCGGGTCTTTCACACCTGCAACACAGAAAAGTCACTTGATGCGCGCGGCTGAAGAATTTAGAAATAAATAAACAAGCCAAACGTAACAGCTTCTCTCTTCATTAAGGTCATAATTAAACACGCTGAAACCTTTATGAATGAATTGTTTCAGGTAAATGAGATATTTAAATGATATGCTACCGGGATGCCCAGCTTTTTTTTTTAGTCTGAGTCTCAAATCAGGCAAATAACCCGATTAGTAGAACATGTGGTTATTTCTCGCAGCACTACCTTACTTTGGTTTTTAGTGCGGCTGCTGGTTGGTTGGCTGACAACACGCTTGAATGCAACTTGAGTGTTATTCAACAGCCTCCAATCCCATCAACACCAAAAACCAACCAACCAATCAACTAATCCTTTTTCTAAGCAAACAAACAACCCCTGTCGAGATGATACACGATCTCTTTGAAGGGAGTCGCAATTAGGAAGAGACTTCGCATCTCTCTCAACACACGTGCACGTCACACACTCATAGATGCTCTTGCAAACACCTGTCTACAGCAACACGCTTTACACACACACACACACACACACACACACACACACAAAGAGGCATACTCAAACCCAGCAGGCAGCCTTCTTGTGGGAAAAGCTGGGAGGGGACACGGTGTAAACAAACCGCATTACGCGTATCATTGGATCATTAATTCATTTCCCAGGCAGCCTTGCTTGCAGGCGTCCACTGAGTCCCTGTCTCTTTGCTGCCTGCCTGAATATAGTCTGGTCTTATCCAGAACAAACGCTGTGCCACATACTGCTGGTAATCTATTCCCAGACAAAATAAATGGCACTTAGTCTGCTTGACATTTAAATGTTACATCCGTCCTTTCTGAGTGACTGCGTGGGATGCAAATGTTGAGGAGGAGAGAAGAGAGGGAGAGACGGAGACTGACAAAGACAAGAAAGATTGATCCTGATGAGAAAAGACGGGATTAAAGCTTTTTGCATTGTCAGAGTATTTCATTCAGAAACATCAGCATAATCCACTTTGATTTTTTTTCATTTGCAAATGAAAAGCAATAACAACGACAAAAAACACCCAATAAAATCCATCGACTATCCTCAGATAATGAATCTCACCATTATTCTCAGCGTACATCCTGATCACGGGCATCATCTCGAAGAGGACTTTGGGCTTGGAGTCGATGAGTTTGCAGCTGCGTCGGTCCCAGCCAGCTCCCTCCAGGTACAGGCCGTACACGTACACTCCCTCCGCGGGGGGCTGGGTGATGTCGTCCTTCATCCACCGGGTCACCTCGTTGCTCAGCACCATGCGGTCCAGGGCCCAGCCCTTGTTGGCCCGGGTGATCTCCTGCAGGTGACAAGGCGGCGATGTGAGCAGTGCGACGCGGCAGTACACGTGGATGACAGAGCTGACATTTGAAATCTGTTTCCCCACAAAAAAATCAATTCTGATAATAGGGTATAATAAAAAAAGAAACACTGAATAAGGCAGGGCAGTGCACTCCATCGACGCTGTTGTTTTTGTGACGTGCTCTGCCAACAGAAAGAAAATAAATCCAATATGACTCAAAAAGAGCAAAGAGTGAGAGCAGAGTGCACAATAAATAAATGAAATGTGAGTACTGTATCCCTTCAGTCATTTTATCCTCATTTTGAAAGAGAAAAAACACAAGTTTCTTTGGCAAAAATTGAAGAGACACGGACTGATAACAAATACCAAAGGACAAACACACAGACAAAATATCTCATAAAAACAAAAGAAAAAAAACCCCTGAATTTCAGGCACATGTGGCTCAGAATCAAAAGACTCTGCGGATAGTTTGCGATGCCGCCGGTCCAACAAACGCTGCAGTGTCTCTCCTGAGAAGGCAGCATACTGCACAAGCTCAGCGAGAGAAAATGACGGCTATATCTGGGAACAAACTGCTCAGTAAAATGCAGACATCTGCATCCATAATATTCTTTTCTGTCTCTGAGCAATCAACTGGGATTTTTCTGCAGAGTGGAAGACATTAAACGACAAGACAGTAAAAATGTGGTAGCCTGACACCAATGCTAATTGATTTCCTTTTCCTACAACTACTCAGATTGCAAAGTGAATTGATTTGTTGTCACTGTAAACACACCTCAGGCCTCAGGTCTCTATCTCAGGTCCTTTCAGTGTTAGCGTGCATGATAACTACACCTCGGCACCAGATTTGGTTAAAAAGATTCAATTTCTCAAGGAAACGGATTATAATGGAAGTCAGTTTAATGTTTTGGAGATATTCTGTTGAAAAGCCAACCGACTAACAGGGATAAAAAGTTAAATCCCAGGTGAAGGTGAATGAAACTGCAAGAGACAGATTTTATTTCAAACTAAGACAGAAATGAATAAATACCGACTGAAATCTAAATGCCAGCATAAAAGCAGGGTCTCCCTAAAAGGATGCAAGTCTTTCTTGGCTCTGTAGAGTGACACGCTAGTAGGTATTTAAAGTACAAATACACACATCTCGTATGAAAAGCACTGAATTCATGAAACTAAGTTCACATTCTTGAGTTAATGCCTGTTGTATGAGGAGTATCAACAAAAATAAGGATAATGGAGGATAAAGATATTGGATCTTTTTGACAACATGTAAGAAAAGAGGCTAACAAAGATTCATTGGTTTATGTTTAGGCTTTTTCCCCTGACAAAACCAAGATGTATTGTACTTTAAGTCTCTGTTCAGTGCAGTCTTCAGTCAATCCTCAAACATCCTCTTGTAACAAAGACAGTTCAGTAAACACTTCCACTCAAAAACTGGGAGAAGAAGCAAATGAGCCTCAAGTAAAAATAAAAATAGAGAATCTATACATATATTATAACACATAAATTGTTCACTGGCTAACACTGTAGACTGCTTGCTCTGAAATGTCATCCCAGTTTCACTAGTTTTTCTAATGATCACTGCACATCTAGATACATTCTTGGATTTTATCATATAGAGTGAAGTAGATTTATAATAGTATTACATAACAATGAGCCCTAACGACAGGGATGTAGATCAAGAGGGGTTAAACACTGAGATTATGTCCCTCTGTCGTAGTCATTCCCCCCACATTAATATAAATTGGGATTCATTAGAAAACAAGATATGTGTGTGTGTGCATGCTTGCTTGTGTGTGAATGTGGCCGTGTGCCTGCTTCTCCCTCTGCCTGCCATCTGGTCTCCTCCCCGACGGTGGCTAAGTAGGTGGGGTAGCCTGATGCCATGTGTACCTGTCTCATGGCTGTCAGGAAGCCCTGCGGGTTGAAGAAGCCTGTCATCCAGAAGCAGTTGGGCCGCCCTTCAAAGATCCAAGCCTGGAACTGCCGGTTCCGCTCAAGCAACTCTGTGAACCAGAACCCCAGGGTGCTGGAGGCCCACGACGCCTGTGAAAAATAAACAAAGACAAACAACCAGCATTACAACGACACGCGGGAGACTTTCGTCGAGGTGGATCACAGGCGAAGACGACAGGGTGACGTGAAAAAAAAAAAAAGGGATCATGGCTCACCCCGTGGCAAACAAAGAGAAAGACAACAGCATCAGAATAAAAGAAAACACAGTAAAGTGGAGGCAAATCAGCCAAAACAGATAGCTTTGAGCTTTTTCTACCTGCTAAGTCTGAATTAATTTAAAGATATTTGCAAGGGGCCGAATGCCAGCAGAGTGACGTCAATACAAGATGCAGCAAAAGTCCTGCAGAGTCTTGGTTGTTTTCTCTTGCTCCCCATCTCTAAATATTAATATTCCATCTATCTGGTCAACTAATTTAGTTAGGAGAGTCATTTTCATTCATCTCGGGTATGGATTTATGGATAAAATGGATAAAGTACATCAATAAAAGCAAAGGTACATCAGTGTGGGCTATAGAGGAAATTAGAAGCTGACTGATGATGGTAAGCTTCCTTCTAGCCAGAGAGATATTTATTATTGGAAGCAAACAAGTGCACCTCTGATTTAGTGGACAATAAATAAACTTGGAGTTACAGTAAGAAAAAGATCTCAGAGATGTTCATTTGTGCCTCGAAGCCCCCTTAAATGGTTCGTTAGTATTTCTTATTGAAAACTAATGAGATTTTAGTTGAATTAAAAGAGGACTGTTCCTCACAGGGGGCACATTTTGTGGTTTGTGAAGCACAAAAATCATTAAAATTTCCTACTGAAATGCTAAGGCTAGGATGGAAGACTTTTTTTTTCCTTTTCACTATGCAGGAGATAAAGAGCACTGATTTTCCTTTTACTGTGAAAAAAATGTTAGTCCGCTAACGAACTGCAAATTGAAATTTTACGCCCCGACCGACCTTCTTCCAGCGAGCGGGAATGCGCGCGTCGTACATGCAGTCCAGGGCGTCCCGCAGATTCTCGCTCATGATGATGGTCCCGTCGATGGCCAGCTTTAGGTCCGTCAAGGTGTTTCGGACCAGAACAATGACCCTCTGCATCCGATCGATCTCCTGACGCAGGAAGATGTTCATGGGCTGGAAAGGGCCCATCTTCTGGAGACGCTCCCTCACCTGGTTAGAATTTCATGGAATCAAATGAGACGGATAAAACTTTAATGAATCTGTAATGAGGACTTCATAATGCATGAGGTTAAGATGCATGGGCACACACACGGATGTGAAGGCGCAGACACGGGTTGGGAGTGCACCTGAAATCACTATTTCCACTCTTCATGTGAACTTACAAGATTTGTTTGATCCACTTTCAACTTTAAAAGTGTTGCATAAGCTTTTCTTTTTCTTAAGGTAAAGAAATATGTAAGGGTTCTCATGCTTCCAGTACAAAGGAGCACAGGATGTGAGGTTTCTATAGTTACTGCTGACTGTAAAGAAGAGAAAAGAACATGTGGGAATGGTTCTGTGAATTCTGTGAAAAAGCACACCATTGTACATTTGCCTTTTATTAAAAATGTGGTTATTTCCGTTCACATTTCTGCATTGTCCTTCATTCTGTTGGGTTTTTACTGCTTCCATATGTTATATGTATAGACAGAAAAAAGTAAAAGTGGTAGACAAGGGTGCGGCGTGTGTGGACAAGTTTTCCATGACGAGTTCAGCGCCTCGTCTCGGAAAAGTCACATTCTCACCTCGCTTCTTCTTAAGTGACAAAAAAAAGGAGAGAAAACCTAAAATTAAACAAAGCCAGCGAGATCCAGCTACATTCACACCCTTTCTAATTCTGGTCCTCTCTCCGTCTATCACAGTCTGAAACACACACACAACCTTCCATCACCTCACCGGCACACATCCCACTTTGCCGGAGCCCACATGGTGCCTCGCTCACCTCAAACCCTCACCTCAGGCGGTCCATGGTGCGCGCACACACACACGCACACACACACACACACACACAGGCTTACTTCAAAAGGTACGTAGTCAGGAGGCAGTTTCTCCAGCATGTCGTCAGCCAGCCTGGACACCACAGCCTCCCTGGTCTCCCCTCTGCCTGACGAGCTGTCTTTAGGCTGAATGCTGAGGATGGTGTCCAGCACGTCTTTAGCCAGCTTGCTCTGGTAGGTTATGTCTGCGTTCGGGTGCAGGCCGAACACCTCCGGAGTGTCATAGGCTGGCAAACCCTGGAAAATAAACCAAAAAAAAGCATCTGTCACTGAACTAGCGGTCACTTTGGTTCACAGAGCATTTGTGAAAATATTTTCACAAAGAAACAGCCGAGAAGCATTTGCTGCAAGTGCTGTGGGGGCCCCAGTGGCCCCATAGAGCAGCTTATCACCTAAAATGTAGCTGGCAGAGACAGACTGGTGGAGTTTGTGTGTGAAACGGTCTCCACCACAGAAAAGATTTTTATGTGCTGACTTTTTTTTTGGTTGGTTGCCCCTTTTCTCGTCTGTCTCAAACACCTATTTCCCTGCACACTGCACTTTTTTGTCACCGCTGAGCGACTGTTGGCCAGAGTAAAGTGTAGACAGCCAAGTGTCTCCTCTAATACACGCGGAGTCAGCGGCTGCTTCTTTTCACCCTCCGGTGATGAGCTTCACCGTGAGGGCGTAACACGTGGGAGACTCACGCTATCCCCTCCTGGTCCAATGGAGCATGCAGCTGACTAACCGATATGAACCGCTACTGCAAAGATGAGATCCCTCCCAGGCTTCCCGACCACAGGTGCGGTCAATTGTGCTCAGCGGGCCCGCGGCCAAGCCAAAAGGTCCTACTGCTGGGAATCTTGCTCTCATCTCTATGGAGACGGGTAGCTGTGCCAACCTGCATGTGATGTTTATGACGAACAAGCGTGAAGAGAGAAGACTGTGTACTACACTGTACACAGTTACTGTACAGGCTCATTCACAGTCATCCCTCCACTATAACTATGTAAGAAAGGCATAAAAGGCGGCTAACAACTTGATATTACGTTTTCTCTACTGAGCAAGGAATTTCACCCAGTGACTCTGTGGTCTCTAGGTAGCTCTGCAGCAGTCGATACCAATTTTCCAGTTGGATTCATGGAAAAAAAAACATCACATCAGTGTTGGGGGTATGCTTGCCCCAATGTCATGATTGATTATTCCTTCACAAGTTCAGGTTACTTAAAGAAAAAAAACACAATAACAACAAAAATCTCACCTAGTCTGGGGTATTTATACTCTTGTTTATGCCACTTTAATTGGGGTAACATTCAAGTTTCTGGATTAAAAGCCAAGGCCAAAACTATTCTAATAAGCATATTTGAATTTTAATAGTGACTCAAGAAATGAGCTGACTGTAAAAATCTGATGTAAAGCTGAAAATGTGTCGCTTTAATTGACTCAAATGATGACAAAAAAAGACTGACCACGCGTCAGTGTTATTTCCCCTCAGCCGAGACAGGCTGCTCTGTTTATACTTTGTCAGGTTTCTTTGCTGATTGAGAACAGCTCAGAGTTTGCTCTGCCGAAATACAGACACTCGTGATTTATGTCGTCATCTGCCAGTTTGTCCCTCCGACATCCATCACGCTAAGCATTCAAATGGAGTCGAACATCAGGAGAGAGCCTGACTAATACAGCGAGGAAAAAAATGGGAGGTGATGAAGAGAGAGTCGCACTGGGCGCTGGACAGAATAGCCTTTGTCCCTCGCTGTGGTCACTTATTTTCTCTCAGGGAATTTTAGCTTTGCTCCTGTCTGTCTGAATTTCATTTAAATACACCGACATGTGGACACACACACAAACACACACATTGCTTTCTCTTGTGTATTTTGTCTGTGCACAGTATGTGTGTGTTTGAATGTTGTGCTTATGCTTGTCTGTGTGTGTGTGTATGTGTTAGGTGTGCGTGTTCTCCAAGGCTGTGTTTGTCATTCTCTATTTGAGAGGCGGCGCACAGGAATAAGCTTGCTGAGCCTGGCAGCCCTGAGCATCCATCATAATGAAACTAGCTTTAATGAAACTAGCTCAGGAATTGCCCCAAGACACACACACACACACACACAGGAACACGCACAAACCTGCCAGTTAAGCACACAAGCATGCTAATAAATCATACATAATCTGTAATAAAATGAGCATGCTTGCATTTTATCTGAAATCACACATGGCAGCCTGTATCTGGATGTGACAAGAGTGTGTCAGCGTCCTGCAGAAGGCTCACATCGCCAGTGTTGGTCTTTTCAGCAGATGTGACGTCACTGAGGGCCGACAGATTAGAAAAAAAAAAGGAAGCGAACGGCAGAATGAGGCAACAAATGCCGAACTTGAACGGAAAATGTGGGAAGATAAGACATAATCCTCACGAAATCCTCACGAAAGCAGACCTGACATTTTTACAGCCACGTGTCCGGTCATATAAACGCCTTTTTTCAATCTGCTGTTTTATTTGTAGAAGTCAGAGATAATGTGTAGATTCGACCACCATTCATCTGGATGTGACTCACCTGAATGTAGGTCAGATACTGGTCAACATTGGCGCACTTGGGGATGCTGTAGCCCCTGTAGAAGTTGAAAGCGGGCCCGAACATGTCCTCACTGAACCACACTTTGGCGAAGGTATTGAGGAGGCGCTTGTCGTAGTCGTCTGTCACGCGGCCACCGTACTGAATCTCTCCGATCATGTATCGCACCGTGTTCCACGACACACCCTGAGGAGAAGTAAAATAGGGATCTAAATTGGTACAGCTTTGGAAAAGGGAGGTGATGATTGTACTATTTGAAGAAAGGAAGGTAGACTTTACTTTCTCATGTTGTGCACATGTTTTAAAGCATGGTTATCTCGTTTTGGCATGTTCTTGGAAGTTGGATGTGACCATTTTCTGCTAATAAAACATTCTTATGTGAATAAGAAAGTGATAAAAGAACTTACTCTTGATGATGATGGATTAAATTTTTACTATGAAGGTCAAATACACAAGCTCCATATTTCCAGAATGATACATTACACAACAGTGTCTCAGCCTGTTTGCTTCTTTGGTGTGTATCAATATGTAATTTATTTATTATGTACACACACATTTCAATACTGCGCATATTCTTTCTGCTCTACATGAAACTGGGGAGTAAAAAAGCACAAGAAGAATAAAACTGTGTGATGGAGAGACAACAACTACAACCTGCTGAACACTCACTCCACCGGTGAATCACACAGCATTTTAAACCATCAGCACTCTGAAACTGCGCACTTGGGGCAATCATACTGTTGTTAGTAGCTGTTATAAGATGGTAGTGTATACTACTACTGAGTGTCACTTCTCCCACCTTTTTGATGTCCATGTCGTCGAGGTGGTTCTGGACAAACTGGACTGTGGCGTTGAAGTCGGCCTGGTTGAACTCGTAGGGGATGTTCCACCCCAGAGGCCCGTACTTCCTCCTCTCCTGCACTGTGCTGTGGAGAAACGCCACCCCGTACAGCATCGGCTTCCACTGGACCATGTTACTGACATCCAAAAGGTCCTGGTTTATGCCTGGTGAGGGATACATGGACGAACATGGACGTGAGCAGCTCTCCTTCAAGAGGAAGGTAGAAAAAAGTCTTTGGGGTTCTATCGGTTTTTGAGGTCAACATTTGAAACTGTGGAGAGTGTTATTTCTACTTTAGCAGGCACAGATATATTAGAAACAAATACCAGTGCAGAAACCCAGTTCAAAGAGAAAATAAAAAAGCAAAAGATGATGGAAAAATAGCTCGAAGCTGGTGCCTTTTCATCCAAAGGAACAAATGTTCCTTACATTTGCTGAGTGAAAAAGTTTGGTTTTTTTTAAAATTGGTTTAGAACTTTTACGATGGAGCAATTTCCGTAACTCCAGGTATGACACACATAGAGACACTTTGAACTTTGCATTTGCATTTGCAAGTTGGCATTTCTCTTTTGGGAAATCTGTTAAAGGCAACATCTCAAAAGGGCTTTCCTAAGCTCTAATGAAGTTGGGGAAATCTCTCCTGGCTCAGGAGGATAACAGTGTGGTGAATCTGGTTAGAAATCCAGCTGTAAGTGAAATTCCCACATTTAGTCTACACAATAATTAATAGAAAATATCAGCGGCAATTATCATCTAAATCCACATATTGGATTTCCAAAAAATGCAATTACTCAGAAATATCTCCACGATATATCCGCCTAACGAGCAGCCCCGTGTGTGAGGTCTCCTTTCTCCTCGGTCCAGGCGGTTCGGCTCAGTCATTTGGGGATTGCAAAGTATAAAGGCGGAACAAATTAGCAAAACAAGCAAACATGCTCTGAAGGAATATGGGGGTATTCTGATTGCACTGCCCACAAGAAGTGTGATTTCTTCTAATCAGGAGAGAGAAATGCAATTTTTAATTGCAGCTCGGATTCAAGAGCTGGAGATAAGCGTCTACCCAGACTCAGTTGCCCTTTAGGAACCTCACATATCCCTTTTCCATATGAGCCAGGCAAAGCCATCTGGTTTATACATAATACATTTTCCTCTCTCTCCCCCTCTTTAAAGCTTGAATAAAAACACAAACTACGCATTTCATCTTGTTTAAAATTTAATCAACCTTACAGGCGTTTGGTACTTGTGTGTGAAATACACTGAATTAAGCAGCAACAGTTGTTCATCATCTTTTCTCCTGCTAACTTTACCCGAGGATACATACTTTTTAGTTATTGATGATCTGACTTATCGAAGCTCAGTGTGGGTGTTCCCGAATGGGTGTGCATCCCCAAATAAGTTGTGTACACATTAAGAACAATAAAACACCTAGGTCTGCATGATCAGCGTTATATCTACTAACCTGCCCTTGCTGTGAATCCTGGAATAAAATGAAAAAACTCTCCCTACCTCCATAGGTCCTCTTGAGTCCCGCCTTGAGGCCCTGTGGTGGCTCGTTGGTGAACTTGATTGACATCTGAAGAAGGGTGATGGGGAAGTGTCTGTGGACCTCTGTGGTCATCCAGAGCCGGAAGCTGTCGTGGACAAAGTCTGTCTCCGTCACCGTGTCCATCAGTTCGTCCATGAAGTCCAGGCCGAGGTGGCAGTTCTGGAGCAACGCCCAGCCGCCCTGGAGACAAACGATAAAAGTGATGATATCGTACAAAGAAATCACATTTTTTCCAGAGACAGAGCTCCTTCCTGTGTAGTCCCTCACATTCTGAGAAACCAGCTGCTACAAATGGAGCAAAAATAGCAGTAACCTCACACCACTGACTCACATTAGCCATGGTCTGCTGCAGGAGCTTGCGGGCGTGGACCTCTTGTCCTTGTCCCATGGAGACATATCTGGTCTCAATCTTCAGCCTCTTCCCCAGCGCAATGATGGAGTCGGTGGGATCGGAGCCCATTGACAGGAAACAGATGAGAGGCGTCCGAGGGTCTGATTCCTCCCACATCTTCTCCAAGTCAAGAATCACCCCTTCGGTGTACTTCTCACCCATCGCGTCCATGATGTATTTACGGGCCTGGAGGAGAGAAGAGCAAGTCGATATGGTTGTTTCCTGCCTCGTAATGCAAGATTTTAAAACACTAGTGGGAAAGACTTGCTCAGCACTGGTTCAAACTAAATATTGAAATAAATTTACTTTCTGGAAGGCTGGGAACTGAGAGAATAGTTCAAAGGATTTTCTTTTTTTTTTTTACTGGCTTCCTCTTTTCAGCCAACAGTAAAGATTGCAGCCGGAGGTCAGACAAAGACAACTGTTTGTGAGTGCAACAAAATAAATTCCACTCAAGACTAGTCTGCAGCAGCCCAAGAAGAAAAAAAAACTACCCATCAGTAAGACGTAACTGTCATTTAGCCACTGCAGATATTCAGGCTCAGTAAGCTTCAGAGAGAGATGGAGCTATTTTACTAAATGTATTCTACTTTTCCTTTCAATGAAGGACTCAGCCAAGGGAGATATTACTGTAGATTAAGAGATTTTTAGGCTCCAATCTCATTAATACAAGTGCAATTTTTGAGAGAAAAAAAAAACAGCACCTCTTCTCCAGCCCTGAATTGTCAATTAATTATGAATATGCTGCTTTAGACCACTCTGCTGTATTTCTTTCTTAATTCATCCAAAGTGTGCTGGCTCAGTATGTATAGGATGTCTCCTAGCAACTGTGGGAATTGGATTTACACTACCTGTGCTGTTCATTACAAAAGCGGAGAACACGCGTATTGATCCTTTTTTCTGGACGTATTGCAGACGTGTCTTTACCTGTGCGATTGTCCTGTCGGGGCACCAGCAGCGAATGAGGAGCAGGCGCCTGAAGCAGTCGAGGGCCTGGTCGTAGGAGTTCGGGACCACCTCCTCCTCTGGAGCCTCCTTGTCAAACCACGACTTCCACTGCTTCTCGTTCCGACTTATCTGAAAGAGACGCGCACACAGCTCTGACACGAGAACGCAAAGAGGGAAACACACCAAGATCAAATCATCAAATCTGAACAGAAGCTAAAAGATGCAGGAAGGAGTAAATTTAGAGACACAAACACTGACGGTCAAAGCAGCAACAGATTTAAATCTATCGTCAGCGGGAAGAGAGAAAACGATG
>JBAJHX010000036.1:5710905-5725783 GCA_037176925.1 Amniataba percoides | reverse complement strand
GAACGCAAAGAGGGAAACACACCAAGATCAAATCATCAAATCTGAACAGAAGCTAAAAGATGCAGGAAGGAGTAAATACTGCAGGCAAACACATTTAGAGACACAAACACTGACGGTCAAAGCAGCAACAGATTTAAATCTATCGTCAGCGGGAAGAGAGAAAACGATGGATCAAAAGTAGGTCTTGAACATGAACCTCGCTCCTGATCAAACAAAGAGAGACATCACATAACGCGTCACGTAACTCAGATGATGATAAACATGAGGTCCTGATTTGACACTCTCTGTACAGTACTTAGCGCAAATTGCCTGGAAATCTGTTCGTACTGAGCTCATGTAATCACAGAGGTGATGCGAACGCTTGACAGCACAACACATGCAAATATGCGGTGACATCACGCGGCCCGTTAATCACCGTGTTTACATGCGGGCGGGAAACAAGGTTAGTGGGAGAAATCGGGTTAAAGCAGGAAATCAGAGGTTGCGTTTACAGTACATGCACTGCAATAACATGGTTACTGTACAACCGGGATAAACGTGCAGGTGGTCAGAAATCACATTTAACCTCGGCCACGCTTCGTAACCCTGCCATGTTTTAGGCGCATTAAGTTAAACAGCCCGATGTGTTTGTCTTTTTGTTTTTTTGGAAAAGAAAACAAGCCTTCTAGAGAAAGAACACATTTTTCTTTTTCCGTGTGTGCATGTGTTTTAATTTGACAAAACTAATGTTTAGCAGTGGAACTTGTCAGTGGCTTGTCATGTCGCAGCTATAGCCTCTGTTTGAAAACTATTTCAGGTTAAAAAAAATTAAATAAATAAACCAACAGAGTGCCCCATTGACAAGTGAGAGCTGCTTGTCTTTGCCTATTAGCCACTGAGAAGCTCCACTTAAGACTTCAAGGGCTCCAGCGCTTTGCTGAAGAGCACATTAACAGCAGTTGTTGATAGAGGAGAGACTGCTACACATTCATGTCACACACATTTCCGAGCCGGTGTGGGGATCTGAGTGAACTCTGAACCGCAAGGCCAGAACACGGTTTGTGTGTGTTTGGTGTGTAACGTGCGTGTGCGTCATGTGTGAAGCACAGTTTTGTTTGTAGAGTGAAGAAAATCATTAAATGAAGATCTGCTAATCCACCTCTGCTTGTTGATCATCCACACAAAAAACACACATGCTTATTTGTGTATGTGAAGGAATACAAGGCTGCACACACACACATTTTGTCTGTGAGTGTGTGTGTGTGTGTGTGTGTGTGTGAACGTTCAGCCAAAAGTAATTGATTGGAAGTCTCTCCAAACTAAGCTCATTTCACAGAGCACTGAGCTTTTCCCTCCACGGGAGCCACCAGGCTGTCAGTCACCCACAAGGGTGTGTGTATTTGTGTGTGAGTGACAGTCCACCGTGATGAATGTGTGTCTCTGTGTGGATCTGTATAAAAGAGAGAGATGAAGCGAGACATGATGAGACTGATATTGACATGCTTACTAGAGCAAAGGAGAGCTGTGAAAAATATTTAATAAGCACCTAGAGACCACCGCTGAATCTATTTGTGTGTGTGTGTGTGTGTGTGTGAGAAACAGATGACAGATGAGCACTGTTCTGCAGACTTAATAGTTAAAACTCCTTGTGGGAAAAAAAAACTCTCACAGCTAAAGAAAGGCACCTGTCAGAGCATGCCTAAATTGATAAAGTTGTGCATGTGTGTTGTACCTGATGCAGTATATCAGAGAATTGCCACAGTTTGCTGAGCTCTACGAGATTGAGCCAGGTCATGTCAAGAATCCATTTAGCTGGTTTCTGAGGGCAGGCCTTAAGGTCCAGGGATGCTCCTCCTGGATGATACCCAAACAAACAAATACACACATACATAACACACAAACAGAAAAGCCTAAAGTGAAAAAAAAACATGTTTGTACAAAAGAATATATGATAAATGCTTCAAATGCATGCAGACACAAGATTCAGAAATATACACAAAACTCATACATGTTCATGTTCAGCAGGTCGGAGCTGACAGATGGTGGAACTGCATGAATGCAGCAGACCGTCTTTTCAGGCTTTGCCAGTTGCTATAGCTGGCTTTTATCCCTGCGGTGAGTAGCACTCCGTATTTCTGATTCAGTGAACTGCTACACTACCAATATGTTTGTAATGTGTGTGAACCTTGAGATGAGCTTTAAAAAATAATCTAAGTAAATAATGAATACAGAATAAAAAATAAAAAAAACAGCACACAGAAAATAGATTTCTATTTGAGCCTGACTTTATCAAAGGGCCCAGAGGCTGTTTGGAGGTGAGTCATAGTTGTACAGCAGCACGTGTAGCTTCTCTTCTTTTCATGTTATTTTTTAAGCTTTAAATGCAGTCTCAGGAGATGAGTATCTGGCATGCCAGTGTTCATACTGTCTTCTTCTGACACAACATATCAGCCTCAGAAGATCACATATAACAGAGTAGTAAATGAAACAGGTGACAGGATCACTGAGAAGAGAAGCATTTTCTTCATGGAAACTTTTACTTTACTAAGTGTTACTGCTAATATTATAGTGAGGGAACCACTGAGCTTAAAAACAAAGTTCGAGAGTTTACCTTCAAGAAAATATTATATATTACAAAATTATAATATGCTATAATTTGTGCAATAATGTGCTATAATATTATTTTGTGTATTGTTTTTACACCCTAATTAGTATCTCTAGTGTAGTAACATCACTAAAACACTGGCTCAGTTGTTCTGACACCATCGAGAAATACCAAGAAATCGAGCCTCGTCCAGCGTCCCTCCGGGTTCAGCTGAGGAGACGGCAGTTCCTTGCGAGGTTGATGCACTTGACCCTCTTTCTAATCTATCGACTGATGAGACGTCCCTTCTTTAATGCTCAAATTTATAATCTTGAGGTTCGAGAAGTCATTAGGTCATGTCAGAGCACATGGACTCATTAGCGAGGTCTATGAAGAATTCAGGGATTTGTTAACACCCATGATGATCTCTGTACGATTATAACAGCATATTCTGCAGGACGAGCCCCAAATGTCTAAAATATGTTAATGTGGATGTCTCTGCCAATTTTACTGAAGCTTTAAGTTGGAATTTGAGTTAAAGCCCAACGATGGTGGTTGCTGTGACAGTGATGAGCAGTGTTTGAGAGAAGTTACTGCCAAGAAATATTTATTGTCTGTGCTGACAATAAAGTTTTAGTTGTTTTTTTTATCCCTGTTTGTCTTTTTCTTGTTAATTGGAACTGGAAACCTCAATTAACACATTTAGAAAACTTGTGCTTATGTTTCTTTTTTTGCGAGCGTTGTTTTTATTTGATTAAAACCGGTTTCCTTTCTCTGTAGGCGTTCGTTAATCACGCATGATTTATAAATAATTCATCACAATAAATATCATGCTTGGTTTTACCTTATGTCAAAGGTTGTGTTGATGCATTTGATAATGAAAAATATGCAAAGCACATCTTCACATTGTTAGCACAATACATTTTCTTTGTAATGCAAGAAGCTGTTTTCCATTATCTGTTTCACACGTTTTTCTCAAATTTGTCTCATTTACAATACAGTATATGAAGACAATGAAGCACTGAAGACCATGTCGATGTCTCTAAGGATGAAACAAATGCCTCCAAATAGCAAAAAAAAAAAATCCCGCACAAGACAACAGAAATTTGACAGATAAACCCTGCACATTGTGCTCTTACCTTTGATGAGTGTGAGAAACTCCTCATGTTTGACCCTGTTGCTCTGCATGTCAATCTTCAGCGTCAGCAGCAGAGTGAAAAGGAACTTGTGCTCCTCGTACAGGCCCCGCGCCGCGTACTTGTACACCTCAAAGGTCATAAACTCTATGATGTTGGCGATGCGTTTGCTGGTGATAGGACTTTTCGAGGACCTGATTAAGCAGAGTTTCACAGCAGATACCACAACGAAGATTCATCACTAAAGCATTAATCAAATTTGCACTGAACAGTCTGTTATTGTGCATAAACAGCACTGAGCGTGAGGCTCAGGGTGGCACTTTGTAAAAAATGAATTATCTGAAAGCTTCTAACCATCAAGGAGGCTTAGAAAATTGGACTTAATTAGTTTTATGGTTTGACACTAAAGTATTTGAGCTAACAGATCAATGGGTAGCTGGTTAAAATGGATTTTCAGTGTATTTGATGTTTGCCTCATGCACACAAACAATGGGATATTTTCTAAAAAAAAAAAAAAAAAAGTAAATATCATTATTCAGTCAAGCTCAACAATGACTTCCACCTTTCATGTGAAGAACAACTGAATCTGAAAACAATTCCCTTTAGTTTTCAGCTGCACAGGTACAATAAATCTCACTACACCAGAAAATACATATCTCACACATGTACTGTATGCAATTGACAACTTTGACAAAAACAAGCAAAGAACAGTGAAAAAACGTATACATATTGATGGGAAAACTTGAAGAAAATCACAAGAAAACGGTAAGAAATACTTCATTTACTTCATTTCTCTATTGTATTTAAGGATAGCTTCATTTGTATGCAAAAGGTTTAGACAGGAAACTGAGCACCTGTTTGAATTCAATTCAGTCTGATTGCCCTGCAACAAAAACTACTTATGTGAAACTAATAATATTCAGTACTTGTTGACGCCGTTTGAAGCAGATATGTTGAAACAGCTCTCCGGTGATGCCTCGAGTCGTGTCTGTAGCATCATTATATTGAATTGCACCCTGTTATTTAATGTGTTATTTTAGGATTTCAAAGATACTAATGAAGTCCCTATTTACCTCATTATCTCCTTGATTTTTAACCCAAAGCACAATGTCTGATACAGAGAAGCACACATCAGCCTCAAAGCTCCAAATGATCAACGTCAGAGTCCAAACGAAAGATGACAGTCAAAAAGCAAAATAAACTAAGCAACAAAGGGAACGCACTTCACAAACCTTATTTTTGAGGAAGAGATTAGTGTAATGAGTTGTGATGAGTTAGAGCAAACAGGAAAAATAAGAATACAACTTGGGATCTTGGCATATGTGCAATTAGACTTTCCCTTTCGTATTGACCAGTTTATTAAATGTTTAAATGTGCTCTGTGTACAACAAATTTCGAACGTATTATCATTATTGCTATCATGTTGTAGTAACTGTGTGGAAATGTGGAACATGTAGAGAGAGAATGGAAAAATAATTTGGTAGGATGTTGAGTTTTTCAGGACACTCTACTTGAGTTCATTTTGCTTAGAAATGCACTCAAGTGCTCAAACAAATCCCCTGCTGAGATCAACACAAATCACAAAGGATCATTTTTATATGTGTTTTTGTTTGATTACATATGCCAGCAAATGCAAATGTCCTTACCTCGCCAGAGAAAGGTCAAAAAGTCCCAGGAACTGTCTGAGGGAGGTCTGATACATGACGTTCACCATACTCATCTCTGTGATCAGGAAGTACAGGATACTGCCCCTGGTGGCCACTGAGAGCAATCACAAAAACAAATGTGTCAACAGCAATAGAAAAAAGAAGTGCAGTAGTTCAAATAATCACTTGTATCTGAGTTCTTGAAACAAGTGTCTGTTGACTCACACTTCTATGAAGGTATTGGCATGCATAAATAATTATTTTATCAAGAAAGAATTGATCAAACTGTTTAACTTTAAAAGCACATAAGTGTTTCATTATAAACTAAATACATTTTAAAGGGATGTGTGTGCTGAGAAAATTTTCTCTTGGACATGTTCGTCATGGCTTGAACTGAATTTTAAACTGAAAATGAGGCAACCAAACCTGAAGCTGGCAGGAGCTCTGTAACAGACCCGGGTACATTAGCCTCAGAAAGAAGTTAATTCTGTCTTTGTGCAAATTGTCATCAACCTACCGGGCCGGTACTCCTCTCTGGCAGCGTTGATCTGGATCTCAGTCTCGGCAGCAATCTGAAGTTTCTGAGTGACCTCTTCAGCTGTGCGCTTGGTGTTGCCAAGGACAAGAATCAGACTCTCATCATCCACCAGTGAACCCTAAAATGAGGCATATTTGAAAGAAGAAGTCAGGAAATGAATAAAACACAACATTACCAATGGAATAACTATGATAATGGAGCTCAGAATTATTCTTCCATCGAAAGACCTCATTTATACAACTTTCTTTCCTCGGAACAAACATAATGGAAAATGTTTTAATGTTCTCCAGATGACTTTATTTTCTAGCAAATGTCACTAACAGTCTATTTTTAATACTAGTCTTCTACAAAGAAAAGAAGCACCAGGAATCAGATAAACTGCTTTTAGAATTAAATATTCCAACAGATGATTTTCAGCTGGAGGCAATGTTGTTGATCACTTCACTTCACTTTTCTGGTATGTCACAGCTTTACATGCATTTCCTTGCCTGCGTGCTGGTCAGTCGGTAGAGGAGGTTGTCCTCCAGCTCCTTCATCTTTCTCTTGTTAGAGGTCACATCTTCCAAAAGGTCTGTCCTCTCCTTCTCCAGTTCCTGATGAAGTAAAAATACATATATGTAGTCCTGATACTGACGAAGCTAAAGTGTGTCATATCTTGCAGCAAGCTACAGTTTCTGGCTTTCATATGGCAAGATTTTATGAATTGTGCTCTAAATGCTCTTTAAAAAAATGAAATCTATAATAACGGGGCAAATGTGATTCCTCAGAGAGATTTGACAAAGTGATAATAAGTGCCACAGCTCTGAATGTCAGTCTGACACTCCATGAACTAAAAAGAACTGCACTCCTCCAGCAGCATAAACTCACAGTACATAAAGTATTAGCCTCTTTGACAGCATGTGTTCAAAATAAATTCTTATGTAAAGTTAGATTGTTTTTTTTTACAGTCAAGTAAAGTGACTGTAATTTGAGAATGAATCCCATCCTTTGTATCCTTCTTATATTGTGTTTAATGTTTCTGTCTTTGATGGTTTTCATCATCATGTTTTCTTGAGGAGATCTTCTGAATGAGTGCTGTCATTCAGTTTATTACAAAGATATTATTTTGAACAGAAGGTAGCTGTGACATTATAACCAAACAATGATGCTGGGTTGGTAATTGCTGCAAGAGCTGCAGCTCCCTTCATGATAACCTGCACGTTTCATACACAGATGAGACCTTTTCCCCACTTAGCATGAATCCTTCATCTCAAAATCAGCTGTTAATGGCAGGAAAATGGCTACTTCCTACAGCAGCACCAGTCTTTTCAACAAGAATCAATACGTGCTCCGGACCGGGTGCATTTAGAAAGCATTTCAAAGGCCAAGCATGAAGAAATCAGGTGCCTGTGTGTGCTTGTGTGTGTATCATTTCTTCGCACTGTTTGTGTCGCAGGGCCGTAATGACTGCCATGCTCTATATTCAAAGGGCGATAATAGACCTCCCAGTTATACTGTCACACAATCTGTGCTTGCTGGAGAGAGAAAATGAGGTACACAGTGAGGAGAGGTTTTAGAAATTCAGAATTTAAAATGGTCTCCAAGGGCCTTTCAAGGAAGTATAAGGACCTAAGCAGCAAGACGAAAAGGTACATCCTTTCTGTGGAAATATCGAGAGTTAAGCAAACAAACTGGTGATGTAAAAGTGCAGCATAAAATCATTTAGATGTGCAGTTAAATATATACAAATATAAACTCTACCTGTTTTTCCGTGAGGATGACTCTGCCCAACAGCTGGTCCTCCAGTCCTCTCATGGTGACGGTGAAGTCGATGATGGAGGTGCGCGCGCTGATTTCAGGGGTGTAGGCCGGGTTAGGCAGCTTGGTGGTCACATACAGCCTGAAGCCCTTCATCACATCCACTTCTTTGTCACCCACCTTCACCTGAATGAAGCAACGCAGCGATCCCCATTACTCTTCGACATAAGTCAACATGACGAAATACATATACACAACACGTCTAAGTGTTAAAAAGGCACATTTAGAATTAGGTTTTCTTGATTATTTAGCCAAATGTTCACTAAATCACTTCAAGAATACAATATCACAACATGTAATCGCACATTTGTCATGAAAGTCCAATTTAAGCTTTGAGAATGTATGACTGTACTGACTACAGTGATAAAGGTGTGGTGTGACTGGTGTTGGCAAACGCGCTTTGCAGACACAGCTGCTCTGACACATTTCCTGTGTGTACATGTTTGTGTATGTGCGCACACGTGCGCTGATGTGCGCCCGCTGGCGACGCCGTACGCTCGGTTTTGCTCAAATCAGCATTTAATTGCTCATGGCAGTATAACTTCTAATTATCCATCTGTCGATTTGTCCCTGGAGTTGTCGGCTGCAGACACCTTCACTTCCTCCTCACACCAGGATATTAATAGAAATTAAAGCTTTTCGAGAGAGGGCGGGAGGCAGGGAGAGCGCGGGAAACGTCTAATGGGGTCTCTCATTAGGTAGCTGAGTGTTGCCTGCATGTAACACATGTTTACTTGCAATCACCATAGGGCAGGAGGGTGAGCGTATACATTTTCCTGCAGTATGTTTTGTGTGTGTGTGTGTGTGTGTGCAGGTGCATGCATGTGTGTTTGTTTAGTACATGCGTTAGACAGAGGGAGGCAGCTGCACCGTCAGCTGCTGAATAACCAGCATCAGCGGGAGTCGGGAGTTGAGAGGTGATAATGAGAGAGACAGAGATGCCTAGAAGCAGTTCTGAGGCTTTCTTGCAACCTCTTCCTTTCTGGCTGATTTAGTTGTGTGTGTGCGTGCGAGTGTGTGTTTGAGTGGGATCGCAATGTCAAGCTTCAAAATCCATCCAGCGACTGAAGTTCATGGTCATCTGGATGAGAAACATTCACACAACAGAACACGGATACACTGACCTTGCAGTTGTGTTTGGTGGAAATCATTGCTTCAGTCTTTTCAAGCAACACAGACACATTAATGCGTGCAATAAAAATTCTTCCTCTAAAGTTCAAACCAATTTATCGGCAGAGAGACCAATTTAGAGTGCTTCCTCGTCATTAACAGTTCCATATTTCCTGCACAATTCATATCCGAAACTCGATCTGGGGCTGTCATTTTGGGTTAATAAATTGAACGCAGAAGAAGAACCATTTAAAAACATGCTCTGCAGTTTTCCAAATGAAAAATATCTAACTCCAGCAGTGCATTACAGGAAATTACAGTGGGATGGCGAAACAGAGTCGTCTACTTTTCACTGACCAGACACAAATGAACAGAGTCAAAGATAAAAACATATCACGCAAGATGGAGGCACTAGTTAAACAATGTAAGATTTCACTTCGCATCAAGAGGAAATGCGTTTTGCTGAAGCCAGAGAGATCCTCTAGAAAAGTATACTGTAATTTTATTGAATAGGAAAGACTCATTATGAACTCATTCACAAGACCTTCCCGGGTGGAAATCAGTTTGAGCACAGTTGGATATTAAATGCGGGGTCATCATTTGTTTGTCTATTAGATTTCATTTGAAATGACTTTAAGCACTAATTAAATGCCTTCACCAATGTGGAGGCCTAATTTGGTTTTCCCATTCCCAGTCACATTCAAATATTCTTCTAAATGCACAATTAAATGCTAAAAAAGAAAACCATACCATCAAAGGACAAGAACAAACTGCATACTTCAGTTACATAACAAGAAAAAAACAACAACAAAACACCGTGTCACTAAATCATCTGCACCATTTTAATTGTCCATTAATACCACTAATCCCATCAGCAGCATTTTAATAGCAGTTGCTTTATAATTCAGGTAGCTCTTTAATTTAATTAACATGTCAATATAAAATGCCTGTAACATGCCTGATATTTTACGGTCTCAATCTAAGAGACTAAAATTTATCCACGACTCTCCTATTGGAGAGAGAACATCTGAAATGAACACCTCCCTCTAAACAAAGGTGGTGCATGCCAATGTTTCATTTAATATGCAGCAGTCAAACCATGTGCTTCTGCACTTGGCCTTGGTGTAAGTTGTGAAATATGTTTGTTGAATACTAAAAGGACTAAAGCATTTTGCCAGTGCCACTTTAACAAAGTGTAGATCTACCTACAGTACAGTGCAGAGTCATCAGAGGCCACAATAAGGCTACAATCGAATACCTTTTTACAAGATCTGGATGTCAAATTACCACAAAAGAACAAAACAAATGGAAATTTGCTCTGCGCAGTCACTCACCCAGCACATGATAAAGCAGCCTCTCTTTGAGTGACCATGCCTCACTGAGCACAATTTAATCTGTCCCGAGACAATTAACATGATTCAGGACAGGTGCTCCAGCTGGCATGGTTGGAGAAACACCGTCTCCACCTCCAGCCAGCAATACCAATATCCCGCAGCGTCAGTGAGTGGGTTTGTTTTTGTCTGTTTGAGCTAATCTATGTGTGTTGGTACAGGTGTGACAGTTGGCATGGCAAGTCCCATCATGCCTTCCCCCCAGTGTCCGAAAAGACACCTGCCTATTTCATACTTTTTCTAACCAAGGTACAAAAAATGGAGTATCTGAGAGTTATTTCTGTCATATTACCTTGTAAGTGGAGCCAGTTTTGATGAAGTTTTTTTCGAGGATGTTGTCGAGCGCAGGGTCCAACTCCTCCCCTACATCCTCAATTAAAAGGGGGCGTCCAAGTGACAAACTGTCCTCCAGGTGGTTCTTGAAGTACTTATGGTTCAGTGATGTGATCTGGGATCAGAATATGAACACATGGATATAAATAAGATAATTGTGTCATAAACATGTAATGCATTTGACATCTTATCCTCTGTTTGAATCTACTACTAGCTACTGCATCAGTGGGCAGCTACAACAGTGTCCCATATTCACATTTTTTATGATTAAAGTCAAGAGTTTTAATCAGGCGAAACCATAAAAGTTTCAGGGAAAGAAAAAAAAATTGTATTAAGTTATCAATTTATTACCTGACCTCAGCACCAATCACAGTGTTTCCAACAGATTGATGATAAAATTTGTAAGACAGACAGTGAGAAGCGTCTGATTCAGTCAAAGCGAGGAGACACACTTTTAACTTGTCCCTCATTCCTCCTGAGGCCGACCTCTGTCTGGAGAATGTGACTTATCAAACTAATGACACATCACTTTTTAAGATGAGCCATTTTTAGAAAACCTCACAAAAATAAATACAGTTGGTTTGATGAGGTGACTTGTGGAAAGGATTTAAATGCATTGCTTGGGGAAATGCGACTTCAGGATACTCATAATAGGATTGCAGAATGCATTCTCTCGGCTCAGAGATTGGCCCTAACAGGGCCACTGACCTTGGCTGGTCTATTACGCCTGTAGAATTAAGCAGTACTTTTTTTTCTGTACAAATGGAAAAGCATGTTGGACAAAGAAAAGGATTTGAGGGCAAAAAGGTGCACTGCAGAAGCTGAGCATTTAGAATAATTGTTAAATGATATTCAGAGTTTAGAGGCTGCTAAAAAGCCAAATCTCACTTTTTAAAATCTGACACAGGAGATGGAGAAAGACTATTAAATTGATAAATTCAACATGGACATAGAGGGATAAAAAGTAATGACACTGATATTCTGGCTTCAGGTGAATGCAGTTGAGTTTAATATGTAATTTATGAACCACCACTTTAATAAAATGTTGGCAATTCTGTATTATTGCTAATATCTTGAGACTGACCCGTGGATTTTGGATATTACATATTGACCCACCACAATGTATTTCAAAGCAAAGATGTTGAAAAATCTCAAACCTGCAGCTCATTCCTGGCCTCTTTGTTCTTGATCCAGATTTTTCCCTGCGTCTGAGGGTCAATAAGAAGTGGGAAGCGTGCGGCTTTGGTGACAATGATGCCATTCTGAATTGAGAGGTCATCATTGGGGAGCCCCTGTAAGATGTAAGACAAACGACTGGTTAAGCTTCAGTCCTGATGTACTTGTAGAAAATGGACAAAACCTGAAATAATACAATGTGTCACGGAGGGAAAAAGTCTCCAGGCATGCTGCTGGTGGTTATGCTGATGATTTATTCATTTTATGTGATCGATATAACTGCAAACACTGTCGGTGGTTACTGAAATAGATCACCAACCTGCAGGTTCCACTCGCTGACGGTGGGTGCGTCGATGAGCAGCTCGGTCAGATTGAGGTTGTTGCCAAACGGGATGCGACGCTGCTTCAACTCCCGCTGCCAGTCACTCAGCAGGAGATTACGAAACTCCTGATTGAAGGGGCCGGAGTAAGAGAGGAACGCTGTGGCCAGAAGAACGTCACCTGGAACAAGAAAACGCTAACTGTTTATGTAACACTTCAATACTGGCTGTGTTACTGTTATCACATATTTCTTAAAAAGAAAATCTGAAAGATGAATGCCAGGGTAATAAAAAAGTAAAAATTCTTTAAAAGAAAGTGGAGAAATGTTACTGTGCTGGCTGGACATTAATTAAATTAAATGTCTTGTCAAATAATAGCATTTGGCAATGTTGTTTTTTTAATAATCCAACAGAAATGGATCTTACTTGATATCATTCAAGATTGAATTTCGCCTTGAGACTCACCAACAAGGCGTTTGGTTTGGGCAGCGAACTCTTTGCTCTGCTCCGTCCACCTCTCCTTCTCCCCGGCGAGGCCGCTGATGAGACTGGACGCCGTCTGCATTTTGTGTCTGCAGCGCTCAGCATCCTCCAGCAGCGTCTGACGGGACAGGGTAGGCAGACAAACAGGTCACTAGGTTGATATGTCTGTTTGTCTTCGCTGCCTGTCACTCAAACGTTTATTCTCCAAGTCTGAATGTATTTATACTAATCTCAGGTAGGTGTGGATGTCTGTACACTGTCTGTCTGTTGTGTATGTGCATTAGCTAAAAAGCAGATGCCTTCCACTGAGCTCAGTGTGCTTGGTTTGCTCTGGTATTGGATGGATGGATGTGTTTGCATATTCTTATCAGTATATTTAACCTATCTTACAGCCCAAATTAGCTTTCCTTTAAAAAAATGCAATAAAAGGTCAACATCACCTTTAAGCTTTTTATTAGAATCATTACTTTATCAGCTACTCACAGGCCATAATGAGATTGTTTGCCCTCACAGCAATAATGTCTGTTTCATCAATAAGAAATGTCTATTGTAAGCTTCCCCTTAATTAAGAAACATCAAAGACAGCAGCGATTGTCTGAGCCTCAAACGCTTCTGCAGCGAGGCCTTCAGTCTTCTTTTTTGCCCCCCCCCCCCCCAGAGATGAACGGCTCTGCTTCTTAATCACAAAATTATAAAAAGAGTCAACTTGGACTGTCCAGGTTTCCTAATCGGCAAGTGTTGATGCACACACTGTTCCGTTTACATGCTGTTATTTATCGCAGAACAGAGAGTACCGGTGAAGACAAACACACACACACACACACACACACACACACACACAGGGCTGACATGCTCACAGACCTACACAAACCGTGTACAACAGGTGTTTGTTGCATTCATTTAAAAAGTAGCACATGATCCATTTTTTGCTGCAGACAGTCACAGGTCTTCAGCTTGTGCTTTACACGACAGTCCACCTCTGTGTTTCCAGTTTATGAGCCTGTCATCTAGTTATAAATAGCATCAGGTAGCATGATATGTGCTCAGGAAATCCTCTTTTTTTAAAACAAATATGTACAGTTCAAGATAATTATCAACTTAATTTAGCTGATGTAAGACCAGCACACATATCCTAAACCTACCTTACCTGTATCAATGCATAAAAATATACTGTATGATATACTGCTGTTGTAAAAGAACAGGAGTGAGCTGATAAAGGGATGAAACTGCATTATTAAATTAATAGTTGAATCAAGAAAGCACAAAGAGAACTGTGTCGGCCATATGAACTTAAATTATCACACGGAACAGCAAGTTAATTAAGAAAGAAAATGGGATCACCAGTTTCAGGCTAAGAAGAGCAGTGACGTACTATTAAAGCTCAGGTAAGCAGAATTAACTTTGTAATGCCATCTTATATCACTGGCCAAGTGGAACAGACTATCACTAAATGTTTAATTGTGCAATGCTTCCTGGTGTTCATTAATTTGTCTCAAAAGAGAGAAATCTTGCAAAAATGTCACCTGTTTTGTGCAAAGGCAGCTGACGCTTTATGTTTTTGTTATGTGTTTTTCTAATAAAAGGTAGTGACGTGAAGCTGCAGGCGTAGAAGCGGCTGCACGGCTCACCTCACGTCTGCTTTGTATCACACGATTTTTATTTATTTTTCAAGGGCGCGAGTGATGCTATTGACCTGTTTCTCCATCATGGCCTTCTCGTACTCCGCCTGCACCACATCCAGCTCGGCCTGCTTGGCATCCAGCTCAGCCTGAGCCTTCTGAAGGTCCACATTAGCTATGGCCAGACGATTCTGCTGCACCGCCAAGTTAGCCTAAAAGAGAAAGGGAGAGCGAGGTATCAGTGATGTTTTATTGGGAAGGAGAATGGGTGGGAAATTCTCCCTTTGTAGAGCAAAAATAAAAAACAGCTTTTGCATAAAGGTCACCATGAAGACATAAACATGCACAGCATAAAATAACTGAGTAAAGAGGTGAGTTGGTCGGAAATGAATCTTTTCAGTGAGATTTTAGAAGGATGCACGTCTTACAGTCGCAGATGTGGCAACTCAAACGTTTGAGAGTCAAACTGGAGACGCAAGAATAGAGATTTGCGAGAGGAAATGAGGGGAGATAGAGAGAAACTGGAACTAAACGGCGGCAGAGGGGTGAGGAGAAGGGCAAGGGAGGAACAGAGAGGGTGTCTGAGGATAAGAGAGGAAAAGCACAGAGGATATTTTCCTGGTAGAGCTGGGACTGTGGAGAAAGCATTGCAAGAGGTTTAGAGTCCAAGATTTAGAGAAAATTTGTGAGTACGTCTGTGTGTGTGTGTGTGTGTGTGTGTGTGTGTGTGTGTGTGTGTGTGTGTGTGTGTGTGTGTGTGTGTGTG
>JBAJHX010000036.1:5682880-5699810 GCA_037176925.1 Amniataba percoides | reverse complement strand
GGCAGTTTACATCCATGTCTGTCCAGATTTGTGTAATATATAAAGCCCTGCTCATACTGCCCCAGGCTGACGCTGAGAAAAAAATTCTTCATATTGGCATAACACATTAGCTTTGTCCAGGTTTGACCAGGAAAACAGTGGCACTGCACGGCTTTTCACTAAATCGTCATTACAGAGAGAGAGAGAGGGAGGGAGAGAGAGAGAGAGAGAGAGGGAGGGGGAGAGAGAGGGAGGGAGAGTCTTGCAGGCGGCGTGTGGTGTTGTGGTTTTAGAAGCACCACGTCTCTAACCATCTGCTGGGTCACTCACACAAACAACAACAACCTCACACTAACAGCTCGCTCTTCATTTTTGTGTTTCGCATCTCCGTCTCTCACACACGGTCACCCTGACGCTCCTGCAATACAAACTTCTGTCTCTCCAACATACACAAGCAGCGGCGCGCAAACCTCTCACCTGCACACAAATAACACCCAGACACAAAACTCTCTCCTGGTCCCTACATCTATTTACTTCCCCTGGTAAAGCAGCTGCTGCTTAAATTGTTATTTAGAAAGCGAGGTAGGAGAGAGGCGGGAGATGGAGGTGGAGATGGAGGGGTGCAGGGGGATGCTATCATGATGAGGCAGAGGGAGCAGCGGAAAATGATGGAGGATTGGGAAAGAGAACAAGCAGGTGGGAAAGGAGAAGGATGGGAGAGGAGAAAAGATGAGAAGAGTAAATTAAGGAGAACAGAAGGGAAAAGGATGGGAAATTGGACTGGATCAGAAATTGCACACTGGGGGCTGTTAACATTGTCTCCTCACAGTGCCAAAATGTTGTTAAAATGACTTTTCAGTTTGAAAACCATGTTGCATATTAAAGAATATTAAAACAGAAAAAAAGTTTTATGCACTTGGATTTGTTGAACTGTGTAGATAATGGAAATGTAATTAACCTACTCTTTTATTTTATGCATTTTTTTCTTTAGATATACTTGAGCTGCAGCCAAATTGATCCAAGGCTACAGATGCTGCACTCTACTGCAAAGTATAAACAGTTTTGCAGCATCAGTGCATCTTGAGCAGAAGCACTCAATTCAGAAAGGGGTGTTGTCACTCTAATATTGTAACTTATCTCATTTTGGTGAAAAGAAATTCTACATAATATGAACGAGAACAGAAGACAAAGCAAGAGCAAAAGAAAGTCAAAAGATCACATTTATCTAATATTGTAAGAAAGAGGAAAAAACCCATCTGGTTAATTAAATTTTAAGGCAGAAATGAAAAAAAATCAGATGCATTAAATCCTCAAAATGCCATATTTAAAGATGTCAAGTGCTTGACTGTCATCACTGAGAGGCACAGAGCTGAAAAATAGTTTTCTCCCCTCTTGCCCTCTCCTGTATGCTGTAGTACGCTGCTGTTGAAACAATTTTTTTGCAGACAGCATCAACTTTATCTGTCAGAGTCTTACATTTGGAAAATGCCCTGTCTTAATGAAGGGCCTTGTTTTCACAGCTTGTCCCTGCTTGATTAGAAGTGCCGGAGAGACGGAGAGTACAAACGGAGGAAGGGAACGAGGGGGCAACAGGAGAAAATGTAGCAGCAGAACAGGAGGAGAATCAGAGGCGTAAAGCTCATAAATAAGAAGATGAGTGGGAACAGGAATAGGAGGGGTGAAGGAAAATAGGAGTGAGAGGAGAAGACGAAGGTAAATTAGAGAGCAGAGAAAGTGTTTTGGAAATGCTTCATTTTCCGCAGTTTCACCACTGGATTCAGTACGGTGGGAGATTGTCGGGCTGCTGCAGAGAAATGTGCAAACAGTGGCACTTGACCTTGAAGCCGACTTCCTTTGTTGGTGCTGTTTCAGAGAAATGCAGAGGGGGAAAAATTCATTCTGCAGCTGCACTGCAGAGAGCTGCAGTACAGTGGAGACATTGCTGTATCTCTCACTCTGTCAGTTACAGCTTCAATTCATTACGTCCACATCGATGAGGAAATAATTATGAAATGGTTTCGTATTGACAGGGAAAATGCAATTTGCTTTTTTAATTTGACTGAATTAAGATAAACTGCACCGCTCATGAGCCAGATGGAGACTACATGTTTTTTTTTTCTCTCTCTCTCAAGGTCTGTGCTGCCGCTGTACTGGTATCACAGTCATGAAATGTTTATTTCACTCATGGGTGAATGCCAGCTGTCAGTTTCCAGCGGCACAACAAAAGTATAATTTATGTTTTTGTGCAGGACAAACTAGATGATGTGAATCAAAGTGTCTGAGTCAGTGCAGATATTTTGCGTATCCACAGTAGATTTCCCTCACAATGAGTGTTTGTGTTGATGATCAAACTGCTGTGGAAACACAGATGTGCCAGCGCTTTCACGAAAACAATAAATCAGAAAAACAACATCAGTGAAAGGGGAGAAAAAGTCCATTTAAATGATACTGATAAGCAAGATTTGAACAGTATATGGGAATGTTTGTGTATACAGCATGCACTGGAATAAACATAGTTTTTCAATCTTTGTCTCTTCTTGAGCTGCAGCACATATTAAAAATCAAGGTTATATCTTCCATCAATCTAGAAAGCTGCTCATGCTTTTTACCTTTTTATATTTGGAGTACTGCAACTGCCTGTACTGTACAAGTGATCTAACCTTCAGCTGGTCCAGCATGCATTAGCAATCTTTTTTAGTTTAGCAAACACATATTGTAGAAACCTTTGTCCCTAAACATGGGGGAGCTTAAATTTAAGGTTACGCATGCTGACCTACACTCCACCTTTGTCTGATATATTCTTCTTTTTTAATCTGCTTCAAACATTTAACAGGTTCACACTGAAAACAAGTTTATATCACTAAAAACATGCATTTATTTTTTGTCTTTTTTTCCCCCACTGACCTCTCCAGACGACAGGACGTTGTTCATGTACTCAAGGAAGGACTCGTCTTTGATCTCGTTGTCGGTGAAGATGAAGCTGATGCCTTTGCCGTGTTGGCCAGCGGTTCTGTACAAACCCTTGAGGTCGTCCATCAGGTTGGCTGTGTTGTATGAGCTAGCAAAGAGCAGAACAAATCAAATAAATGTGCACTTAAATGTTTTTTGTCTTTCACCACAGGTTCTGTATTGTCAAATAAAAGACTGAAAGAGACATAAAAAGGAGATCTGTGTGGGTCTGTGTGTTTGTGAGTGTGTTTTCAGTACGAGTATAAATGTATGAATACATTTCACAATGTGGATTATTTGAGTTAGGACTGATGTAATGTTTGAACTCGCCATGTTAGTAGGCAAATCTTTTTTATTTTTAGGACAGCAGTAGCATCCATGTGGCATCTCGAAACCTTTTATGAATAAATTATTTTTAACAGCTAGGAGCAAACCCGACTCTGAATATGGACTTACTCTATAGTGTTCTGCAGTGAAAACACTGAAAGGGCAAGAGATCTAATCAGTCACTCCCTCATTAGAGAGCTGTGAGTTTGCAAATACTGAAAGGTGTCATTTGAATTTTAAAGTTGCAGATACTTTTATTAGAGAAAGTGGTAAAAAAAAAAAAAAAAGTGCGAACACTTTGATGGATTTCTGGATTGAAAGGTGATAAAGAAGCAAGCAGTGTCCCAGCTGCTTCTTTTCAAACATGCCTCCATCTGTTTTTGTGTGTAACTTGAATAAATTATGGAGAGGGAGATAAAGCAGTGTGAGAATGAAAGTAAAAGATTAATGTGCAGGATTTATCGCATAAAAACACGACTGAGAAAACGAATGTATTATAAAAACTGCCATCCTAACTGTGTTATTTTCATGTTATTGTTTAAAGATATAGTATGTGGAACTAAGAAGAAGGTTTACGTTGCAAAGAAATTGAGCCAAATTGAGTCTGCATGAGAAAAAAAGAGACATAACTGTACTGGATGTGCATGTGACAGGCAAACGGCTTTGTGTGTACAAAGCAGAGAGAAAAAAAAAATCAAGGTGCCTGGTCTCTCCAGAGGGTGCTGAAGCCAAGAGGAGAAACACGAGGCTCATTCATATTAATATCGAACACTAAAAATCTGTTCGGGGGAGAGAGCAGACAGGAAATATGACAGCGACAAATGCACATGGGGGCCGAGGAAGAAAAACATTGGACAGGTTGGGAGAGCGAGAGAAAGGCCGGAGTGAGACACAGAACAATGAGGCGGACAAAATGTTAGAAAGAGCGAGCGGGAGGGAAAAATGACACAGCTGAGGCAAAGGAGGGTTTTCCTTAGTGTGATGAATGAACTGCACTGAAAGGAGTCTCACAGGAGGCACTGATATTGTTTCACAGAAAGTACTCAACTGACGAGGGGCCAGAAATGCGAATATTATAAAATAAATATCAATCTGATTTCATTTCTTGCATAAAGTATCCTGTCCCGCCGATTAATTAATTATCTTCTGACAGCAACTCCTGAAAGATTAATGATGAATCACTCTCAAATATCAGAACTGGGACAGAGCATTCGTACTCCGCGGATAAGAAATCAAAACCACTTTGCTCTTTTTTTTTACAGGGTGGATTTGTTTTTAGTTTTATGGTGATTAAATGTTTGCAAAGGGAGCAGCCTCCTGGGTCTCTGCCAAACAGAACAATTAACCTGAACTATTTTAAGTTTGCTATAATACAAAAATAAATTAAAGTGCACTCACAACATAACTGAAAAGCATAATCTGAATTGAAAACTTGATGGTCTTGCTTGTCAAAGGGTAGTACTCTACAGAACATACATACACTGCAGTAATACATGTGCAGCGTGTTAGGATTAGCTTTGTGTGAGCTTAGTTTCATGTGAAAACTTCAGAATTTAGTCCATCAACAAACTATAGACAATAATATAATTTAAATGAGGTGAAACTTGGTCTTGCTCAAAAACTCACAGGCTGTGAACATGTTGTAGATACAATAAAGATTCAATAAAGAATGATTCTGTTATTAACCCCAATGCTTATTTGTTGGGACAAATGCATGTTGTGAAAATGTCGTGAAATGGTTAAGCATGTAGAAGTTATAGTTACAGCTGTACTGATTAGAAATATCTGCTGTGTGTGAGCGTTACCGTGTGAGAGTAATCTGGAAGATCTTATATCCCGCTATGAATGAGGCCAGTCTGGTCAGGCTCTGTTTGCCCGAACCCCCGACACCCACCAACAGGGCGTTACCTCCGGGTGTCCGGATTATCCTCGATACCTACACACACAAAATCAAACACACACGAAAAAAAAAGGATTAATAAAGAGAGTGTATTTAAAGAGATTTTGGGTGTACGTGTGTGTAAGCGAGGAAGCAGTTAAAAGACTAAAATTGAAGTTTTACTGAAATAAAAGTGGGAGAACATTTTAGCGCTTGAAGGCTGTTCGAGCTCTTCAGAGGGCAATAAAATGCAATACAAAGACCATTAAATGGAAAAAAGGATCATACATTTGTTGAGTGGCCATTGTGGAGCCTCTGTCTCAAGGCTCTGTGTAGTTTCTTTTGAATTTAGCTAAGTGACGGACATTTGGGATTTTATCCGTGTGCACTCATTAAAATAAAATGTTCTCACTCTTTACCATGCTTTTTGATCTATTCTGCAGCATAAAAAGTCTGTTATATCTGTTCTTTCTAACACTATCATCTTTACTTGAAATAAAATGTGATAAAAAATATTTTAAAAAACAATACTACCTTGACCAGATGTATCATAGCATCCTGAAAGAAGACCATGTCCATGCCGGTGCCTCTGATGCTCTCGTTGTAATGGCTGAGGAACATGTTCAGACGCTCTTTTAGGCTCTCAAATGATTCAATCGGCTCGTACACCTTCGGCAAATCAAAATCTGAATCTTCTGGCTCTTCCCCTGTGAAGAAAGAACGTCGTACGTTAAAATCATCCCAATACAAAAGTCCAGTAATTCTTCAGGTCTGCTCATGCTGTGGCATTTTTGTCCGTACCTGTGGCCTCAGGTGCGTCTCGTAGAAAGTCCACAAAGTATCTGCCCTGCCCAGAGTCCAGGACGTTCTTGTGCTCCTTGCCAAACTCCTCTTCTACAAACTTTGCCAAAGCCTGGTCAAACCACTCTACGTCCTCAAGCATGGTGAATCTGTCAGCTATCACACGTTTGCACTCGTGCCTCCACAAGGCCAGCAGTACCTGGAAATCATTTTTTGCATTATCACTCTCATTCAAGCTGGTCACAAACCTTTTTCTTTAAGGACAGTCTCTCTTTAGTTTTCAACCAAGAAATATGAGAGTTGCTAAGGAGTAATACAGCTAATTCAGCTTTATTGCATACAAAGATACAGAGAGCATCCTGAAACCAATATGACAAATAGCATTGATTGGGTGGAACTGTTTTATTATTTAATTAAATCACTGTATGAGACTGATGACTAAGAAAAAAAAGATTCACACGGCAGGAAAAAATTACTGGGCAGAGGTGCACTGAATCATTTGCTTACACAGAAATTCATTAAAGCATCATTGATTGCAGAAATTCTGCACATTCAGCAACCTCATCATTAAAACAAAACCCTGTGAAAGTTATAATTATTTATATACTACACTCCTGTGTTCTGTCTGAGTGGTTTCGTTTATTTTAGTCTTGCCCGGTGGTGTCTAAGTCCTAAAAGTTGAGTTGGCAGTCTCAGCAGGGACACTGAGCATGTTTGAGTAGACCCTGGGCAGCCTGAGGTAGAGGATATATTTCACTGTATTCAATTATTCAGAGAGGCCACAAACCAACAGGGAGTTGGCCACCTCAGCAAGAACTGAGTTTGCAATACTGGAATTTTATATTATTCCCCACCAGCAAACTTCTCTGTCTCGCTCCACTAATGCTTAATATGTATCATGTGGTCATACAGCGGCTTCACCATAAGAAGGCGTTTTGATCATCCTCTGTAAGGGTCCCTACATGGCTCAGTTATACAGGACTCTGCTCCACAGTGTGTTACTTCTCTCTATGTGCTGTTAATACACACACAAGAAACCAGCCAAGTGGGAGAAGTCAGGTCGAAGCTGGTTACAGCAAAACCTGCATATTAATGCAGGAGAACCATTGTTCTTCCATGATATATTTTTTTTAGAAGTACAAGAAAAAGCCCGTATAAATTATTAAGTGAAGTCTCACCTGAACTGAGCTGACCACCTCAGCGTTGGTATTGAGCATGCCTTGCCAGACCCTGGACAGATCCCTCAGGTTGAAGATGTAGTGAAACTTTGCAGGAGTTGGGAGCATCTTGATCTTGGTCAACTGCCAGAGACGGCGGGTCAGAGACACCAAGCGCGGCACGGTGCTCCGAACCTCATGGGCGAACCCGCGACGTGAACAGAAGTGGCCTTCACCAATCACACCTACAGTGTGTTATTGGGTAGATGGTGTTAAATTAAACATACATGACTGTATGATTCATAAAATGAACATGCATTATACATATAACCAACTAAGAAAGTACAATTTATTAACAGCACAAAAAGTATACTTTTCTTTATTAGTGTCCTTTTCCAACTTCAGGATTAGTATTATTTTAGTAAGTTTGTACTGTAGCGTCATCAGTATTAGTACTGATAATACGTCCTTTAACATTAATAATGTTTTAATTGCATGCATACATCAATAAAGATTGCATTGCACTCCTTTTACTCACCAAATATCTTATCGATGCTGGCATTAGAAGGGAGGGTACAGTTAAAGATGGAGAACTGCCTTTTCAGTCTCTGTGGGATGTCATTACGGCCTCCCCCTGGATGGATCATGGCTGCCAAAAACTGAACGTCCACAATATTGGTGAACTCTCCTGGTTTCTCCAGATTGAAGAACCCATTTTGTTCCATCAGCTGCCTGACAATCTCATTAGTCACCTGCAATGAGGGACAAAAAAAAAAGGGAGCTTAAACCAAGAAGAGACTTACTTACTATTGGCTCGTGTTGGCATTTATCATCAGTTCATTTAATTGTATCATATAATTAGGTCACAGAAAAGTGCTAAATTAAATTTGAATTATAAATTACTTGAAATGAAATCATATTTCAAGGGATTTCAGAGACACAAATAGAAATGTATCATTAATTGAGGTAGATGGATATTGGTGGTGGTATTTCACTTCACTGATGTTCAAATTATCGCTAACCTGGTCTCCCCATTCGTTGATGACAGGCATGTTGATATCGTCTATAAAGATGGACATTTTCTTCCCAGCTGGGGGTCCGTATGTGGTTCCCATTCTCTTATCCACATAGCTCTCTACTGTCCTCTAAGAGAGACACATGGAAGCGAGCAAAAAAAGTGAGACAACACTGATGACGATGAAAAAGACAGGAGAAAAAAATTCCCCTCAAACATCAGCCACAGATCCACAGATCAACAGCTCGATCAATGTGCAGCTTAGAGACGGACGAGAGGGAGACGGACCTTCCTCCAGCCTGCAGCACATTATTAATCAGACCAGACATCGATCAATATTACTTCACAATTTCAGGATAATTCATGACAAGTTAACACAGATGGAGAGCATCCATCTTCAGATTAAACTGTAAAGAATGGCACTGGAAGCTTAAGCTTAAACCTAAAACGATAAAGAGGAAAGTTCAGCTTTACCTGGAACATGAGCGGCGTGGTCGCGGAGGAGAAGTTGAGACTTTTGCCCACGTGGGTCTCAGGATCATACTTGGACATGTAGCTCTTGATGATAACAGTCTTGGCTGTGCCCTGCTCTCCAATCAGCAAAACAGCCTGGGGAAATCATTTTTAAGAGGAAAATTTGATGTAGGAATAAAACCTTACATGCACAGATAATTTAAGTTTCATGCAATTTGATACATCAACATCAAACAACTGTAGTGAGTGTTTAATGACTGTTTCATGACAAATCTAAATAAAAGTTGACACATACAGCTCAGTGAAGCAGACAAGGTCCTGTTGGGATTTCTGTTTTAATGCTGATTTGTTTAGATAACCTCAATCTATTGATCACTAACTAGCAATCAGGCTAAATTATTCATTAAGACAATAAGAAATGATTTTTTTACACATTCATTTGTCAAAACAATGTATTGAATTGACCTGTGACACAGGTTTGGCTACAAATTAAAATCTAAAAAAAGATGAGTGTGAGGTGACAAAAGCATCAGCGCTGTCTGTAATATGTAAAGTGTTGATCTCAGTCTGATAAAGGGAGCAATCTGAGCAAACGGATATTAATATTAAAGCCTGAGGTAACAAACAGACAAAACAGATGAAGTTCTTTTTTAAAATAATGCTTGTTTATCACAGTTTAACATAATGATTTTTTAAAGTACATTTTTATTCACTGATTCGAATTTACATAGTAAAAAGTAAATGGAATCGAAGGAGCTTCCAAAATGAATTAAATGAAATCTCAGTCTCACAAAAAAAAACCCCGACATACAGCAGACGCTCCCGCTCTCACTGTGGCATTATGAATCTGAATGAGTCCTACATACAAATAAATACACACGCAGGCACTGTGATTGAGGCCACGTGACGGAACATTTGATGGGCTTTTAAGCAGAGTATCGACCGCAGCATTTTAATCTGGTCTTTTAGCCGGCCGTGCTGCACCTGGCCATGCTGCCGTGTTATTGATCTGAGGCGTGAGCATGTGCGTGTCTATTCATCTGAACCCAGGATGAAATAAAGCATTATACACTGAACAGAGAGGAGATTAATTGGGCTCTACCCTCTCTTAAACCCTTATCATAAGCCTTTAAGATTATATGAAGAGGAACATGCAAATTCTTATAAAGATATGATGACTCTTTATGAATATACCCTTTCATTTCTGCAGCATACACAGATACAGACTTGTAGCTAAGCTCACCTTGCCCTGTTTGGCGATCGTCTGAATTAGGAAGTCTGTTCTAACATTGTCCACATTGGGGACCAAGATGGAGCTGTACTCTGGGGTGAGATCGGATGGATAAACGTACTCCTCCACTCTGGTGTTCCAGTGGACCCACCGGCCTAGAAGACGGATAAATGAAAGGAAATGAATGCATTAAAAAGGGTAAACCTTGGTGTATAGACTGGTGGTGTTGCAAATGTTGCCATATCTCCCAGTGCGATTTTAGAGACATGCACATGCTGCCAGAATAAAGCACAACATGAGACGTAGAGCTGCTGCTTGTCAAGGAGCAGTGTCGATATTCCCTGGCAACTAATCCACAGCGATAACATCTGTTTATCAATGCTTGCATACCATCTGCTGTGACGTGGTAGTCAAACATGGTGTCCTCGCTGTCGAGAGGAATGTCTGGCAGGTTCAGACGGATGCTGTCGTTGCCTCTGAGCCAGATCTCCATCTTTCTCCGGTCATCCAGTTCAAGTAAGGCTCCGGTGCTCCACATCAGGGCAAAGACGTACAGCCGCTCCAAGTGCACTCTGGATAACTCACCGCACTGCTCCTGTAAGGTGAAAATATCTTTTTTATGTATCAAGGACTTTGATCCAATAACCAAACTTAAAAGAGGAGGAGAGCACATCAGAGCACATCATTTTTTACCAAGGACTACTGGCACAAACAACGAAAAAATACCCCTCTCCAGTTTATACAGCCTGTAACAAAGTGGATAAAACACCTGACAAGGTAACAGTAGACGTCTACAAGATAAGCATAACTGGTGAACACAAAGTTTCATAAACCCTCAAACTATGAACTGAATTCAAAAGGAAAACAATTCTCTCATCTAAACTGAAGCTGCTTAATGATTATGTCCTGCGGTAATTAATTACTATTAATCAGCATTACTGGTTTTGTAAAAATAGTTCCAAACCCAATTACTTAAAAGGAGTGAGACTGGAAAAAAAACACATTATAGCTGGTTTTATACCCTAATTATGCAGAGTGGGCATGATTAAGGTTTTTATAGCTCAGTTGGTGGTGTCAATCTGACAAACAATTACTGGCAAATAAGTAATATTTCAGTCGGTCTGAATATTACAGAGCTTCAACAAGTTTCATAACCTGAAGTAATAAACCTATTTGACAGATTGAGAGTCCATTCATTAGCTTCCAACTGTTTTATGCTTTTCTTAGAGCAGCAGATGATTCAAAATGTCCTCCATCTAACTGAATTTCGCCCACACCAGCTGTCATTTGTCTTTGCAGTGTGAATTAACTTCTCCTTCATTAAAATATATAGAAAGTGCTGTCAGAGGGCGTCCTGTCCGATGGATGGGAATTGATGTAAGCTTACCTTTGGTGGTATGAGGCCCTGCAGCATGTTGATGCACTGCATGATGACAAAGGCCTCCAGCATGTCCATCTTGAACTCTAGCGACTGCACGCTGAAGCGGTAGAGCTCAGAAAAGGAAGAAGAGAAGAGTCCCCTCAGTATCTCGGCTTCCTGTGGGGAGCGTTTCTTCAACCAGCCCTGAGGACAACAACCATATTGTTGTAATTAGTGAAGATTACGTGACATTCATTTCAAACAACACAGTGCATATTTGTTGTTGACCACATAACCACCTAATAATAATAACCTGCATATATTAGATGTACGCAGATGCTTATTGTTTTGAACGATTTTAGATTTAATGTTATTATGTTACAGTTGTGTGAGCTGTGATATGAGCTATATTTTGACACAGTATTTACAGTAACCCTATCTATCTATCTATCTATCTATCTATCTATCTATCTATCTATCTAAGTATATATATATATATATATATATATATATGTGTGTGTGTGTGTGTGTGTATGTATGTATGTATGTATGTAGATATGTAGATATGTAGATATGTAGATATATAGTGCTGTGAAAAGCTCCTGAACTGTTTAAAGTGTATTGTGCTACCATCAAACACCTTTTATTACGGTGATTTTTAGATTTATTGTCCTTTTCTTCTGTTTCAATGTTTTCTAAAATGTACCATAAAAAGCAGTTAGTATAAATGTCTTTATTTTATGTGGTGAATTATTACAAACAAAAAATCAACAACGATATGATAAACTAGTCCCTGGTTCAGCTTCCCCCTCTTGCACTGCAATCGACGTCTCATCATCTGCGCTTTCCTCACCTGCAGCTCATCTCTCATCAGCCGCTTGCTATATATTCTAGTCACGTCCCTTTGTTCTTTGTCACTTTGTTAAAGTTTTCAGGGACTTCGTTCCTGTCTTTTGTGGCACCTGCTGATTTGCTGCTCAGGCTTTTATTCAATAAATCATTCTCCTGCTTCAGTCTGTTATCTGTGTTTGGGTTCAGTCCTGCTACCTCGTGACAAAATCTTACGACACCCTTTGCCTGTGGTTGTCAGACTAATTTTGGGAACTAATATAGATGTTGTGTTAATATAGACTGTGATATAATATATAATAAGAACAATTTTGAACGTTTTTGTTTGGTCGATTCACCTCCAGTATCGGGCTCCAGTTGAGCACGGAGGAGCTCATGAAGACCATGCCATTGCGGGAGACGGTGGCCGGAGAAGCGTTGTCGATGTTGTGTGGCTCAAAAACCACCTTACAGTTGGGAGCCATGGGTATGCGGTCTCCGTTTGCCAGTGTAAGAGTTCTGTTGTCGTCTAAAACTGAGTTCAGGTTCTCAATCCAGATGGCATCGACTGGTCCATCCAGGACTATCCAGATGTGCTCTCCTGCGAGGGAAAACATTTATTCATTACTGTGTTATGTTACCTTTTCTAAAGGAACTAAGAACAAACACACTGTAAGATATGAGAAGAATAGACCAGGATAAGAATGGAACAGGTTCTTGCTCCTGTGAGATAAGTGTGCTCATTTGCTTTAAAGCAGACGTTAAACATAGCAGACGTAGATTCTCCAGTCTTAACCAAAGGACTCGCAGTTTGGACACAGTATGACTGCTCTTATTCACATAGGCCATCGTCTGCATTTCTACACAGAAGTTATTCAAATACATCAGGCTCGGGATGCTGCTGCAGCAAGTGTTGAATCGCAAAGGACGTACACCCTTTTTCCACATGGCAAGTCTTTTCCCGGTAGAAAACTTCACTCTGGAGCCCTGTCACAGCTCCACATCACCTGCTTTTCCATATCCGATCTTGTCAGCTCAAAGCAGCATCAGGCAGCGGCACAAAGGCAATCAACAAAAATATGAAATGCTCAAAGATCTGCGTAATAGCATGAGAGCATATATACTGAATGAATAGGATGCATATTTTGACACACAAAAAAAGCAAGCACACGTAATGTATATTTATACCAGTGCACACATGCATTTTTAATGAATTGTGTAGGATTAGGACTGAGTAGAAAGATAAAACAGCTGTTGGTGCTGCTTTGAACTGCGGATGCAAAGACGTCCCAAGATATTTCAACTTCTCTGCAACCGTAGTAACATACTGATGTTTCCAAAAGTTCCCAAAGAAAAAAAAAACCCTAGATTACTAGGAGTACTAATGAATCAGTTGAGGAATAGTTCTCAGCAGGGATTCCTCTCATGTTTTCACTCTTCCTCTAATCTTTTCTTAGAAGGAGAAGATGCCGTTACAAAAACTGTGCTTCCTTATTTGCCAATTAAAGTTATTACAGTTTGCTCAAAGGTTTCTACAAACCACACCTGTTGTATTTGAAGATATCCCAAAACATGACAAATAGGCAGCATTTTCTAAGATTTTGTTTTAACCAGTAAATTGAAAATGCTTCCAACATGACAGTGAAGATTAATATTTTCTATTTCACATGAATATATAATTTTATTGACATGAGTTAAAACTCGCAACAATAAATGCTCATTGATAATCACATATATTTTAGATGTTATCAATGTCAAAATATGAAATAAATAACTTTTCTGACCTTTCTTTGCTCTCAGTGTTTTCCTCCAGAGCGTCGAGAAGATGCCGTCAGTCCAGTCGTTCGTGGCCACGTCCAGTCGACCAAACATCTGAGGTGCTGTGATGGCTTTAGGGTTCATGCGCATCTCTTTATGAGGCTGACCGCACTCTGCGAAAGTGAAAACACTGGCATTAACACCTGCAAGGTGAACATATCTAACACTCACATCATTTTGAGATAAGAAAATTCTCGCTCTGTCTGTCTTTATTTCACACAGATATGCAGCTTTCAACATCAGCCCACACATCACAAGTTTGTGTCTCTTTTTCTGAGCATACACTGCAAACCTGCGCACTATCTCACCTGTCATAGCTCTCATCAGCGTGTGTATGCAGGTTGTCTTTCCGGCCCCACTGGGCCCCAGGGCCATCATGCCGTGTCGGACCCTCTGAGTCTCAAACAGCTGGATGATCTTCAGCTTCCAGGGAGGGTGACTGATCAGACCTGCGTCTTCGACCTGAGGAAGCACAGTTAGAGTGACATCTGCAGCTCTAATATATTCACCACATGAAGCATAAGAACACCACATATGATGGCGTATGCTGGGTGATACTGTTAGGACAGTATATTGTATTGTATTGCAGGTTCACAAAAAGCATTTAAAGAAGATACATGCAGAAATAAAATGTCATATATTATTTCTGGGATGAAGACACATAATGTACCAACCACACACACAGCATATTTTCTCTGCACTGTTTGCCACAGTAACTTAGATTAGGCTCTTGACAAATGGTAAATGACGCCATTTGTATCCCTTTGCGTGCTTTACAGTAACTTGAGTCATTTAAGAGTGGCAAGAAAGATACAATGGCCTAAGAGTCCATTAGTCTTTTCCCCAATTTCACTCAGCGTCTTCATTTCTCTGTTCCAGCCTCCACCCTGTTCAGTTCACTAAAAGATTCTCTCTCTTCCTCTCACCCTCTATCCTGCTATATTTCTCTACCATGACATGCTCCCTTGCAGACATACAGTAGACATGCTCATCCCTCACTCCCTCCTACCTGTCTGTCAATAGCAGCCTCCAGTTCGGGGTAGCCTGCTTTATCGAGTTGGATGCCTGGGAAGAGGTCCTCAATCAAGCTCAGGAAGAGCGGCTCGTCCTCATCGATCTAACAGCCACACACACATAGACACAAGTTACCGAAAACCCACACTGAGCTGCTGAGAATAATTCATATTAACTCTATATTCGAAATTCTGGGGTGTGTTGTGATTATTTAGTTTGTAATTATGTTTTAAACCATCTTTTTTTTTTTGCTATCATCTTTGAATGCACACTTTGCATGTTTTTAATTCTTCAAACGAATAGTTGATTATTTTCCTGCTCATGAATATTCATCAAAAGAAGAATCTTAATGATGTATCAGATGTGCTGTTGGAGCATCTTTATTTTAGACTGACCAGTTTGGATAAGTTCATGTCCCTGAGTACTCTCATGACGATGGTGGACTCTGTGTCACTGGGGTTGGCTCTCTTTGCTGCTCCCAGAGTCCGAAGCACTGACAGGATGTTCCGAAGGCCAAAGTCATAGTGGACCTGGACAAACACAAACGATTCAGACTCACAATCATTCATCGCAATATGTTTGCAGACAGGCTATATAAAACTGTTTTGTATTCATCTACTGTCTCAAGCACTGGTGACAAATGTTTTTATAATCTTCACTTTAAATTCAATAATAATGCATCCTTACAAAACTCAAAATGCTGCAGATGAAACTCCTGACACAGAGACATGAGTCACTATAATGTGATTCATTAAGCAGTGAGTTGGACATCATCATATAAAATGTATAAATTAAGCACTAATGGAGAAAGAAAGGCTCTGCACACATAGGTCCAGAGCAAATATTTAATGCCAAGCTGTTGCTCATTAAACCTTCATCCTGTCTGCTGATTTCCTCGTTTTTTTAGTGATGGATTACATTTTGAGGGTTTCACATGTTTGCAACCTTGATAATTATATAGTGAACTGTATTTCCCACAAGGACTGGTATGCTCATTTATGTTGTTATAACTCCTGGCATTGATCATTTTAATTGACTGATTGGGTTTACTGTAAATACTTATGTCTTCATATTTAATTCAGTTCTATTTTTGGTATCCTTGCCTCTTTACATTATTTGTCCTATGATCTACCCAAAGATAAAATTAAGCAATTTCAATACTGTTTATGTAAAAAAGAGATAATAAGAAGAAAGTCCCATGACAGTCTGATATGATGTGGAACAAGGAGGAAAGTGTGTGTGTTTTTACCTGTTTGGAGAGTTGCTCCTCACACAGCTTGTAAAGAGTGAAGAACTTGCGAGCCAGCTCCATGTTGTCTATAAACCCACAACTGGCCAGTTTGACTCTAATGATGATCTGCCGGTCTGGGACCATCATGGCCACAGAGCGGAAGTTGATCTTCAGGTTCTCAGGAAGCTCCTGGCGACCTGCGTAACCCGGGTTCTGATTATACAGGAAATGGTGAGAAAAAAGAGAGGATAAAAGGAGAGCACAGAAAATCACAGTGTGATTCACTTTAAGTGATCTCTTCAGAGGTCTTCTCTTATTCTGCTTCCACAGTTGTGCAATTTACAAGATACAGATGGGAACAAATGAAAGGAAAAACCTGACTTTTGACCCCTTCAATGAGTGAACAAATCAATCTAAAGTTGTTCTGAGTGATCGCCTTCATCCCGTTATGAAATCTCTGTATTCTGAAGGTCTCCTCCATGATCACAATTGCCCATCTAAAGGGCACAAGAGGTCACTGAATGGTTTGATTACTATGAGTAAATAATATATTATTATATTTTCCCTTTAATTAGTCACCCATCTGTATATGAGCGCATTGCCCACAGAGTCTCTGTATTTACTCAGGATGGCTGTACACAAAATACTGTACAAAATCTTAAGTTAATACTGTAACATCATTAAAGTTCATAATAAGCACTACCCTACAGCAAGTTAAATCCCCATGGACACAGCACAGGCCCTCTGCCTTTGATTACTGTTTCTATACACACTCTCTCTGTCTCACAAGCACACACACACACACACACACACACACACACACACACACACACACACACACACACACACACACACAGAGAGCGAGTA
>JBAJHX010000036.1:5633325-5679455 GCA_037176925.1 Amniataba percoides | reverse complement strand
GTTTATCATTTAAAAGCACTCACCAGGGAGCACAACAGACAGACTGCCTTTATAAGTGAGAGTGTGTGTGTGTGTGTCTTCATGGATGGTATTCTACCTGTCAGTCAACGGCGTAATGACAAGCCTTTCAGTGCAGCCCAAGAATTCGTTCTGGTAGACAAAGCTCACGTCTGTGATGTTGATGATCATCTTGTCCGAGTCTTCATTGAAGTAGAAACGACACTGCTTCAGCCACTCAAAGTCGTTGGGGCTTTTGACGTGGAGACGGCACTGGAGGAGGAAAAGGTAAAGATAATGATGGCGGAGGAGGGATGTGGGGGAAAAAAAGAGAATAGAAGAGGGATGGAGAGGATAGAGACAGTGTGGGAGGTGAGCAAGATAAAAGGATAGAGAGAAAAAGAAGAGTGAGGATGACAAGTGAAGAGTGGGAAATCGAATGGCACCATTCGGGAGGTGATGTGAGGTGAGAGATAAAAGCAGGGAAGAAGACGGAAGGAGGGGTGAAAGGACATGATGTAAAAAGGAGGCATCAGGTGATAGGAATGTTATTAAAAAAAAGTGGGGGGAAAAAATGAGGTGAGAGGCCATGAGATGAAAAAGAGGTGGAGGGATGGAAGTGGCCAGTTAAAATAGGTAAAAATGAGTGCATAAAGTACAAAGAAAAGAGTGCAGCAGTCAAAAAAGAGAGGGGAGAGATAAAAGGAGTAAGGAGGAGACGGGGGTTGGGACCAAAGAGGGGCAAGAGTTCAGAGACATTACAGGAGGGGGAGGTGAGGTGAAGAGGACAGCAAAGAGATGTTTGGGAGAAAAAGGGCAACATTTGCAGGAGAGAGAGACAGAAGACGGGAGGAGAATAGATGAATACCGGGACGGGGGGATTAAATAATAATGATAAAAGAACAAGTCCAAATAAAGTTACTTCACTGCTGTTCTATTCACCTTGGAGACCAGCCAGGTAATTTTACTGTGCCTGGAGGGGAGACTTCAAAGACAGTCATTGCTCTGGGTCTAAATATCACTTGGCTGCCAATGAAAATGCTTTGAAGAGTATTGTCTGATAGAACTGACTCTTTGCAGCAAACGCCATTTGGTATTCTGCCACGCTGACCCGAGGTTATCTGAATCTCAAATGCAGTTCTACAAGAGGATGGCTCTCTCAGGCAGGGGCTTCTCATTAGATGATGAACAGAAACTGTGAGGGATTTCTTTGTATGGCCTGTTAAGTTTCAGTATTGTAAGCCGTCTAGAAAGTCAGTAAATTATCGACAACCTACTCACCAGATCATCAAATATGTCCCTCTGGTGGACGTGGATGGTGATGAGGGTCTCGTACTTGGTCCTCTCCACAGCGCCCAGGTCCCTCGTGGTCATGTCAATCAGCGTGTTGAGCAGGTCCAGGAAGAGCTGGTTGGTTTTGGCCATGATGCGGCGGTCATATCGGGCGTTCGTCAGAGCCTCCTCTGAGTCTCTCGTCCATATCATCTGAATACCCAGCAAGCCCACCTGGGACCGGACAAGGACATTTAATAATGTCAGTGTTGTGTCAAATGTACAGAAAAATGACAAACTCCAAATATACAATCTTAGAAAGAGGAATGATGTTGGAAATCAAAGTACAAGCTTGGTATTCGAAGGCCTTCGATGATCTAGTTTATATAATTTCATGCATTTAATGTTTTCTCCTCAGTGCACGGTCTGTACCCGACAATCACTGAGAGTGACAGCAAAGTATGAAACATCTGTGAATTTCTTCTCTAGATCTGATGTATCAATGATCTACCTGAGCAGGGAAGGAGTTGAGGAAGTCGATGAGCTGGAAGCCGGAGTCCTGGATGCTCAGAGCAGCCTGTCGGATCACCAGGTGCAAAGACCTCTGGGATTCCTTCAGCAGAGCATTGAGCCAAACCTCTACGTTCCCCTCCGCCGTGACGGGACGGTCCAGCTCCACAGTCTCCCCTTCACGTGATGAAACAGCCAGAATACGGTCGTATATCTGAGGAAGAGGACTCATTTTATTCATTTCAATTCAGAGACTGATTGTTATATTTCACTCGAGAACAAAGGCAAAGAATATATTATGTTAAATGTACATGTTCCCTCCTCTAAACTTCTGTATTTGTACTATTCAATTTTTCCGCTGTATGTTTTTTCAGACCTTCAGTTATACAAAATAAATCTGTTCAGAGTTTGGAGGATGCCGCTGTTCTGTGACAGTGACCTATCAGAGGGTCAAGTGCGACACTCAAACAATGAAAACACTCAGAGGAGCTCAATGAAAACTTCACCTTGTCGTGGAATTGGACACACTTGATGTTGTCGAAGACGTTGAGGAGGTGGGCCTGGATGGTGTGAGAGTCCGAGGCCTGGCCCAGGATCTCCAGCAGAGCAGGGTCAGAGACAAAGAAGAAACGAGGAAACAGCAGGCGCTTCTTCTCCAAGTAGCTGTTTAATAGCATAACATGATAAAAACATGATTAAAAAAAAGTCTCCTCCTTATGAATAATGTTTGAACTGCTCACATTTCGAGCTTTCATATTGTAAGGAGGTGAGATTAGGATTTTACTCTCCGGTACTCCCCTACCCTGTCAGTGACTTTTGGCAGATCTCCAGCTGTTCGAGGAGGTGAGGAAGCAGCTGTCCCATAGTCTCATCCCCCACACATGATTGAACGACATTGGGCATCTCGTGGGCTCTCATCATGATCTTCACCCACGATTTGTCGATGTTGGAAAAACGCTTCGCTTCCTGAAAGAGGTTGAGTCAATTAGTTATCTGATTTTACACAGTTTTGGCCTCAATTATCTCTCTAAATGAAAGAGTCAGTCTACCTTAGGCAGCTGTTTAGCGATGTCTCCTCCCACAAACACAGCCTCCAGGTAGATCCAGAGGTTCTGGACTGTCATCCAGTTTTCTATGATATCAGTGGTGTTGGAGAGATTCTGAACCCACTTCTGAATCTGGGCTTTAAACGGGGTGTTGTACCTGGAAAACAAGTCAAATCAACATGCAGACTTAGATTAAACCGTACACAGTGACAGCTTGTATGGTTGCTCACAGTCCTGTTATTAAGGATGATGACACACCTGTTGCTCATGAGAGACCCCAAAACCATCAGGCTGTCCTCCATGCTGGTGATGATCTCTGATGTGCTGTCTCCTCTCAGCAGCAGTTCTCCGCGAGTCTTAAAGTTGGCAAACGTGAAAGTCTTGTTGTCCCACTCTGCGATCACCTGCTTCAGCTTCTGCTCAATGTCCCGCTCTTTCACCGCACTGATACAAATATCCTGCATAAGAAAACCCCAATTTTTTAAGATGCTGGAAAGAAATCATTCTAGAAAAAGTCAATATTACTTTTATTATAATCCCTATATAATTGTACATTAGTATACACAGTATGTAAATGCTGCATTGGCAAAGCATAGTTCATTCTTACCTCAATCTCCTCCTTATACTTGAGCAGTGGAGCCTCCATGATGTTGCGCAGTTTGAATGTGTCTGTCTCCACCTCAAAGGTATGTCCAGTCACCTTGGTGCAAAAACAAGACAGATGGTGGTCAAAGTGTGAAAATGAGTCTACTGTCTATTCATACTCAATGTCAAGACAGCTATAATCGATATTATTACGGAGGTATGAGGAGAGTTGGTGATCTCTTATAAAGAAAAATAATGGCTACCTGCAGTGGGATGTTGGTGACCTTGTCTCACTGACCTCAGTAATTCTCTTCCAGTGGCGAGTCATCATGGCCTTGTTAGTCATGAGCTCCAGCAGGGGGCAGCATTCACTGAACTCATCGATCGTTTTTTTCAGGTCCAGGAAAGCCTGCCACTCCTTCAGAGCGCGGGGGAGCTTGCGACACCTGATAGTTAACGAAAACAACAGCCAATGAACTCATAGTCGACAACCGTCGCCCAACCAGGGGATTCATTTTGCACAAAACAAAGTCCTGAAGGTGTGTTTCCTTTTGACACGCATATGCACAGGAAACTTTTGCACAGTCACACGATGTACCCAGCCCAAAGTAACACTTCTAAAACTGACAGACAGCATTTCTGCCAGAGGAAAGAGCTGTCCCGTCTTCTCCGACTGTTACGTCAGCACATATTTCCCTTGTGACCGCCTACAACCTTCAGCTAGTCTCACACTGTCAGGGAAACACAAAATGGGAGTCATATTAAAAATGACTTTTTGCCCTTTGACTTTAAATTCTCAGAGCCTCTTTCCCCTTCAATTTTCCTTTGTCACGTGCACGACGAATAAACCCTTGTAGAGGACAGAGTGCACAGATAGACGCGAATGGAAATGGTGTTACTGAAATCCTTCAGAGCATTCATGCAGAGAAAAAGCATTTTATAGGATAATTTCAGGGGAAAGACTTTGCATCAAGGACACACTAATGGAAACCATATCACTTTTCCTCTTCTTCCTTTTCTTTCTTTCTTTGAATGTGATGAATGGTCACTCACTGTCTATGGACACATAAAACCATGAAGAAACTTTTTTTTCAGTTTTGTAAGGGGAAAACTCCTCATTAGTTGAGCTCAATTTAGTATACTTTTATTTGTTTCAAGGTGCATGATATGTCCTCAGGTGTCCTCTGTGTAGACAAATGCAGAATTTGAATACAACAAGGACCCATCCAGAGAAAAAAAGAGAACTAACAGAGGTCTAAAACGTCACATGAAACTTTTAAACGGAGAATTAAGATTAATGTTGCAGTAAATAAACTGTCCAACCTCGTCTGAAAGTCCAGTAGCTCATTATTAATCTTCTCGATGTGAATGTCAGCCCACAGGATGTCATAGTAACCGTTGACTGTTTCGATGACACTGTTGTAAAGGCCGTACAGCTTCTGCAGCAGAGCCAGCTGCTTCCTAATCTCCAGCAGCTGCGGATGCTGGGTAACTGGAAGTCCGAAAAGCTCCTCTCCACCTGTGTAAGTGATGTACTTCCTGAAGAGGTTGTCAAATCGATTCTAAAGAAAAATGGCAGCACAGTGATACAGATTAAAATGTGTGATTCTTCATATATAAATTCAAACATGGTCAAAATAAAGCAGGAGAAGTTGAGCTGGAAAAAAGAAAATGATAAATAAATATATCTTTGGGCATAAATATCAGGTCAATTTCCACACCTAAATTACAAACACACTGTTAACTCTCTGGTAGCAAACCTGGAACATGATGAGTCTATCACTGGCATCCTGAGGGGCCAGCCCCACCACCATGGGGCCATCCTGAAGCAGAGGGGAAAAAGTAATAAAATAATTCATTAAAAACCTATACTTTGATGTCTCACTGTGAAAAAATCAGTTGAACTATAGTGTCTATGCTGACTTCACTGTTTTAGTCGCTGACTCTTTCCCAATTGTTTGTATTCGATTTGTACATTTTGTATTTGATAATCCAGATAATGATTATATAGTTTTATAACATGTAAACATGTAAATGTTATGGAATTTAGTGGAGGTTCTGTTCTAATATCTCACATTAAAACTAATCAAGTGGTGTTAATTATCCATCCATTAGCGACACCTTTTATATTTGGATGTTTGTGTGGAGGGCTGGTGCTGATCCCAGCTGACTCTAGGCAAGTGGGGGCGGGGTCAAATCAGGACAGGTTGCCAGTGTATCACAGGCATAATACAATGTAAATTGTGTTATAATGTAAATAAATTAATGACGGGATGGGAATTTAGCACAATAATGTATTTGTAGCTGGTTGTGAGGTCTTTGAGTGTTGTATGTACACTCGAATCTTGTCTTGTCTGTCTCTCTCTTTTTTTTCTTTACCTTCCCATAATCCTGGTAAAAGTGCTGACAATCTTCCAGGAAGGTCTCCACGTTGCTGACCAGCTCTCCTCTGAAATTGGGCTGCAGGGCCACCAGCTCGTTCTGTACTTCTGTGCTGCGGGAGAGCAGCTTCTCCCAGGTGTAACGCAGCGTGTCCACTTTATCTGCCTCCTCTTTTGCCACTGACAGCTCATACTTAAGAAGCATGGCATAGGACTCCTGTGAGGAGAGGGGGAAAAAAAATGGTGTTTCACCTGACATTTACAAATATTAACAAATCGTACACGCATAAACATCTTGGCAATTAAGATAAGATACAGCTTAACTGATGGATGCCAAATTTATTAAATGTTACTTTAAACATGCTTGAGTTTAACTTCCTGCAATTTCCCCAATGCCGCCGAGTCTCTTTTACAGGATTTAACATGAATGCTTTTACAAACATTATTCAATGGATGTGATTTCAGTTAATACAAGAAATGCTCTGATGTATATCACTGAAAGCATGTAGGCCCTTTCCAACTGTGCAAAATATTTGTGTGTGTGAAGGAGCTCACTACTCTGCTGTATGAATGGCAAAATGCTGTGCATTACCTCTATGGGACCAACTTGAAAATCAATGGATATTTGGTGCTCTCTGATCTCCTTGAGTGCTGCCATGGCAATGCGAATGTCATCCAGGTCTTTGATCTGTCGATTCAGTTTCTTTCCTGCCTCATCAACGAAAGCAAAGATCTGCTCCATCTCGGAGCGATACTTCCTGTTGCAGTACAGTCCGTAGTCCACCATCCAGTTCTTGGTTTCAGCGGTGAGGGACATCTTCAGGTCCGCTGGTGGAAAGACACATGTGAGCATGCAGAGATCGATTGGGTTTCTGTGAAATTTTCTTCAGATCCATTATGAAAGCAAGACAGTGATGATGCTATAAGTACAGAGACCAGCTAACAAAGGTTCAGAAAACTGCAACTCAGTCTAACCTGTGAATAGAGCCAAAGCTCCTACAGTAATGTACTCCGGTTCAGAGTTTATTTCTAGCTCCAGATCTTTGTAGAAAAGAATCTGACTCTCAAACTCAGATAGCAAAGGACTTCCCTGGGTGAATCTGTAAAAAACAAACAAACAAAAAAAACAGCATGATGGTTTGTACTGTTTTCACTGGCAGTAACTTAAACTGAAACTGTTCTGTTCTCATTGGAGAAGTCAGATATGAGCCATACTTCTGCATGGTGTCTTCACGGTCCTTTCTCCAAATGTGATGGTAACGGCTAAAGCGATGTAGAGCAGTCATCACTTCCTGCACAATAAATATAAAAGCACTTACATAAGAAATGGAAGGCATTACATTTTCTATAAATCTGGCCTTTATCAATTTACAGGGGAAATGATACAGGAGAAAATAATGTGTGCATGCATCTTTAATTGGTTCTGTACAGGTTTGGCCAACAAAGTGTGTGCTTCAGTGAAATGTTCTTTACTTTCTTTAAGTTAAGTTCTTTAAGCCCTTGTACCTTTTTGGTGGAGCTGATGGAGGTGCTGAGAACAGACACTAGCTTGACTATCTCTTTGTTCTCAGACACACTCTTGTAGTAGTTTCTGGCTTGGAACGGGATAGCCTGGATCACAGATGCTGAAATGTCTGACGTGCTGCCATCTGGAAAGTATAGCGTTAAGTACAGAGGTCATGTTGTTGTTAGAATTAAAAAATTTGAAACTATACATCAATACAGGATTTTTTGCTGCAACAAAGGTTTGTGATGAGGCTAAATGTAAAGGTCGGGTAAACATAAAATCCCCTTTTGTTGTTTTATAGCCTTGTTAATATATTTATGAAGTCACTAAATCTTGAAATATCACATAATAACCCATTAACATACAGTTTCCTCGATGTTAACCAAGGCGCAAAATGACTGAAAGGGCTGCTTTATTTGTGTGAGATTTTAAAATGACTTTGTGTTTAAATATCTTCTTCCTCAAAGCCACTGACATATTCAAGTAATTTCCCTCAACACGTCTTTATCTGCTCTTAATCAGACGGGGCTTTGCTCTGCTGAGCTGTGAAATAAGAAGATCTGATTATCATGACTGTGGTGCAGTGGCTAATAATCAGTGTTCTTGTCTGCATGTTGGAAACAATGTGGATAAATCACACTGAAGTGAAAAACTGGCAAACTGCTGAGTTAGGTTAAGTTAGGTGAGGTTTCATGTCCTCTCATACCGGCCAGGCTTCTGTATGTTGTTGCTCCGTCCTCCGATTCACTCTCAGAAGTGTCCTGTTTCAGAGCTGCCATCCGTCTTTCATTCATTTTCCTCTGCAAAAGGGAAAACAAATTAAGGACATTACTAAGGGTTTTCTTGATAATCTATATAGGACCAGTCAGGAAAAATAAAGTTATCATTAATTATCTACTTGTCACAGATTATTGCTTCCTCAATCAGATGAAACTCACCTTAGAGATCCTTTCTTTGCTCCACTGGCTGACTCCTTTGCTGACGCTGACTATGCACTCTACCGCCCGGTTTAGAGCCTGCTGGACCTCCTCCAGAGCTGGAATCATGGCGATGTTAGGGATGGAGAGGACCACGTTGACTCTGAAGATCGCCTGCTGACCGCTGCTTTTTCCACGACTGGGAGAGTCGCCCTCAGCTACAGAGGGGAGAGAGAAATAGCTATGATGTGATTTAAAGATCAACACTTTATGAGCTCAGCAAACGAAAAAAACGGTGTACCTCACGTGCCAGAATTCATGACACCTGAATGAGAATTGTATTAAAAAAGACAAGGATCTCTATTTATCGAGCAACCTGTTGTTTGATATTCACCCGAGCATCAGGGTGAAAATCAAACAACAGGTTGTTTTTATAACATATATACAGTGCACTTTGCTGCCACACTTTCTCTCGAGTGAATGCTCTCCAGAGTGAGATTGCAATCATCTGCCGAGACACAGGGGCCATACAGTGCAGTGGTAAAAGGGCTTGCACTTATATAGTGCTTTTTAAGTCTTCCAACTACTCAAAGCTTTACAATAGATGTCATCCACCCCATTCACCAACACATTCATACACCAGTGAATGGACAAACATTAACCAATGGCTGTGGTCAAATATTCACTTTGTACAACATATAGAGTTGTGTGGTTTAGAGATTGGAGGGCTGCTGGCATTATAAAAGTGCATAATATATGGTACCTGTGTGATGCATTAAAGTCTTTTCATCCATTAGAGAAAGAGTTTTTAACCCCTGAAACAAACATCAGGACTTATATGAACTGAACTTTTGTAAAAGTAGAGAAAAGTAAAGAAAATAGGATTGGATATATACACATATACTGTGCCACTGTTTCATTAACTGTTATTTTGAACCTCCAAAAATTGCTTTTACAGCTTGACATGCTTTGTGTGAAATAGTTTATATGTTCTATATTAAGATTACACAAGACACACCCAAGAAATGCATGAGTGAGGAGGCGTGGATGCGCTTGCGCAGCATCTCCAGCGTGTTGCGTGTCAGTCTGAGCAGAGCATCCACGTTGCGGTGGTTGAAGTAGGAAAGCAGCTCCTGGGCTTCCTCCTCCATCACTTCCATCAGGTCCCTCTTCTTCTTCCTCCTCACCAAGGGGGAGGAAGGGCCGACGCTGGCTGGAGGCACCAAGGTGTTTCTCGAGAAGAGGCGGCCCTCTGAGCGGCCCTCGTCTTCACCTGAGATGCAAGACGTGATGTATTTACAGTGAATGTGAACCCTGTCAGCTAATGTTCCTGTGAATAATGAGGAATATCAAATGTGAAGTAACCCTAAGCTCTAACACAGCAAATACAAACAAAAACTACACAGTAACTCTGCTTTATCAGTATATGGATCTCTGATTCACGACGGTAAAAGGCAGGACATCAATGAAAGTTAAATCAATAAAGTTATAACACGTGGCCTTATTAGTTGTGCTACTTGACATTAATTTTCCCTCTTCTCATATGTTCTACTGCACTTTCACCACATCGTATTCTATTTGATCTCAAGAGGGAAATATTAGCATACCTTCGCTGTCAATGTGGTCTATGGTTTTGCTTTCAGCGCAGCTCTCTTCCTCAACCTTCTCCACCTCCTCTCTCTGATTGTGGTCAAACTCCAGCAGCATGTTGATCAGTTCATTAGCAGCCTCTTCCACTAATGAGCTCTTAGTGTGGAGACTCTGGGCTTGTTTTATACACAGGTCCTATACACACGTCAGACATGTACATTAAATACGGCATATAAGGGTTTCACAGCTTATCCAGTATAAAACTCATAATCATTATAACATACAGAATACTACTTCCTCTGCAGTGAGTGTATCACTCACATAAGAACTTAGCTGCGATAACTTAGCAGATCTTTCATCGCATGAATAAATCATGAAAGATTGCCTGCAGAACTAACTGCTAATGAACCAAATGGTGCACATAAGCAGGGCCACAAGAAGTATATAAGCAATATATTTAATGGAGAGCATGCTATTCTATACATGTTGTACAAAGGCCAACATTAATTTAATGAATTAATAATCATAACATTTCAAAGTACAGCACCGGGTGGGGATTGGGGTGTTGCATAACTTTGAAAGTCTTAGTGAAAGAAGAACTTCAGACTGAAAGTAAGACTTTATTTTTGTATTTATTTACCCTGGTGGTCTGAACAAACTCTTCACAGGTGACTGGTTCTTCCTCCGGCAAAACACACAGTGTGGATCCGCTCATCTCCTGCAGTACCGCATCTATCCTAAACTCCACTAAGTCGTTCACCCTGTCCATCAACAGCTCCAGGTCAACTGGAGAGACGAGAGAGCAAGAGGAGGAGAGGGACACATGCAGACAGGAGTGGAGGGAAAAGGTTTGGCAAGCAGTGGAGGAAGGGGGAAAGGTGGGAAAGGTGGCAAATTTACAAAGAAGTGTGGAGCACATAGAGTGACAGCATGTGAGCGTTACCTCAGAGAACACACACACAAACGCCGAGTACACAATGAATCCATTAATGTAAATTTGATCAGATGCTGCCAATGCTGAGTTGCAGGATGTCTCATGTGTCAGCATGTGGGACATTGATCTCGCTGGATTTTTTTTTTTCTTTTTTGCTTACCCAAAGCCTTGTCAATGCGGCCAAGGTACTTGTCTATGTTCAGAGATGTCCAGTTGAGAGAGGTCAAACCCAGCTGTATAGCCTCATCCACCTGTCAAGTCAGCGAAGTATGATGATGCACTTTGTGAAGTAGCTGCTGTGCAAAGTCAGTTTCATTTGGTCGTAGATACAATATCACAGTGAATTCAGATTCAAACAAAAGCTCTTGTATTTGAATGACCAAACCAATAGGAAAAAGTAAAAATGACTATATATGATTTAAAATGACTATTCATATCTAAAACAGAATTCATTTGGATACAGGTTGAAAATTGCATTTCTAAGTAGCTTTAAAAACCATGAAACCCAGAATAAAAACACTAATGTTTTCTTATTTAACTAATTATTACTGCATAACCAGCTTCAGCAAAGATGGTTAAATATTTTAACAAGCTTGAAGATGTGCAATTACTCATTTTTTCATTCCCTGTGAAAAATGTGTGTGCGTCATACATATGTATAATCCCATCTTGTCACCGTTACATTACACAAGGAAGGTCAGGCTCTCCTTCACATTTCTTTTTCTGCTTCTTCTTTTTGTGCACAGTCCAATAATGGTCATTGTAAATGAATTTCTTTCCTTTTAGGCTATTTAAAAACATTTCCATTTTACTATTACATCCAGTAGGAGATTCAATTAAATTCAATGACAGCAATACAATGTCCTCGAAGTCCACCTTACAACAAAAGTTAGGTTGGTAGGTAATATAGGTTAGACTTATATTAATTTTACATTTATGAATACCACTATTCCAAAGAAATAAAGAAGTGATGATGTACAGTAAATGCAACTAGAGTTATACCATAACAACATCTTACCTTCGCTACATGCGGCATGGCCAGCTGTTCAAAAGCACTCTGAATCTTAGCACGCACTCTAGTGTTTTCAGTCAACATTAACTGAAAAGAGAAATATATTAATACATTATGTAATCACTCATAACAGTGTGGTCAGTATTGATGTATACATGACAAAAATGTTGTATAATAACTCTCATTGTCAGTCTAATTTAATTAATATGTTCATATCAAATTTACTATACTGCACATACATACTGCACATTTATATCTATTTCTCATACAAATTTGTCTGAGGTAACTGTCTTTTATGTTTCTAGATAAATAGAAGGTCCACATTAGCCCCTGCTTTTTAAAAGTATATGTATTTGCGTAAACTGTGCATAACATCCACCTGTAATTTGTTGTAGGTCTTTTTGAGGGTGTCCTGTTTCTGCTGCAGCAGAGCAGCAAAGGGTGGGATCTCCAGATTCATCCTAGTCATGCAGTTGGCCTCCCTGATCTGAGTCAAAATCTCCGGATCAAAGTTTACAAAGAGCTCCCCTGTCTCAGGAGACCGAACCAGCAGGGAGGCCTGAAGGCCAATCCGGGCATCCTCCATCTGGGCAGCAGGTATCAAGGTGGGTTGGTTAGTTGAGTGTGAAAGGAAAGATGAGAAGAAGAGGGAACATTATATAGGTATATTATATCTTACTGTTCTAATGTGAAATGTTCTGCTCTTGTTTGTCTGTAGTTTACATATTTTTACCCTGTCTCCCTTCACCTTTTTCATCCAGCTGTGATGATAAATCATCTCAAACTCCAACAGGACCCTCGCTACCCTGTTATAGTTCCTGATGATCCTCTTGGCCTCTGGTGTGGAGAGAACTCCCGGATGCTACAACAGGATAAAACAGTGCTGTACAACTTAAAAAGGAAAAATACATTCAAATGTTTACGTTAATCTACAAAAAACAACACCCTGACCCAGCCAAATGTCTTTGTGGCAGGCAGAAATCCGATATTACCTGTTGAAAGAGCTCCATGGGACCCTGGATCCTGCTGGACATCTGCCGAGCCCACATGATACGGCCCGCCACGGGGGGCAAGTCCCGGCCAATTGGGGGGTCCAGTTTCTGCTTCATGTAGATGCGGGAGACCATTTCTATGTCCCGGCCATAGTTCTGCAGAATGCGCTGGTACTTCTCATCAATGCCGAGGTCCGGGATGCCAAGTCTGTTTGTGGTGAGTCCAAAAATACAAGTAGTTGCATAACAGCAAAATAATAAAAAAAAAGATAGCCAGCATTAGAAGAACTGAATAAATAGCAATGAAATAAATAAAATAACAGCAGTTGCTTCTTTTCCCATCAGTGTCTTCTCAGGAAGACCTCGGTCATAGCAGGAAACACACAGGTGTAACTAATGACATCTACAATGGGGCCATTTCATTTCCATGAACCTATAAACCACGCCGTTGAGACACTACGTATGAAAATAAAACACTGAAGCGGGCAAACTGATTGCTGCTGTGTTACTAGTTACATCATTTAATGAGATGAAATGTCCACAATGAGAAAGGTCCATTCAGAATCCTAATGTTTCATTATTTCAGCCATTTCATTAGGAAGTTGTTTAAACCCGAGAAGCCTTGTGGAGGCAATTAACTCGTACTAATTAGCTGGTAGGACAGAGAATTAGCAGCGTGCTGAGGACCAGACAGAAATACTTGGTTAGATGAATATGCGTTACCTTTCAAATTTCTTCAGCACATTGAGAGCTCTCTCTGTGTTTTGAATTTTTTCAAAGGTGCTGTCCATGAAACTCTTCAGCTGATTCTGGAAAACCAGCGACAAAAAAAATATTCACAAAGGCAACAGAGGAATGAAACTTGCATAATGTCGGCATGCACAAACTGAACTTCACTGACATCTCTTTGACTCTGTTTGTTTTGTTGTATGTGGAATATAAATACTTCATACTAATCCCAGTGTTGCCTCGCCCAACTTGAGCAGAAGTCTAATCAGCCATAATGAGTCAAAACACCTCTGTGCATATGAAGCCCCATTAACTGTACTGCACACTGCAGAGGAAACTTCCTAATTAGCTGTGTCTGTAATATTTCACTCACATGAAGCTCAGAGGTGCTTTTGCAGAAATCTTCATAGTCAACATCAAAGTCAGTCCGTCTCTGGTCGAGGAAACTGTAATGTTTTTTCTTCATGTTCAGCACGATGGCCTGTAACACAAACACACAGACAAAAATTAAACCTCACTCTTCTGCTGCCGTCAAACCTGAGCTGGGAAATACTGCTAATCTGTCTTGAATGACTCTTTAATCTCAATTCCTTTACCAAATGGATGTCATCACACTGATGTTGACAACATATAGTCTTAATCTAGAAGTTAATCCAGGCTTTACAGTAGAAAAGGACAAACAGAATGTATTGTGACAGAGGAAATGTAACACCAAAAGCTAAAATCGTACTGTCAACTTGTACAAAAAGAGAGGACTGCAATCTATTTTAATCCAACTCTGTCTGGTTTGATGAAAAGACTGATGAAATCCTAGCAGCTACACTGGACAGCATGCATAACATCTAGTAAATATCCACAAAGAAAATAACAGAGTTGGCTTTCCATTCATGTTCCATGCAGTTAGTATTGTCATGTTGTTATCAAGTGGTGTATACAGTGATAAAATTCATACATGTTAAATATTACCACTCTATGCTGTCAACTATGATAATGGGCCATGCATTACTAAAGGTTGAAGACATTACCTCCCATTTTCCCTGCATTTCTGCAGTCTGTATATCCAGTGAAGCAGCAAGAAACAGATAGTTCACATCAATATAATCTCAAGGGAAAACATTTAACAGATAGGCTATTTGAAAAAAATCAATGTTGTTCTCACACAATGGCTTTTTGAGATTTTACATTTAGTGAGTCATTCTCCAGCTTATAAACATATGTTTTTAACCATTTGTAGATTCCAGGTATAGATTTTAATTTGAAAGCGTCACTGCTGTCGTCCGCCGTAGCCACCTTACATTTTCTACCCACTGACAAATTCCAACATCAGTGAATGGCAGAAGAAATACAAGCTCAGCTGGATAGCAGTGGCATTTCATCACTTAGTCTTATCAAAAATGTTTTATCAAAAATGTCTTGACAACAATCTGATCTAACACCACCCACCTGAAACCTGGTGGCCATGGTCTCCAGTCCCTCAATCTTTGAGTCCTGCAGGGCAGAGTAGGTGGAAATGGTGCTGAACATTTCGAGGATCTTGTTGAGTCGTCGCTGGAACGTGTCAAACTTCCCAAAAATGTACATCTCGCTGAAGTCGAACTGTCTCTCTGAGGGAGTCTGTTCCAGTTTCTCCTTGGTTTTATGGAAGTATTGTTGGTACTCCTAGAAGTTGAAAACAAAACTGGTCACTGTCAGTCACGTTATGGTGGTAATAATCGCTGATTGAAAAGTAACCTTGCTTCCTTTCTTCGCATGTCTTGACATGTATCAATAAGCAGTATCCAGTACCTGGTTGAGGTGGATGGCAGCTTTAATTTTGTCAGCTACAACTTGCTGAGGCTGGTCCCATATTGAGTTAGCGCCATTATTAGTGATGTAGGCCTTGCAGGCGGTGATCATCTGGTTTGTCACCTGGAGATATTGAGGAGCGTAGATGAAGATAAGAATGTGAATTCACTCCAACAACTTGCGACTACACGTGTGGCCAAAGTAATTAAATATTAAGAGATGATATCGGAAAGGACAAAAGGACACTTTTCTCTGAATAAGTCCATGAAACAGTCAGTCATTTATATTCTGTTCACATCTATTCACAAATTGAACAAATAATTTGTACACTGGGATGACAAAAATGGAAATTTTCCTAAAACTTTGGCCATAACACTTGTTTTTCATTCTGGGTTAATGTAATGCCCTTAGGCAATGATTTAATGTTACAATGGTGCATTTGATTCATCCACAAAAACATGAAAATTAAAGTTCTCTGGGTTCAAATGAAGACAATATACAAACAGCTTTGCTGAATCCCATTGTTGATTACAATACAAACCTCTTCATCATTGTTGTATTGTGCTGAATAGTAACCGCTCCTACCTTAACAAAGAGCGATGTAATCTTTTCTGATGTGTTGTAGTAGCGAGAAATACTGTGAATCATCCTGATGGCATTGATAAGACCTGGAATTGCGTCCACCATGGATACCTGGAGTGAAACAGAAATCATAGGTTGTGAGTGTGCAACTCACGTCTAATTACATGCATTTGCATACATGGGATACTCAACAGTATCTGTGTAAACACACCATTTTCACAACATGAATACAGCATATGCGGTTTGCTTTTAATGCAGACAACTACAACTACAACTGTAAAGAGATTAAACATGTTTCTCACAGGGTCACTGTTGTAGAGAGGGTCACAAAACCTCTCCAGGCTGTAGAGGTACTTGACATTGTCTTTGGCCTCGTTGGCTGCATCAGTGATCCTGGTGTCCAGTTCACGCCAAGACTAGACAAAACAAACCTTTGTTTTACTTGACATAAAACTGTTCAGTGTCATACTGAACATGACAGCCATCGTTTTACACAAAAGACTTTTGTAATTGTAATTGTAATTGTAATTGTAAAAACATTAAAAGTGTGTCCCTGAGACTGACCTTTATGAGTTTAGATTTGGCCATCAGGAGCACACCCAGCACAGCTTTGACATCAGGGCTCTTAAGTTGGTCCAGAAGGTAATTGAAGCGAGACATTCGTTTCTTCCAGTGGTCCAGCTCAGCACGAGGACCAAGATCATCTGCCTCCTTTCTCAGTTGGTCACTCTCAGCCAGAACCTGAAGAACAGTGGTATTTTATCTCACTGGAGTTGATTTTACTGGACCTCATATATTTATATATCCAGAGGAATATTTGTTGAACACTTAATTTGTTCACCTTCGCCTGACTGCACATTCAAAGACATTTAAAACAAGCTTGGATCTGAGAATCTGGCTATAAACTTCTTTGCACAACACAAAGTAAACAACTTTACAGACAGTTTGAGGTGACCTTCTTACCTGTTATTTTACATGTCTCACCTGTTCAATCTGTTTGATCCAGACTTTCATGCATTCCTCTATCTTTTCTGTGGTCTCTGTGCTGTTGGCTGCTGCCATGTAGTCTGATGGGCCTTTCAGCACCCTCAGGTCAAATGTGTCACACTCTTTCAGTGTAACCTGGAGGCAAACCACAACGTGCTTTAGTTTAGCTGCTATTTCTATCACACATTTTGATTGTACATGTGTCTGTGTGTGCTCATGGAAGTTTCTGCATGAAATATAATAATACCTTTTCTTGTAGGCTCTCCTGTGCTCCAGCCAGAACAGACACAAAGCTTTCCAGTGATGATATGAAGTCCTGTTTGACAGCTTTGGCCTGAGGACTGGCCAGCTCCCCCCAGCCGTGGTTCATCTTCCTCAGCGTTGGGATGAAGATATCAGAGAGCAACTGCTCTACACTTTTTAAAAGACCCACCTCTGTTGTGTCCAGCATATTGAAATTGACATCCTAGAAAGACAAAATTGCAAATAGAAAATAAATAATAATGCAACATTTTATTGAATCTGAAAATGCAACGTTGCAATTGTAACTCCTGAATTTATTTAATTAAATAACTAAATGTAAATTAAATGTTACATGTATTACATTTTTTAAAATTTATTTATTAATTTGATTTATTACAAACCAATACTGGTACATTTACACTGCTCTCTGGTACAGCAGGTGATTTAGTGGGAAATGTGTACAACTCTTTTTCACTCACACACACACCAAAGTTGCCCTTCCTCCCACTATCGCTGTGAGGGCCTTGTAGCAAACATGCTCTGTTATCAGTGGTGATTAGCTTTGTTGCCGACAGCAGGTGATCAGCAATAATCAATGGTCAAAACAGCCCGTGGTATCAGAGTGCTAATGTTGCACTCTCCACTGTGTCTGCATTAATTGAGACACAGTTTATCACAAATTGGGCTCAAAGGGAAATCACTGCCAAAGCAAAAAGAATCCAACGTCCTTTTGTCATTGAAATCTTTTGTTACACTGAGAGTCTGTTTACATTTTGTCATAAAAGTGAAGTACATAGCAGATGGCTCCACCATAGAAAAATATTTCCTTCCACTTCTTTATTTTCTAAAATGCATATACTTTATTTCATTCCCAGATTAGCTATTTGGCTGTTATGCTGTATAACTGGATGGATACGTTTGCAAAACATGGTGACTCACTCTGTGTATGTTCTCAGAGGTGATTGCTTTAGAAGTGTTGGCTCTGGTGAAGAAGACACAGACTCCGGTGAGAGCCACATCCCTCCCGTCTGTCACAAACACTTTCGACTTCTTGCTGCGACCAGGCTGCTGAGCAACAAGCTGGGAGGGCGCCGATGCTGCTGCCGATGCTGCTGCCGATGCTGCTGCTGATGCTGCTGCATTAAAGAATTGGACATGGAAACAACACAATGTATCATGACTTGATTTCACACTGCGATCCTGAAAATGGGGAGGTGAATTGAATTATAATTGATTTTGGAGACCCTATTGAGGACAATACCGCTGTGACTTTTGACGCAAACACAGGTTAATAAAGGCAGGTGCAGCAGTTACGTAAAGTCTACACATTTCATGCATTTTTGACATGGTAAGTGTATATTTTCACATGTTTACCTGGTTCGACTGGCTCACTGTCTTGGTAGTAGAACATGAGGTGGGGGAGACCGTCAACCACAAAGAACTGCTCCATGCGTTCAATCTGTGAAAAAATAATAATACAACTTTCATTCTAGTCATAGACAAGCAGGCTCCTAAAGTGAGAGACATGAAGTACCTACTGAAGATATACAGGTGAGAAAAATGCAACCACGGCCAAATTATTTTCGTGACGCTAACATAACTCATGTTCATTTTAGTTCTCCTTTAGTGAGGCTGCTGGGTTTTTTTTTTACAAAAACACAAACACTTAGGAATGCATTGTGTATAAAAACACAGTACCTGATTCCCCTCCAGTATGGCATCTTCCACATCAGCTTTCTCCAGTCCCAGACACGAGGCCACAATGCTGAGGACGTAGTCATGTCTCCCATCCAGCTGTGCCCGCTTTGCTTCACGCTCCTCTTTCAACTTTTGCTGAACAGAATACACAGACAGTTTTAATTCATGTTAGAATGGGGTGTCAAGTTACTTTTCAACTGCATGAAAATAGTATATATTCATTTGTGATTGAGTGAGTACTGAATTACTGAAAATTGATGGTCTGAGCTGATAATTTATCTCAGCTGAATTCAGCTCAGCTCTGGTTCACTGATTACACAAAATATCATACTCTTCAATCATATGATAAGAGGGCAAAAAGCCATTTATTCAGATTTCACATACTTGGTTTGTAGTGATAAGGCTATTGGTAATAACAAATGACTGAAGTCCTCCTGTGGTCCTGCACTTTTTCCCAGACATCATTTAAATAAAAATCCCCTCAAAGAACTAGTTATTCCAAGTCCATATTCCATTCAATGTATCTAAAAAAAGTTTTTAAAAAAAGGTACGTGAATAATCCTCAGTATGCACGGAGTCCTTCCATAATTATAACTTCACTCAGAAATGAGCAAAAACACCTGAAACTGATGTAAGCATTCCTTCAAAGTTTTCAAATCCTACTTCTGAGACTCCTATGACTGAATTGGCGTCCATCCAAAGTCTGAAAAACTCTGGTTTCTTTGAAAGGATTAAACAGAAACACAGCCAGTTTACAACGGGCTGTGTCGTGCAATTAGGATGGTGGGACAGTAACAATAACCACAATGGGTTGCCAGGTGACGCTGCCTAGTAACACGGGAACAAGGTCAGCCAATAAATTAAATGAAACCTGGAGTTGCGTGGTGTGGCAGCTGCAGTGTGCAGCATTTAAATTCTCTCATTTAGCCTTCCTTTTGACTTTCTAGAAATTAAACAGGATGACAAGAATAGTACTTTCTGGCTTAAAATACTTTTTGCATTGACGTCACTGTGGTCAGACCACCTTTTTAAAAGCGCTTCTTCTGCAACAAAGCAGGAAACGTCTCACTGGCCTTGCCAAAAATAGAGCACTTGAGAGGAAGCTCTTTCATATACCTGTTTGGATAATTGTTAACAACTGGATTAAACTTTAACTTTGAGGATGACACATTAGGTGATCAGGTTTCTCTCTGGCAGTGTGCACCTTTTTGTCTCCTCTCTCTTCCTCGTGTATTTAAGCACACATCCTTGTGAGTGTATGCACTTCACAGAATAGTGATTTCACTGTTGTGTAGCCTTATCCTCTGTTTATCTGGGGTGGGGGTGTTCACACCAACTGAAAATCATTAGTATACACTGGAGCACAGGACGTGGTGTACATGCAAGTACCCTGGCCGAGTCCCTGTGGACTGCATAGAGAATCAGATTGGACAGAAGAGAAGTGAAAGGATGTGAGGGATAGATCAGGTAGAAGCCTTAAAAGGAATATGCACAGAGAAGATCCTAAAAGATAAGGTGGCTGATTAGGCAGACATAAAGCAATGGAGGAAGAAAAAGAGCTGAATACACAAGCAAAAGCAGCTACAAGGGACGTGGAGTGCTGATGAAAAGGATGACTGACTGAATGCCCAAAAAGACAGGAGGGCAAAGATTGAAATATGGGATCAGTTGCTGTGCACGATGAGGGAAAAGATAACAGGGAAGCAAGAAGGGGTGAGCGACAAGTAAACACCTGACAGACAAAGAAATGGACTTGGATATAAAGACAGAAATAGACAGTTCTGCTTACAAGTAAGAGTGGTCGTGATACGGGGTATTGATTCTTGTTAGTTAGAGCCTGGGGGGGTCAGTCACGTGAAGACAAAGTGAGGTGGAGCATGCCAACAACCTCACAAGCTGTGTATGTGTGTCAGCAAGGTTCTAGTGAGAGCAGAGACACATTAGCACATTAGACGACAACCACACTGACATTCAAGTTTGTATTGCAGCACAAGTCGAGTAACGTTTTTCACACAGGTGAACATTTTACTTATAATTCATATAAACAGACATTGTATTGGTGTCACTGCTCTGTTATAATTCACTCCTGTAAAGCATCTTAAATGTGAGAGAAATTATCTTTTATAACCACCCATGTGGAACATTGGTGCGCGGCTCACATGTGTACACACTGTACGTGACACCAACTGTGCCATTTAAATTTCTACACAGGTGATCTCATTTCAAGATTAGCCGTCTTCAAATTTGCCTCCCCAGATGAGAAGCATTTTGCAGGGCTGAGAAGCTGCATTCAATTTCCAGCCTTGCATCCAAAACATAAAAATGATGCCTGCAAAAGTATTTTTAACATTCTAGATGTCATTTTAAAATAGTGCAGATCTTAAAATAAATTTAGAAAAACTGCTGTAGAACTCTTTGTCAATGAATCACAACAACCTTGTTATAGTCTCTGGAGATACACAAACACACACACACACACACACTCACATCACAGGTCGACCATAAAAAAAGCATGCCAAGCCATCGGTTGCTGGGCGACCAGATGTTTCACACCTTCCCTCTGCTTTTATTCCAAATAGTGCGAGCAGCCAACTCATCCTTCAGGCCAGAGACGAACAATACGACGTGGTGCAGATTATTCAAACGAGCCGACTCTGAATGCAAACACACAAAAATACACTAACCGACAGCAACAGGCTGCAGCAATGACAGACGGCCGCACAAATACAGCCGCATTTTGTTATTCCCGTAACTCAGAATCCAGCACTGACAGAGCCCTGTAATAACAGCCACAACATTAATATCTTTCAGAGGCAAACAAAGCCCCGTACTGAGATAAGCTATGGCGAGACTGACAATCCCTATAATAAACAAACTGGGGCTTGTGCAGAGAAAAAAAATGTGCGGCAAGACAGTTTGGCATGAACACAGACTGATAATGTCTCTAATATTTAAAAAAGCCATTCAAAATGTTTCCACAGCCCTGCCAAAAGTCAAATAAACACAGAAAATAATTTTAATCCAAATGTTCTGGGGGATAGAGACACAAAAATACACGCTGTCAAAGTCAACACAGTAGTTGTGGAATAAAGTTTTACAGCTACTTTTGTCCATTTCATTCCCTCATTCTACGCAACTTGATTTCTCTTACCTGAATGACCTTAGAAACTGTTTGTTTCCAGAGCTGCTTTCTAAACACCCGGGACATGGCAGCTCCTCGCCTCTCTGACTCAGACGCTTCTATATCTTCTTTATAACCTGCTATCACTTTCTCATCTGCATGTACGCCACCGTGGCTGTATACTCTCGCCCTCAGAGAGATTAGCCCCATCAAGTATTCACTGGTTCAGCCAGTTGGGCCCAAGCTATGCCTGCTTTATGTTTAATGGCCTGTTGTGTCGGTGCTGTATAAGTTTCCACAGGCAGCTGTGTGAACTTATACACATACATACAGGAACATGTGAGGAAAAGAAGGGCTCGATGATGTGCTCATGTACACTTAATGTCCCAAAATCATGTAGAGTATATGAAGCAAGTTAAATACTCCTTAAAGATCAGTAGGTAGAGTCAAAATGTAGAGATATTTCACACATTTTCTTTCTCTATATATAAAGTCCTTCCTGAACGCCATTACAATGACACAACTGGCCAATATTATTGATTACATTAAACTTTATTAAAAGACCAATGTTTTCCTCTTTTAAAATCAATAGTAGCAAATTGTGCTTTAGTCCACAGTATTTTTTGTAAATGATTGAGAAACTCAGTCCTCCTTTTAAGTAAATACTTGTTACACTTATTTCCATGGCATCGCTCAGACCATCTCTCTAGTTAACTACCAAAACACAAGAAAAGAAGGAAACTTGACAAGTGCATATATTCTCTAATCTGTAATTGAGCATCAGTTTTATTGTTTCTTAAAATCCAGTTTGGACTGTAACAGACATGTTGAAATTCAAATTTAACTCAGAAATATCATGACTTAAAATTTAATTGAACTAAATATCGCCAAGTTTATTTATTATTTTCCAGTAACTAAAAAAATACAGAAAATAGCTCTGATATTTTTTTATCGAAGAACTTACACTTTAATGTTTTATATAAACATATGCGTGTTTCAAATTATCTCTGTTTGAAGTAGATGCAGGAAAAAAGTGGAACTTCTTCACTGGTTGCTGTATCTTTCTCCGATAAATATACCAGACTGAGGCGGTTGTCAGATAAAATCAGTTGTTATTGCTCCTTGTGAGAAGTCTGCATCACCTGCAGCACACTAAAACATTTCCAAACTGACCAAATAAATCCTGTTTTTTCCCCCAAACGTTTCCCTTCCCTTTAGCCTTCTTGAACGTTTCCACCGGCCACATTTTGATACAAACACATCAGCAGTTTACCGAATCCTGACACATTAATGATGAATTACATTCAGCCAAAGCAGATAGTCACCAAGCCAAGTTGTCTGTAACTTCAGAACTCTTGGGTCACCTTACCTTGTTTTGATAGTCTGGTTTAAAATGCAGCATCGTAGTCGGCCTTTCAGTCTGACACTTCTTTTCAGGTCATTCCACCCTCTTAATTGGCTTTTCTTTTCATGACATTAGAGAATTACAGCTTCCAACAAAGAAGACGAGCCGGAGAACAAGTGGCTTTGCTACAGTATGTGAGCAATCAGCCTTCTTATTTGCCATGTGAGAAAGGTTACTGCCCTGAAATTATCAGAGTGTTGCTCCTAAAAGGGGACAGCTAACTGGATAATGCGGTGTCGAATGACCATCTGTCTGCGAAGTAATCATCAAGGTCCTGCTCTCACCTTACAAGTCTATTACAATGGGATGGAGAGACAGCAATGGGGGTGAGGGTGGGGGGTGGAAAGGCTGTTGATATTTTGAAATACACTGGGGCAGGTTACGTTTTCATGCATAAGACTGTAAGACAGAAACAGATAAATAAAACATATAGTGTCTTGAGATTTTTTTTTTTTTAAATGACCATATAACAAGACATTTCTAAGTCTAGCCCTTACTGGTTTCACAAAGTAAACACTTCTTTGCATATTGTATGCAGTACCATTGTATGTAAAGTGACAGATACTAGTCCTGTAGTGACTGCAGTACGACCTTCTTAGAAAAACAATTCAATGGTGGCATTTGCAGTGGTGGATTGAACTTTTTTTTCTTTTCATGATGCTTTACACTTTCCATTTCAGTAAATGTCAATTAAGTCACAATCTGTGGCCGAGATGAGGTAACACAATGGAAAACTGATGAAAGCCTGCAGCAAATGCAGAATTATGAGCTGGGTGTCAGTGAAAAATCACAAGCAGGGCACAGTTAGGTAGAAGAGCGAGTCTCTTGCATCAAAAGCCTGTATGAGTGTATGAGCTGCACACTGTTTTTTCTGGTCTCAGCTAGCCTTGTGAATAAACACTTACTGTGGTCTAACAATCAAAGAAAAGATGGATGACTACAGACAAGTAAACTGAAACTGAAGCAAGGTACAAAAACATAACTGCAACTACAAATGACTGCTTTTTGTGTCACAAAAGTCAACAAAAACTATTACCATTATGATTTTAAGTTACCACATACTTTTCTGAATAGGATTTTTGGAATCAAAACATATGAGAAGCTTCTTAAGATATGCTGCCTTGTTAAAGACTAAAGTACTGCACCTTGAAGTGTAAGATTGGTTGACTGATTAGATAACTGACCAATCAATTAATCAGCAACTGCTCTGATCATGATCGATGACGGGCACAGGTAATATGGGACAACAAATACAATACACACACACAGCTTTAAATATGTGCATTGTGGGAAATAGAGCTGAAACAATAGTTAAATTATACTACAAGACATTAATTATCCACTGTTTTTACATTCAATTAATTGTTTAAATTGTTTAGCAAGTAGAAGTACAAAACACTGACTTGCTTAAGCTTCTTGAATGTGAGAATCTGCTGCTTGTCTCCAGTTTCCATTGTTGCAAATTGAATACTGTTTGGTTTTGGACAAAATTAGCTATTTGAAAATGCCAACCCGGAATCTATTTTTGACAGTTTATTACCTGAATGAATAATCAGGATAAAAATAATTGACATATTAGACTTTAATGTTAGAATGAAAATAATCATTGCTTGCAGCTCTAGTGGGGGAACCCTAATCGTTAGCCAGCAGGGGCGCAGAAGTGCCCACGCACAAGTGCTCACACACACACACACACAAACATAGACCTCCCACCAATTAATATTAAATTCCATTAGCTTTTACTGTGGCATCCAGCAGATGAGAAGCACGGCTTTCTGCACAAGGATCTGACTGACGGTTTGATATTGAAAAAGTGATTGCGAAGCTTTGCATTTAAAAGCAGTTGGGTCATCAATTTTTCACAACACCATGACTGATTTTCTAAGTTGAACTGTCTGGTTTTGAGCTGCCATGAAACAGGAGAGTGACTGTAAATTATAGATGAGGGGGTGGTGAGAACTCAAAGAGAAAGACATGGAGAGTGTGCAAGACAGAGAAAAGGTCCACTGTTTTCCCAGAGGAAGCTCACAACGGCAGACATGGAGAGCTTAAACAAATCTGTTTTAAAACTACACCAGACTGTAGCACAATATGTCTCTGCAGCCAAAACAGCTCCAAAGACTCTGCATTTTTATGGGCTTTGTGGTCTGTTCACTTCTAAACACTCCTGGGTGCAATTACAATATTAAATGCAGTAAGTTTTATTTTGGAAGGCAGCTCACACCAGGTCTCGTCCTGTCACTAAGCATGTCATCAAAAGCGGTGCACATGCTGTGTTTAGTGGAGGAGATGACACAAATCTCCAGGTGCAAAATGGCACCAGTTGCTGCAAAACACTGAAGTTTAACACCAAGTATGGCTCAGCCTCCAGCAGGGGGTGTTGTGAGGTGTTAACCTTTGCACACCTGACAGTTCATTTACCCAAGTCCTGAATCTTCAAGTAAAAGAATATCAGTGATTATTACTCCAGATCATGATAGAGATGGATTAATTATTCATTTATGTTTTATTAAGAAATTTCATGTTCTCATTTAATACTTACTGCTTAAAATTATAAATAAGAGGGACATGTTCCCTCCAAAACTGGTCACCATATCAATTGTCATTTCTATTTTAACATGGCTACAAATTGCTAAATAACTTGCATGAGCACCCAGAAGGACTCTGCATGTGGATATATATTTCCTCCTTCATTTTGCTTGACACTGCATTAAAATGCATGGATCTAATCAAATTGAAAAAAATGCATATGTGGAGGAGATCTACATAATCAAAGTGATGTGGCTTTTTGTTATTGCGGAGTTGTTGTATATTGCAGCAGCCTTTGTAATTCAGTTTTATTTTAAAGGTTGTTTTTGCCTCGCAGTTGTATCAAAGCAATTCTCTTCAACCAAGGGACATTTCATTTATCACCTTTGTGAAAGGTTGGGCTTTCAGTAAATGTCAAAATGTTACGAGCTGTAAGTATGCATTATAAAATATTAATGATGATAAAAAAACTCATAGATAACAGAACTCACAAACAAAGCCAAACCCTTCAAATAAATAACACCCATATGCCAATCACATCCTTTCAGCCTGCGCTTTGTCATTGTGGAATTTAAAGTGACTGAATGAAGTCAACACAGAGCCATGCGCTGACTTTAGTCTTTTTTTTATTACATTAATCAAGAGTATATGGTGTAAAACACATCTTTGTGGACCATCATGCAGTCTGAGGTTCATCTAACACTACAGCAACAATGGAGTACCATCTAGTGGACTGAGGCTCATAATACAACCAACATGCAGTGCAATAGGTTTCTCTACAGCTATTTTTTTACTGAAGCTTAGAGGGGGTGAGCGTAATAGTTTATTGCTTCTCAGAACAATAATCAGAAGGGCTTGGGGGGATCTTCAGTTGAAAATTAAGTGCAGATTAATTTCACCATTCCCTTTTTTACTCCACATGACAGAGAGGGGAATTCTGAAGGTTTCACTCTCATATCATCCTACTTCGAATAAGCTAAACGTAGCTGTGCTCAATAACTATCTCTGGTCATTAATATAAAGCTAATGCTAAATAATAAAATAAGATTAAAAAAATGTTATGAAACCTTATTAATAATGTCTGTAACTTATTATTCCCTACATTCCCAGTGCTGTGTTTTTGTGCAAAGACAAAAATCTGATTGTTCAGAGACATATATGTGGCTTAATACATTGCATCTCAACATACTAAAAACTATATGATCACATTTCTTATAGTTATCATCACATGCATAATCAATGAAAACAAACAAGACATGTGGCATTATGAAGGTGCAAATGAAATATATTATCACTATAATATCATTATGTATTAGATTTAATACCTAAAAGAAGGCTACTGCACTTCCAAAGCTCTCTCCAGGCCTTATAGTCTGTGACAATGATTTGGGGCTGAAGTTTGGGGTGTATTTTCCCTCTGGATGTGAGGGGGATACACTGAGATTTCCCTCACAGAGCTGCTTCAAAGTGTCATGATAATGTCTGTTTACTTTGTAAGGGTCTTACCTGCATCTCCTTGAATGCCTCCGGCTGGACAGACGGCTGAGTGGGTCTGTTCCTGTAGCTGACTTTGGTGAGTCTCGAGCTGAAGGACATGACTCCCACATTCCCTCACAGAGAGCCTCTTTCTTCTACTACTACTTCTTCTTCTACTACTTCTTCTTCTGTGGTCAAACACTTCAATTCTTCATCCAGCGTAAGTTTAATTTTTTTTTATTTATATTATAATTTTCTGAGCTTTGTTTTCGTGGTTGGAGCGCCACGTCTTCCACAAAACACGTTTTTTTTTTCCTTTCTTTTTTTTTTCAGCGTGATTGTTGTTAGTGGTTCCCGTGGTAACGGAGGCCAAAAAAGGGGGTTGTCCCGGAAGACGTTTACCAATAAAGTTTATTCACTGAACATTTACTTGCTGAAAAATGTTTTTAAAAATGTGCTAAATATTATAAAAAAATACCGCATTTTCATGAACAGATAGAGGACTGACAGTGAACATCGCGGACTCACCTCCAGGACCCGGAAAAAAGATTTTTGGGGCAAGTCTCGTTTCTTGTTTTATAGATAAAGTTCGGCCATTGTTCAAACTCATAATAACATTGTTGTCGTTTAGCTAGCTATTAATGCTTGAAGCTATAGTTTCTCAAGTTTAGCTCAAGTTTTTAATTTATAACAGTAAAGTTGGTTCAGCTACTGAAAAAATGTCAGAAATATTCAGTCTTACGGTGAACTAACACCACGAACAAACAGCTAATTAGGCTAATAGCCTCCAGCTGTGGCTGCTGACTGCAATTATGCTCCATGTTTTAATATTTAGGGCCTTTTCGTCATTGTAAATATGGTAAAAGTCAGTATTATTTGCTTCTCTAAATGATTTATACTGACCTGGCACTTTATCAGGCTCACCTGTACAATATAATGCCATTCAATACCATAATTTCTATTGTCATTCTATAATTTATTGTCATTACACAACTATTTACATCAGCAATCATTGGTAATGAAATTCTCAAATCCCAGGCTCCCCAAACAGTGTTAAAAAATATTAATATTAATTCTTAACAAAAATTGACACTCAACAAGAAAAAAAATAGATTAAGGATTAAAAATATATAGAATAACATTAAGCTAGATAATAAACTAGAGTAATAAAATAAATAGTCATACAACAAAAAATACACTATATGTATACACTTTCATATATATATAATAAAATATAAGCAATTGAAACATATGTACAATAGGAGTGATATACCTAACACCAATGAATATATCTAATTGATTTTTTTAAGAAAAAAGGGGAGGGGGGAATTATAGACATCTGAAAACTATATCAGAGGAGTTTGTATAGGACTGCATTAGACTGCACAGGTGGGCAGAATAAAGCGGCCATTTGTTGTTGCAATTCGTGCAGTCCACCTCTAGATGGCAGCAACACACTGTTCCCCCTCCTTATGCAGGACTGCTGAGCTGCAGCTGTCAGAGAGAACTGGGTTAGATTTGTGGGGCAAATGACCTCATACTGTAGCATCATCTTCATCACTAGGAGATGAAGAGAGAGAATTAAATAATCCCTGTAACCTTAGTCGTCATTTTCTCTCTCCTCCCCTTTATCCTCTCTAAACTCGATTAGGCATTATCAGAAAAAAAAAAAAAGCTATATATATTTCTCTTATTAACGACTTGCAATCACACACTGGGTCATAACTGTTTGGGAACTAAATAATGCAACTCGGTGAGCTCATGGGAATATTAAAGTGGCGCTTTCAGGATTCAGCTCTCAGGGGTTTGCATAACAAAAATAATAATAAGGTTAATTATAAGAATGGGTGATGCAGTGAGCACGTATAAGAAGAGGAAGAATGTAAAAAAAAAAGCAGGGATGTTTGTCGTTTTCACACCTCCCATTAACATCTGGGCTCGCCACACATTAAAATCATAATCCTGAAGTGTGACTCCCACGCAGCCCCGCATCAGCACCGCAGTGAGCGACGATGGATGGATGGATGGGGGGTGATTGTGGCGCACGCTAAATTTGGGTGGCGCACAATGCACCAAACCCCCCCCTCCCAAAACGGAATCCCAGGATATCCCACCCCCACCCACCGCTAGAAACGGAATAGCCCTCCTCCCTCAGCCCCCCCTCCTCCCCTTCTGCTCCTTCTTCTTTTACCTCCGCCTTCTCTTCACCATCACCCCCCCTCCTCCTCCTCCTCCTTCCTCCTCCCTCCTCCCTCACGTCCCAACTCGGGAGCGCCGCCGATCGGTCGCCAGGATTTTCCCCCCTTCTCGGGCCAAAATGGAGGAGGAGGTCTCTCGCTTAATGAAGAAGGGAGCACAGATTGTATGACCGGATCTGCTTCAATGAAAGGCGTCGGGATCTCTGCTCTCGCAGATAAAGAAATACTGCGACAGTATTAAAAAAAGGGGGTGGGGAGGAGGGGGATAAGAAAGAAAGAGGGGGGTGGAGGAAAATAAAAAACCTTTGAGGATACCCAGCGCGATTTCACGCACAGGCGACCACAGCCATGAGCGCAGGAGAGGGGCTGGATGAGGCTGCGAAGGACGCGGCAGACATAGCGGCGTTTTTCAAATCCGGTAAGTCGGGAAAAGGGGCGAGTCTGGCTCCGGGAGAGCTGCCGGCCTGCCACATTGTTGCCAATAAGTACGAGAAAAAAAATGTCAAATATCCTACTTGATGGGCGAGATGCGTGCTGTGCTGCTCTGTGCTGCGCGTCCGACGTGCACGCCGGAGAGATGCGCACACACGCAGCTCACCACCTTTTGGTAATTTTTTAATTATTTTTTGTACTTCAGCGACTTGATGACAGCAGCTCGAACAACGCCTCCTGAGATATGAGCGTTTTTTAAATTTATTAGTAGGCACTGACCCCATTTTGGAGGCTTGGCTACAAGGTGTGGATCTCCAGACTCTAGTTCGACATTACGGGCTGCTATCTGTCACGACCCCCCCTTCCTTCAGATGTGGGTCAGTCATTTCATTTATGTCTTCGTGTAGATTGGGCTTGTCTCGATCAGGCATCTCTCTTGAAGCCAGGTCTCTCAGATCTCCATGCACAGATAGAGGCTAGGCCGAGGACGCACGTATGTGCAGTAGGTTGCTCTCCACTCATGGGGGCCTGTCTCATATGATTGCATCAACCTAACAAATAAGAGCAGGCCTGCCCCCTCATCAGACTGCATCCAAAACATTAACACCTGCACCTGGTATCAGCCCAACAGGAACACAGAGGGGGGCTCTTGTCATGCACTTTGTTGTGGTAGTGCCTGTGAGGAATTATCTGATGTAGCTGTCAGTGCAGGGTGTCATTACTTTAATAGTAATGATTGTTTAGCAGTTACAGTCACTCACTGAATTTGTAATGTAATAGCGGTTATGCCATTCCCATAAGAGGGGATGTTTTCCTGTTGTTGGTTTATCTTTCGAAGGAATATCATAAGATAGGAGGCATTGTTAAAGTCTGGAAACACTTTATGGCACGTTTCAGAGCTGAGACTTACAAATATTGTGTGCTAAGATTAGATGTTGTTTTCTTATTGTAGCCCCTGCTTGCTCTAACTTTATAAAATACCCGTTTAAGCCAATCTGGCACAGGCACAAGGAGAAGAACGATTACAACTCTGTGAAGGTTCATTTTAAAGTAAAATTCAGTGTTGGGAAAGATGTCGCCACCATTAGAGCAGGACCACCTCTGATACACACCAGAAGAAGCAGCTGTCTCTCGCTCTCTCTCTCAGCTGTTTTTCTCGGTGACACCTGGTGCCTTGGGGTCTGCTGTTCCCCATCTCCACAGAGCACACACGCGCAGGAACACACACATAGACACAGCCTAAGTGCGCATGAGTTGATAGATGCAGCAGATATGTGTTTGCATGTGCATGCACATATACTTCATACTTTAAAAAAAAAATACAGTCTACAGTCCACATACTTTCCCCTAGAAAATGCCTCTGCCAGTCAGACGGTTAGGAATGTTGTCAAAATGGATTGTATTCAAATGCAAGAGTCTCTCTTACGGTTGGTTGGATGCCTGCCAATGTATTTTCCTATAGCTGTGTTGTATCAGGCTGGAAAGTTGGCTCCCAGTGAAGTTGGACTGCTTGGATGTTTATATAGCAGCAAATGCAGTTCATACAGTATTCATGATGGAGACAGAAATAGGTTATGGCCTCAGGAAACTTTCATAAGAGACTATTATGAAGAGAAAGTAGGGGAAAAAAGTTTCTGGGTTGTTAAAAAGGAGATTGGGACTAAATGCTGAGTGAATATTGTCTAATAGCTGCATGTCTGTGGGTGAGATCAGACCTGATGGTTTACAAAGTTCCTTGTTATCTTGTTTAATTAATGTGTTATCTTTTTAATGCCACCCAAATGGCACACATAAACATCAATGAATGAATTTGTTTATTCACTGCACTTAATGTTCTTTTAATTAGACTATACCCTTTCTCATTCAGTTATTTAGCAAACCTAAACAATGTTTTCATCACTTCATATCATTTATTCAGTTCATTGAAACATATTCAGTTCGTCAGGGGAAGGGGAAATCATCAATTCTACGATGCATCGCAATGCTTTGTCAAATGTTTCTGCACTGCAAGTCTATAATCGATTATCAGCGCAATTTTCAACAGACTTTCATTTCTGGAGAATGTGTGCTGCGTGTTTACATTCTCATCCGCACAAAAAGTGGCAGAGCGGCTGCAAGGGATAAAAGACATAAAACCACAACTGGCTTAAAAACAGAAGATCTGTTTGCATGTATTGATGGTTAAAAATAAACCATGTATAGAAATTAGTATTGGTATGCATCAACAATAATTTAATTGTTGAATCGTGACCGTCTGAATCATAATCAAAGCATAACAAGAGCAGCAGTTTATTTGTGTCTTTTATTTCTTTTCTCTACGTTAAGTATTACCAATCAGATATACACATCTTTAGTTCTTCCACTCATGGTATGATGTGTCAGGTATTTGTTTGCTCATGCATGCATACATCCAAAGATCTCACTCTTTCTTGTAATTTGGCTGTGAGGAACCAGTAGTAATGGCCATCCCAATGCCTGTAACTTCTCCAGCAGGTTCCTTAATTGCAACCAGCCTGTTGCATGTTGAAATCTTTGCAAACAGCTGCTCATCTTAATTGATCCGAGGCACTTTATTTCTGGGGCTCCGCGAACATGTGACTGTGTTTTGTGTTTTTTCTGAGGCTCTGGATGCACTTTGATGCCCTAGTTAATTAGTGAAAGCTAGATTAAGGCACATCATTCAGCTGAACAAGACCTAAAGTGACTGGCTGGCTGTCTGAGCACCTTGATATCTGACTATAAGAGACTGACTTAGTGAACTTAAAGACTGACCTGATAACAAAATATGATTTTATAACCGCAAACTTGGCTGGCTGTGAGGGTGATTAGACAGAGATTTCCATCAATGCACCAAGTGTTTCAAGTTCCTAGCTTTTGATCCTGTGCTCATTCCTTCACCTGAATGGATAATGCTATCGTCGGCCCTTGAAAATACTCGATGTTCCTCTCTGCTTGATTATTTCCAGTGAGCAGATGGAGCTCCATCTCTGAGTCCCACACTGATGCCGTGGATCACAGCTCAGTCGCTGAGTCACTCTCCCAGGTTGCTCATGCCGTGACTTAAAGTCCCATCCTGAAATAATTGCAACAGATCAAAGATGTGCGATATTCTGCTTTTAAACATTTTGAAAGACAGAAATAAAGTTTTTTAACCTTTTTGACCTCATCAGGTCAGTTATCCAGGCACACTGCATATTACTTCAGCTTTGCAAGTCTTTGTAAAGCAAAGCTTTTTAAAGCACTGGCACTGGAGTACAATAACAGTCGACATAACTATATTTAGTTGTTTATTTATAGCACAACCAGCTCACTATTAGACCAATAAAATCCAACTCTGTTTGAAATACAGTTGATGATAGCACCCCTTTGTTTCCTGTTTGGACTGCAGATTTGGACATTTATCAAGCATTCTTCAAAGGGAGGGATCACAACCCAATAACATACTGCTGATTACTGCAAGCCCACGCAAGCTTAGCAGCACATCCCCTGTGAACATGAAATATTGGGTAATTTGTAATCAAAGCAAGTTGCTCATAAGCAGAGGTTAGCCTGGTTGTTGAACAGTTAAGAACTGCATTAGGATGAGTCTGGAAGTTTTTGTCAGTCAGTCTTTGTTAAGTCTTGTTGTCAGATAACTTCTTTTCCATTGTCTGTTAATATCTTCATTTCTGTCTCCTTGACAGTTATAAGTATTTTGCTGTCATGTATGTTTTAGTAGTAGACCAGTGAGGCCAGCACTCGGCTTGCCATTTTATTGATAATTGGCATGCACCTTTCTCAAAATTTCCATTGCCTTGTAGGTTGAAAGGCTTCTTGGGCAAATGCTGGGTTACTGTGCAGTATTTGATGGTTCAGCATACCTTAATGCCTAGATAGCTTTTGTAATGCATAGCTGCTACTTTTTTCTTGTCAGATCTTGTCATATATCATACCAAAGCCATTAGCTCATCCGCCACATGAACTAAAATGACATCATCTAAGTGATGCATCACATTAACTACTGTCAGACATATTGTAGCAGTTACCCATCTTAGCAAGAACCAGAAATAACATTTGTGCAATAGGTATTCATTTGTAGATAGTCTTCTGAGTGTCCTGTAATGAAGTTACTGGGTCTGTGCAACAGCATTACTGTACAGACTTGTACATTAAAACTCAGTTGACATAAAAGCTACCAGATGCGTGGTATGCTGGAATAAGATTAAACAAATGTCAAAACAACTTACATGAAAGCTGAATCCCCAGTGGTAACTGCATTGGTCATAAGACAGTGGTCATCAGTCATAACACCCACAGACTACGGGGCTTAGGGCTGCTGCAGAGATCTGTTAGCTGCGTGAAACTGGCTCCAATTCATTACTAATGCAGCCTGGCTTTCAACTATACATGTATGAGTGTCTTGGTAGTCTGCAGTGTTAAATAATTGACCATTTTATACCAGGAGAATAATTGATAGGTTGTAGCATAAGTGATTACTTCTGCTTTGTCGCTGTGGTTCTATTGGGAGTAATTATGAAAAGACTTGTGAAGACATGTTGGAAAACCCTTATGTTTTTTTTTTTCTTTGTAGCTGGCCTGAAAAGACAAGTTCAGTTAATACTGAAAGGAGGCTGAAGCAAAAAGAAAAAAACAGCTAAATAGACACCAACAGTGAAGGCTGCAGCACGTTATGCCTGTTGTATGCAATAGGTTGTCGTTAAGTGCACATCACATTGAGAGTATAAATGAGACATCAGCATCAATAATAGCAGTATCAGTATTGACAGCGCAGTGAGCCATTTCCCTCTGTCCCCAAAGTGAACTCAGTGACCTGTGCCAGTGCAGTCTGTAATGGGAGCCAAATCACTGAGCAGTGATTCTTCATTTTCTTCTAGCACAGTCATAGTCGATGAAAGCATAATGACCTAATGTTATCTTGCACACTCAAGCAGAAATCTTATATAATCATGTAGATGAGGCAGAGGACTTCAACAGGCCAGGCAGTATGCATATGATGCATGGTAAACAGCACTGATAAAGAGAGAGGGAGGATGGGAAGGCAAAGACAAATGTGTACCAAGAGAAGAAAGGGAAAGTAAATTAAAATAAAGGACAGACAGAAAAGAGAGTGAGATTCCGAAAGAAAGGACACAGCATACTTAGAGGGACAAACAAGCCTTCAGTCATCAAATTATAGCGCTGAGGCTTGGGTGGAGCACACCCTGCAAAATGTAGGCTACTTTGCTCTGCATGAGGCTGAAACCTTTCGGCTGCATCCAGGGGCAGCCTAATTGGCAGTTGGTCAGAGTTAAAGACTATAAGCTTAGATTGGCATTGCCTGCGCTGCAAAGTCACCCGAGCCTGCATGCACAGGCTGCTATCTCACTTATACAACAGAAGGAGAATGGACCTGTTTAAAAAAGAGAAAATTATATCTTTATGGTAAAAAATAAACAAAATACATAAGAAACTTCAGAAAACATATTTTAAAAAGTTTGCATTATAGCCAATCAGTGTTTTAGTTCACCTGCAAGATTGAAGACATTCTTCTGCAATGAGCATAATAATACTTTTTCAACAATTCAGGACAATAATATGTTTAAATATAACATTTGTATATGTTAAAAAAAATACTTAGAAGCAAATGGTTTCCGTAACTCAGCAAATCCAACAAAAGAAAGTGTCCAAATGTTATCATAATACTTTTATTAGCCACAGCAAAATAAGAGTCCTTGCCGGAGGGACAGAGAAGTAACTAAAAAGGACTATTACCCAGTGAAAATTGTTGTAGCTGTGACCTGTGGTGCAGCACCATAAAATGTTTTCCTTTTCATTAATGATAGAGATGTACTTGGAGCCTTAACCTATGGCTCAAATTGTATGCCTTCTGGAAGATGGCTTAATCCAGTCTCCCCTGAACCAGCAATATTACAAGCCACATGAAATACAATTACAGGCTAATAAGTCTGAAATCAAAACTATAAGTCAGTCAGCATGAACAATAACACCTTCTATATCTCAAACCTACTTAATGGTGCCAGTAAATAGACCTGGGTGCTAGCGCATACGTGCAAACTTCTCTCACGAAAGAAACCAAAGTCAGTCATAAAATTATGAAGTACAAATGGTCACATGGCTAATAGACAGTTAGCAGCAAACCAACGATTATTGTTTCCAGTATACTGTATATGAGTGAAAAGAGGCAGTTTTTTCCTCCTCTTCTGAGTTTATGTAAAAAGCCTACTGTATGCTCCCAATAAGGACCAGATGTTGGGATGCTTGTTACGGCCTCCTCCTCTCTTAGTATTTATTGGAGAGTTTTATGGAGAGAACAATCAAGAAGGTAGCATGGCAAGGCAATTACCTATTTTACAGCCAGACCATGCTGATCGATCTCATCAGAGACTCTCGACCTTTTCGAGAGAGTCGTAATACACTTTATGGACATGTAATCCCCCTCCATCTCACCAAATTATTGATTGTTGTAAAATGTCATCTGTGTGCACCTACATCAGAGGTCACTTTGAAGACATCCAAACAAGGACCACACCTTTCTTTGCTTTAACACAAAAAACTAATGTGCAAATGTGGTTTCATATGAATGCTCATTGAATTATAATGAAGATGGATAAATATTTTAGCTTGTCATTCATCCTCTGGACAGTAATTCAGGGTCCTTAATCTGAAACTAACCAAAGCAGGCACTTAGTCACTGCTGAATAATAACCCTTTCATATGGCTCCTTCATATCCATGGGAGATATTGGCTGGTAGCGTCGATAACCAGGAATTCCAATAGGTTGGTAATGTGTTTGTAGGCCGGTAAGTGTAGCCTATGGGACAGCATCATTACTTCACACACGACACACACATGCACAGAGGTATAAATCACTACATCCCACCCACATCGCCCGAGGCCCTGGAAGCAAGGAAGAGGGGGATGGAGGAATGGAGTGAATGAACAAGGGATGCAGGCATAGGAGGATTGTGGGTCATAAAAATAGGCTGTGGGCTGGTCTGTGTGTCTCCTGCGAATCCCCCTATCTGATAAGAGAGAAATCTCTGTCAGTCAACTGCAGACTCCCACTCATTCTACCCTTTCTCATTGCTTTCATTGCCTCCTCCACTCCTTTCCCACACAGCCTTCCATCATTACCTCATACCTTGCATCTGCTCTGCGTTGTCATTTAAATTCAAATGATGAGCTTGTTTTGTAATACCCATCCTCCTGTTTGTGATCCTGTGCCTTCTTTCTCTTGTACCTTTGGAAAGTGAGACACCAGCGACACTGACAGACAAAGATGTGTAGTAGATTAAAGAAAGAAAAAAAACAGTGTAAAATGTTTTTGGTGTTTAAATCAAGCACAAGCTGCCACAACACTTTGGCATAGATCCTGAAATGAGGGTTCATCATTAACCCCCCAAAAAGCAAAGCCTTCTCCCAGTGTTATGTCAGATTTTGGACGAAAATATATTTTATTGTTTCAATAAATAAAGCAATGATCAGCATTTACCGACATCATTTTAATACAATTTTGGCATCGCTGAGGAGCATCATATCAACATTAATTCACATGTTCGCTTGGATTCCTCCACATTCCTAATTCTTCCTTCCTTGACCTTTCCACTCTCTCCTTGTGCCCCGACAGCAGATGTTTCAATCCATCCCGTCTTTCAGTACCTCCCCTATCTCCTCTCCCTTTCCCTGCAGCTCAAACCAAGGAAGCATCTGGATCTGATATCTGAAATTGCAAGCCTCCCACGATGCGTCGTGCCTCCTCTTTTCAAGAATAGCACTTTGAAAAAGCAGCCACGGACCCATGAGGCCATGCCCCGCGCCTTTAGTTCAGAGAGAGAGACATTTTTTTTTAAGAATCTCCTCTTGAGAGATGCAGTAAGTCAGTAAGTCAAGAGTCTGGATGTGTGTCATTTTTTCATTCATAAAAGCAGTGAGCCAGTTCCCCTCCTCTCCTGTAGGGTGCGTAAGAATAAGTCACTGGACTTCACTCTCAATTTTTAGTTTCTTTTTTTTTTTTTAACCTTTTCTTTAGTTTTAGGGCAAAGTGCTGTATGAGGCTGATAGTGTAGCAATAACTGTAATTTGTATTCTATAATGCACAGTAGCAAACTAGCACGTTTGTCTAAACTTGCAACTTTAGATACCACACTGATGCACTTCTCTGCTCCAATGGCATGTTTTTTTTTAAAAAAAAAAAAACAACTTTTTTGCAGACAGGCCAAATTCTCACTTAAGTCAGTATAAAAACAAAAAAAATCTGAATAATGCGGAACATGGACTTAGCTTTGGTAAAAATCAAAGCTCAGCCTGCAGTGTATGTTTGCATACATGTGTCAGCTTGTGTGCTGCCTGAGACTGCTTGTCTTCTGTCAACAGCTGTGCGCAGTCTGTCCAACAGGAACTGTGTAGTCTCTCTTTCTCTCTCACAAACACACACACACACACACACACACACAAACACACGCACACTGTAACATTGCCTTTTGCTTTGAAGACAGCAGCAGGCTCTGATCCCTGTCGCGTGAACAGTGCCAGCCCACTGCTCCTCTGGCTTAGGAAGGCTAAACTGACGCTTGGCCTCGCTGGCTTCGGATGAAATAGGTTGAGGTTCAAACTTAACATCCCATCCTTCTATGTTGGCTCACAGAAGCACCTACTATCAAACTGGCACTGTTTTAGAAGAAAATACTGCCAGCTTCATATAACTGTAGTTAGATGTTTTTTGTTTTTTTCTGGCTGTAGCATTCACACATTGAGGGCAGGCTTGAACTTATTGCCAATAAAACGCTGTTTATAGATCAAAGAGAAGAAAATGGACTTCACACTTAACCACTGTAAGACAAACCTGTGAAATAAAATGCACAATTTCACTTCATTTTGAAGACACATGCCCTTACTTTTCTCCATTTCTATTTTTAAAAAAGTCCCAGGTTTTAAGATCTTTCCAAACTATTCTCCCTGAAGGAGCTTTCCATTTCAGTTCCTCCTGTCCACCGTGTATGCAGGAACAATGGATGGTAGATTGACTTCAGATGAGGAGATTTTGGAGCATGCTTAGCAGTTAATGTTTCCTTTCTAACTCTTTTACAGCTTTATCGCAATGACAGCTACAAGTGAAAGCTCTCTCCCTGTCTTTGACAAAATGTTTTTTTCTTTCACCCGATTTGGAAGAAGATTAGCTCTGTCTTCTCTGCTTTACCAGCTTCCTCCTGTCCATATGACCATGGTACCACAAAATCCCTGCTTGGCACCAAGTGATGGCCATAATTTCTCCAGACAATATGTCACTATACATTCCACCAATCTGTAAAGAAGGATTTCTAACTTCTTTGATAGACCTTACTTGAGATTCAAACAGAGCTCGCAAACAAAAAAAAAACCCTAAACGAATGCACCTAAGGCCTTAAAAATTTCGTTAAAGTATAAACACGCCTCACTGGACCAGACACTTAATTCACACTTCACTGTATGAAGTGAAACATACAGTGTGTGAACAGGTGCTTACTGTAATCCTCGTTAGGCAGCAGCATATGCCAGGCTGTTCTTTTCAGAAAGGCAGCCAGGAGAAGTCAGAGCGAGGAAGGGCTAAGCTGCCCCTGTCCCTCATTCTCCACCTCTCCTCTCTGTTATCTCGTGCCACTGTAGTGTCTCAGTGATGAGTGACCCAGAAAGAAAGTTCATCAGTCTGCTGCCAGATACGAGACGCATGCCAGTCCAAATAAACACATTAAGTGTGTCTTCGGAGCATCAAACACTTCTCATACCAGTTCTCTAGATCAAAAAGTAGTCATTTAGCCTCATTTATTTGCATGTATTTTTAGTAGAGATTTCAGCTGTGGCTTGTGTGGAGTAGCAGAATGTCATCATTATTAATTAATCAGTCCAGAATTGATCGTCATGCTGAAACCGACGTCAGGCAAGACCCAAGTTTGTCTCCACTTACGTTACAAGCTTTAAATATAAAGCGCAGACGCAGACACGCGTCTGTGCTAAGTCTGGATGAATATTCTTTATGTTTCATCTCGCTAAAGATGGTTCCTCAGGCATTAGAGATACAGCTATCTACTGTACTTGGAATCTTTAAATGATTCATTTGCTTATCAGCTGGCTTGCTGAGAGTCACCATGAGCTTATGTGTTTTTTTTCGACAGAGTGTGAGAGCATAGGGTAAAGAAGACCGATTAAAAAGCACAGGGATCTATCGTCTCGATCGATGAAGACATTTTGCTGAGGGCACAGCATGTCTTCACCAGCTCATGTTCAGCTATAACGTGCTATATGTGCAGTTACACATGCCTGTGGGAGCACATTTACAGTGTGTGTGTCTGTGTGTGTGTGTGCACATGCATCTGTGTGCAGCATGTGTAATGGTGTTTAATCTCAGGGAGGGACTATCCAGATACTGAGATCAAAGAGCTGCTCCACAATTGCTCACTCTCTCATTTGTACTCCGTAATCACAAAGCTCTAACTTCTGACACTAAAACATGGTGATAGTTGAGGTACTACTCAAGTGGGTCACAAGACAGTCCTGTCATTCTTTTTTTTCTTTATTAGACTTCTTCTTTTCCATCCTCTAATTTCATATATCTGTCTTTTTTTTTTAGATTGCTCTCTTCCAAAATGTGAATCCAAACTGGATGGCCCAGGTCAACCCTCAGGTAAGTCTGATTGTCACACAGTCAGGAAAACAAAGATTTTCACATTTAGGGAAGCTCCGGAGCTCCGGAGGAGAAGTGCTGTAACAGAAAGAGCCAGTCTGATGCAGGAAATGCTCTCCACTTCACCATGAATGAGATGGTGTAGCTTATATACGCTATATATTTGTGTGAGTGAGAGGGAGACAGCGCTGAGACATTAGGAACACCATGTACCGTGCCCACTTTAAGTAAAATGTTGTGTTCCATCAAAGCCCTACTACGTCGAATCCCGTTAGACTCAAGGCCCTCTGTGGCATCAGCTAGCAACCATGACCTTGTGGGCTCTCATCCCTGATACCCCAGGAGATACATACATACTAAAAATACACCAAGTCACTCTCTCCAGGGTGAGTTGTTATTGGGTCGAAACAGGCCCGTTAAGTGGCCCATATTACAGTTTGCACAAAGATTATCCCAAATTACTGTAAGCCCCCCATTCCCTGACCATAGATTATGCTGTTTAATCTCTCTTGGACCAAAATGCATTGTAAGTTTTTGGAGCTTGTCCACAGAACATCTGATTTAAATGAAAAAGCTTGGTGTAATCTGTGTCATACCGTGGCAGAAAGAAAATCTGAGTTGTAATGCCAAGAGCGAACACAAAAATGTTAACTTTTTTTTCTTTTTTTTTTTTTTTGCATGCCATGCATGTGTTAGGGATGGATGGGACACAAACTGCACTTGTTAATGTACTCCAACAAACATCAGTAGATTGTGCTGTATTGAACTCTGTCAGCTCGATGTGTGTGACACACTTTTGACCTGATGTTTTCCAATTGGGTCATTCAGGGATAAACATTTTACAAGACTGTTTTCAATTGACAGCTTGGTCTATTATTCCCACTTGCCAGAATCTGAATGGGTGTTAATGGGAAATGATTGGGACATGCCAGGCAAATCCCGTGCACAGGCCTTTTGCCCAAAAACCCTTGAACTTCATCCCTGAGGCTGACTCTCAGAAATCAGAGCTGCAGTGGCGTCTTTGTGTGTTTTTGTTGGAATCAGGCAAAAATTCATGAGCTTCTCACAGCGAATCAGAGGTAATCAGGTTGTACTGGCCATTTATGGCTGATTGTTCATTGTTCATTTTCGATTACTCTGAACAAAATTAACTTGCTGTTGAATTAAGTGTCGATTTAGCAAATTGCCCGGAGCTTTCCGTCGCACTGTAGCATTAAATTGCAGGTGTGCAAAGTCCTTGGGAAAATGAAGACTAATACATCTTCCGCTCACTTATTAGCTGATCTGGCACCTTCTAAATATGGAGTGAGCCGCAGGCCATGACAGAACATTTATTATTTGTCCTCATGGATGTGTGAATGAAGGACGTGTGATGTAGTGTGTATATCTGCCTCAGTGTACCACCTCAGCAGACTAAACATTCATATGTATTTATTTTGCTATCACTATGTGGGAAGTATTTATTTTATCTGTTTGCCTCCCCTAAGCCATTGTGCTCTGGTGTATTTTTCAGAAATATCCTTTCTTTTTTGTGCAATAGCTACTTGTTGTATATTGTTGTGAATTTTGGTCTCTCTTCCATGAGATTTGCTAGTTTTAGATCTTTTGTTGCTTCCCGTCAAAGGTTTTGACATAACCTCAATTAGGTACTTCCTGTTTTCCAATCTAAACTTGGCTTGTTTGGCCAGCATGTTTTGAGAAGCTTTGGTCTTTTAGGCTTCTGTTGTTCTGTGTACTGGTAGGATGTCAAAGCTGTGCATATGTGGAGAGAGAGTCTCATCTCTGTAGGTTGATAAGTTAGCAGTGTTGTATGACACAGTATCCTGATGTAGAAAATAATGGATGACACAGTGTGACTTAACAAAGCATAAAACATCATTATTGTTTCTATTGTTACCTCGAACTTAGCGTACATTGAGCAATGGTGTATAAAAGTTATTACACTGTTTGAATAAAATCTTCAGTGTGAACAAATCAATAGTTGTCAGTCCAAGAAAAACTGCCCAGAATTAAGACAATAAAACAGCAACATGAGGACTTGAATCCAGCCCTTTTTGTTCATTGGAAGAATATGGCTGAAAGAAGGGAAAGTGATCAATGGCCCCGGACAGATGATGGAAGTTTATGATATTTGGTGAAAGTACAAGAAGAATTCAGATTTGGACAGCACCGTCAGCCTGTAGGTTTTACTTTAGTGCTGAGTCGTGTCTGTGCGTCTCTAGACTCAACCTCATACCAGATTCAACCTTTCTACCAACGTCATCCTGCCTCCCTTGTCTGATCTGTCAGCACTCATCTGTTCTGCTCATGTCATAAAGTGCCCCCACAAGGGCCTGGATAGCTCCTGCATCTGAACACACACACAGAGACACACACGCACACACACACATAACTTAACTTCTTTACACTTTCACACAATCAGTTTGTTTGATTTTAATTAATATCAAGCTTAACAGAGTCTATTACTCATCATGAATACACAACCATTCTTAGTTACACTATTTTAAATGACCATAACTACAACTGGATTAGCTATGGACATGCAGTCAGACTCGCTCACATAGATCTCATACAGTACATGTGTTTAATAGAGAGGAAAATAGAAAAAAAAGAGCCTACAATCTAGATGGCTTTTGTACAAGACACTGAACCACAAAATCACGAGTGTCCCAAAAACACGGTTGGCCTGCATATGGATTTAAAGACTAAGCGTGCTTAGAGTAAATAGTTGGACTGTCCCCCAGATATGCTCTGGCTCTCAGTCCAAGATAATCTGCAACAGTAGCCAACTGCCTGTTCAGTCAGGACGCTTCTGATCTCTTACTGCACTAATACTGTTTAGCATGCGTAGTATGGTGAATTAGTTTAGAGCGATTTGCAGTCCTTGTCATGCCGGCTGAAAATAGACGAATATTTGAACATGGAGCGAGGTGGCAAGGTCTCGTTTCTCCTGTCCTCTCTTCCTCTTCTCTCCTCCATATGTTTCTGTTCAGTTTAATTCAGCTGTGAACTCAATCTCTCATCTCTGCCCATACTGAGCTCACTGTGTGGTTCCTATTGAATCGGGCTTTGAATGCTAACCATGTGCTCTGCGGGTAGACGAGCAGGCAGGCATCATAGACACACACATGCACACACACATACTCACACACTTTTAAGCAGCAGAGGAAGTGGTTTTCTCTGGAGTTCATTGGATTTTTGTTTTTTTTATTCTCCCCTGCAGAGGCCAGGGTGGGGAAGACTAAACTCTATTTGGTCTGTTTGTGGATGTGGTCGTGTGTGTGTTTGAGTGAATTTTGTTTACTCACTCTCCATTTCTCCCTTTTTTTTCCTCACTCAATTGCTTTCCCTCTTTCTCTGTCTGGTTATGTGATTCAAAAGGTGGTACAAAAGTTCCCTTCATTTTCTTACATTTTTGCTTCATTTTTGATTATCATCAACTCATTTGTACAGACACGGAGAGAAATATAAAAATTGCCAAATTGGGTGCCACAAGAGCTCATAGCACATAGTCAGAGGATGGAGGAAAGAAATCACTGTATAGCTATAATCCTATCCACAGCTTTCATGTCCTTACCTCCATAGGACATGGGGTGTGTGTTTAATATCACAGCTTAACCAAAAGGTTGGCTGAACTTCATATGAACTTGGCTTGCATGAAAGCACATGCTTAGACAAGGTGCTGTCACCCAATTTGCATGTGTGTGTGAGACTGGACAAGCGCCAACCATGATTTATATGGAGGCATACATTATGTAGAAACACTGACCATCCGCCCAGTGTATACAAAAGAGTGTGTGTATTATCACTATTTACAACTGATAGCTCTCTGTGAAGCTTGTCCTTTGGCTTACCACAGCAGGTAAACCTTGAGACTTCATTATGTATTTACTACTATGAAGCAGAGATGTTGCAGTGGAATAGTCCAGTGGAAATTCCAATTACATGACAGCCTCTCAATGTTATCTTGTTTCTCTGTTTTTCATTTCTTTCACTCATGATTGCATTGCAACATTTTTTTATTTTTTCATTCTGGAAAGTTATTAGTTTCAAAGTATTAATACGACTAAATTCTATATGACAGCTGCAATTTTGGAAATATTTCCTTTGGGTAAAGCTGCTGGGAGACTCTCTCTCTTTGGTCCACAAACTTTTTCTCGATCTCTCTCACACACACACAAACAGGATGAAAGAGAGGAAAGCCAGTTAGATGTCCTGTGGTGTCTTACACAGAGACAGCTGCACTCTGTTTTGAGTGTGTTTGTGTCCACCTTTGTGCGCCTCTGTGCGCGCCATTCATTCAGATATGGATATGTACATCCTGACCTCTCTGCTGTGTGCGTGTGTGTGCGCGTGTGTGTGTGTGTGTGCGTGCGCGCAGACGGCCTTAATTGGATCATGCTGTGGAACACTGGCTGTGTTGGTTTTAGAAAGAGCACAGCTTGCATCCTCCTGTCACAGGATATCAACATAATGATATCTGTTTGGCCAAGCAATATTTCCCGTGGCTGCAAATAACAAGACAATCAAATCCAAAAAGGGTCGGTGGAGAACAATCTGTAAACTTTCTTTTTCCAAACACAGCATCACTTCAATCAACTGGAGTTCATTGGTCAAATTTATTGATTAATTTGAATGATTGCCACTGATTAATGATCTTTAGACACAGCTTTAAATTCTGTAAATACTTAAAGGCTCACACTATTTTAATGGAGTTTTTAAGTAATGAATTGAAAATTGTCATGTAATTTCATTAAACTTATACTGATTAATGAACGCTGTGCAGTGAGCGTCCTGTCAGTTTAGTGCATTTTGTGCATAAAAAAACATATCATATCAAGAAATCATGTACTGTACAAGGAGGAATGCATATAATTATTGTCTTTACATCATATTCATTTTTTCCAAGTACACATTATATGAAAAAATGACACATGACCTAGAATAAGGCCTTAGGCAAATATTATCATACATACTTGCACAGAGAGACATCTTCAGTGATATATCTGCACCAACCAAACACCAGCACCGAAACAGAGGTTTCTCCAATTATGATTTTATTTCATCTCTGTGCATAGCTGAACTCTTTCCTCCATATACAAACACGCACATTAAATACATAAATACACCACCATGCTGTATATTAATAGGCTCCATCTGTTGTAAAATTCTTCCTGGAGTCAAGACAATGTGTTCCTCTGCACTGTTGAGATCATTATAATTTTCATCACAATCTTTTCTCACAAAGATTTAATGTTGTAACTGATAAAAGTACTAATCTCTTATTGCTGTTATGCATGAGCAGCGTGTGGATAGGATATAAGTGAGCAGTGTAATATAGCTAATTTCCAACATCCCTCTTTCTGCTTTTTCCCTTCCTCCTCATCTCTCTCTCCCTCCTCTCTTCTTCATTTACCTCCCTCCCCCTCCAATGCTCATATCATTCCTATTTCCCACATCATCATCTTTGTCCTCTCTCTCTCTCTCTCTCTCTCTCTCTCTCTCTCTCTCTCTCTCTCTCTCTCTCTCTCTCTCTCTCTCTCTC
>JBAJHX010000036.1:5574229-5633225 GCA_037176925.1 Amniataba percoides | reverse complement strand
TCTCTCTCTCTCTCTCTCTCTCTCTCTCTCTCTCTCTCTCTCTCTCTCTCTCTCTCTCTCTCTCTCTCTCTCTTTCTGTCTCTCCGACCCCGGCCTTTTTCCTGGAGAGCACTGATGCATAGGAAAGCGAGGTTCCGCTCCATCACCCATCCAATCGCCATCAACCTCTCCCCCACTCATCAGCCAATCGCTTGCCAGAGATGGTGAAAGGGGGCGGTGCTAAGCATGAAGGGTGGGGCGGGGGGGGTTGTTGTGTGTGCGTGTTGGTCGCTCCTTGACTCGGGGGACATAAAGGATGCTTGGCTGCTCCAGGGACAGGGGAATATCACCACAATGCCCTCTCCATCCTCTTCGATGGATGTATTTGCGGTCTTTGATGGTCATGCTGCAGCAGGAGCAATGCTAATTTACACTGAAGAAATTGTACCAAAATGCTTTTCATTCATTCATTGAAAAGAGATATAGGATGTAATGTTGGGTCCTTTAATAGGACAGTCATATCTTTGCAAACACAGCAATGATTTAGATCATTTTAATGCTAAAATAGGGTAGACACTCTTTTTTTTTTCCCAACAGCGGTAATGTGGCAGTTTGACTGCTGTACTGACACCACTTGGAGAAATTAGATATTTATGCACATGGAGTGGAAGTAATACAGATTTTCTCTTTTTTCCTGAACAGTTAGTTTGGTTATTATGTTGGTTTGGTGTTGCAACGTAGAACGACAGCCGGTGAGAAAAGGTGACTTCAAATAAAGGTGTTTGCTTAAGGCAGTGTTGATGATGGAGAAGAACGCAGGGGGTGAAGGCTGTGATTTTTAAAACCTGCAAGCATTTTTTTACAGAGAGGGCAAGGCTGCACCATCTCTCATCATTTGGAGGCACATATGTATGGATGGAAACCCTCCTGTACTGTCACGCTGCTGGCTTTTTTGGTCAGTTGACTGGTTTGAGCTCAGAGGGAGCAGAGACGAGCTGAAGACATGTCCATCCAGATCCTGTCTGCGGAGCCTTGTAAGTATTATATGATTCACAAGGCAAGGCTGAATAATTTAACACTAGACGGAGGACAAAGTGACACAGCAGCATTCAGGCAAGGCCGCATTTTTTTACATGACTGTGAATTGCTGTACATGTTTCTGAGTGTGTGTATGTGTGTAATGTGCTTTTTAAAATGCATCAGTGTGAGCTGTGTTTCACTACCCGCAACATGATAATACAATTATGGTATTGATGAAACATGCGTGGTCCAATGACAGCGTTTGGCTCTCCGTATACTCTGCTCTATACTTAGAGCTACTTCTCGACAGCATCGCAGCTCTCTATTTTTGGCCTGCAAGCTAACTAATGAATGCATGTGAGTCATGTGGTCTCACTTCTCCTCTTGCATAGGTTTGTGTTTACATGGAGGGGGACGTAGCCACCGGGGGAGCTGAATGGAAAAGCTATCATTGACTTCGGGTAGCATCACATTGCCAGAGGTTCTCAACATAAAAGACAAATACAGCTCAGTTTAATAATGTACATATGTTGTTATAGTCTTGAGCTGAAAGCCCTCCCAGAGCCACAGAAGGAGGACCTAATACTATTATGGCCCAGCTGGAGTCCTTCAAATTAAACTGTATTTCTTACAGCCATGCTGATTTGAGTGTGTAATGGCTCTGAACAGCATTAGAAGCTCCTTTCTAACATTGACTCATCTGCTTGCCTGGCACTTTTTTGATCGTCTTTCAAAGTTACACAATCAAAGGATAGCATATCTTATAAACAAACAAGTAAACACATCTAAAATTGTATGCATTGATACAGAGAAAAAGTATTTTTTCTTTTTTCTTGTTTATCATTAGACTAAAGCAAAAATAAGTTAGACAGTTTGGTGTTATAAAATGTAAATTTGTGGCTTTAGAGGACTGGAGAGAATGAAAAAATAATTGAATGAAGAGGTTTGAAGTGAAGCACTCTCTGTTAAAGAATCAAACTTCCTGCCACTTGTTCCCAAGCTTCTTTCTCTAGTACTTCATAATCTGCACTTCTGCGCCCTGAGATTCAACGAGTAATTGGCATGTTCATTTTGTCCTCGGTTGTTCAATTAGGTGTTAATTTGAGTGTCGGAGCTGTCATGGCGTTGCTCGTCCCATGATGTTGATTTTGGCCCACTCTCCAAGCGCATGGCTTGTGGTTTGCTGTCAATTGGGGTCTGTTTAAACCAGGATAAATGCACAGGATGTAACAAAAACAAAGTCTGTTTATTCTCTGAATTTGAAACAGTAGTTGGCTGAGACTTTTATGGAGAATATCTGAAGGAAATAAGAAGAAATTGCTGTTTCAGAGAGATCTTATGGTGCTTTATCTGCTTGACTTTGTGGAAACCATCAAATTCACATGTTGTTCTTTCAAGGCACGAATAGTTTTGTCTACCAGCGCAAGCAGTGCATGCTTCTTAAGATTAGTAGGACACACTCTTGATGATGCTCATGATCCTCATATGAGGTGTTTTTAAGACAAAGTTCATTAGAAATTCCCACATCAATGCAAACAGCAAAGAGCCAGCGCTGACTTTAAGCTATATCGGACAAACTGTTTGTTATTCCAGCCTTCCAGCACTACAACTGCAAACCCCGGGTCCTCGGGGTGATTAAATGAGAGAATAATCCAGTTTTCTCTCTCCTTTCCATTGACATCCTGAACCTTTCCCTTGTGCGGACAGTGAGAGATGAGCCTCTTGGCCGTGAAATAAAGTGTAGTGACCCATAAGCATTTAATATTTAAGCAGCCCGTCAATATGGATTCATCTGCAGCTGGATGATGGGAGCATGAGGGTCAGGAATCTTTGAAATGTTCCCTTCGTTTGGATTCTCATCGGTCATCGCTCACTCTGCTGTTTGGGATGAGGAGGTTTAAGACAATGTTGATTGAACTGCACATTAAAATACCTCATTAATGATAGCCAGACACATAATCAAGTGTTATTATTCTCAAGTGTCTGGCACGTGTGTTGATGACACAAGTAAGATGTGGCGGATTAATGAGTCGACACTGTTCTCAAATTGATTCACCAGTGTTGAGAGGATTCACTGTTGAGGTCCAGAAAGCAACCACTGCAGCTGTATGCTTATACTTAATGTGGAAATATTAGAAACTACAGCTCATGGGAGTTTTTCCCAGAAGAATTTATGTTCTCAGCTGTTATTGTTATATCTTGTAATGTGTGTCATGACGGCAATTTTGAAACTTTGAAAAGATATGCAGGCTTAAATAATAGTACATTTGAGAGTGTGTTTGCTGGACTGAAATAATTCTCAGTCCATCGTATCACAGCATGTTCCTCCAGAAAACCACAGATGATGTCATACACACTGCATTCATGTTTTTTGTAATGGTGTATGTTTTTTATCTGCCCATGAACAACTGATTTAGCCGATGAGAGTATGTAGTGACCCCTACTGTGTGAGACAAAGAGTGCAGGGAGTGAGTATGTTTCTTTCTCTTTGCCTCTCTTTTCTCCATCACTCTGCGTGCTTTTATTTCGAGAACATAGGTATGTTTATGTGCATTTCCCATGAAGAATCATACAGATAAAAACAGAAAGTGTAACATGACTATGTATGGTATCCCATCTATATGCAGTCAGGGTGGAGTCCGGATTCATATGTGGTTCTCTGTTGTTTGCTTTGAGTTCAGGCCTTAAAGTCATAAAAAGACCTACAATTAAATGGCTTGAAGAGAGCATCCTAAATTGGGAGCAGACACAAACCAGTCTGAAGTAATGTTTGTTCCTCGCTCTTTCTCTATTCCTGTCCCTACTTCTCTTTTTTTCTCACCTCTTTCCGTTTCCCTGTCTCTCTCGTCTCTCAGCCTTCACCCCCCCCCCTTTACTTTTGGAGGATGGTTAGAAACAGAGACACTTAGGAGCCTCAACAAAATATGAAAATAACTAGATGAGATTAGATTTGGAACTGCTCAACAATCTAAATTGGTGTGAAATATTTCCTCCGTAGAAATGCTGTTGTAAATCAACTGGCAAGTAGCAAACTCCCACCAGTAAGCACAGCTTATTTACCTCTTTATGTTGTTCTTTTGGCACTGGAAAACATACTTTTGCACACATGAAATTGAGCATTTTACATTAGGATCTTCTCCAGAGGAAGTAACGTTTCTGTGTCATGATGGTGAGAGCAGAGAGCAAGCATGAAGGCTTATTTTTGCTCTTCTACGTGACCACTGACCACTCTGTTGGAGTGTTTGTGCACGCATGCATGTAAGTCAGATATTCCATCCCAGAGTCCCGTGGCTCCCTGTTTGCATAAGGCAGTTGTTTTCAGGTCTGTAATAACAGCGGATAGCCGTGGGATTCACTAGCCGCCTCCTGGCTAGTGGAGCCATGGCCTGTAGTTCCCTGTCTGCTGTGTGTGTACTCAACGGGACATTGTCTGGTCTTTGTTGAGGACAAGTCTAGTGAAAATCTATTCACAGAGGAATGAAGTGACCGGGAGGCAGGCAGAGCGGAGAGATGAGGTGAGGGAGGGCAGGATTGGGAATGACCAGAGAGGAATGTCTGATTCTGGAGAGGGCAAAGCAGCGTAAGAAACAACAGATGAGTGGAAGACATGGATGAGGAGAGTGTGTGACTGAGGGACAGAAAAGGGAAACAGAGAATAGATTGAGTTAGAAAGATGATTGGAGAGGAGCAGAGGATGACAGGAGAGGAGAAAATGATGCATATGTACACGAGCAGCAACAATCCACACAAACTCTCTCTGGACACATACATACACACCCACACACACATACGTAATACAACAATAATGTACAGAACTGTCAAAGCTCTTACTGTGTGTGTCTCTCTTTCTCTCTATGTAACTGTGTGTGTGTGTGTGTGTGTGTGTGTGTGTGTGTGTGTTTGTATTTGTGTGTCTTCCTCTGGGAACTGGCTCTGACTGCTGAGCCTGTAAACAGGAACTCTCCTGCTTTTAGCAAACTGGAAGCCCTGCAGGTGCACACACACACACACACACACACACACACACACACACACACACACACACTCAAACACACAGTCACACGCAGTCACACTAAAGACAATTGGATTCAGTTATAATGGTTTTGGTCTGTTTTCTGGATTTGTTGAGACAGATACCACAGAGTTTTATTCCCTGTTTATCATACAACACTCTGTTAGAGACATTCATTACAGATTCTGTTCATATAAAAAGAAATTACCATAGTCGCTTTGCAGTGTTTTTGCAGTTCTGAATTAGTTTGTGTTCGCACACTTTATTTCAGGTTTTGTTTTTCTGTCCATGTTCTTCTAACAGCAAAGAACAGACATTAAGTCACTGCCACATTATTTCAAGCACCTTACAGATTTTCCTGTTGTTTACCATATAGTATATATTTCACAGAGCCTCCTGTTTGCCACTTTATTTATCTCCATAAAGTAACAGACGTGCCTAAAGTGCAGATTCCACCTTCGGCACAACACTCGTGTTAATGGCTGGTTTCTAAGTTAATCATGTGTTAATTTTAAGGTTTGTCCCTGAGGTTTGTAGGAGTAAATAATCCTATTATGAGAGCTCAGCTGCTGCCCTGTTAGTGCTCCTGTCAGCTGAGGTCACGGTTTGGCTGAACTGGCAGTTCTGCTGTGAAATCGGGCAATGTTCCTTTATGCTTTGTCTCACGCAGGAGTGCACTCATTAGACACTGTGCGTATGCAGTATTTTCTTCTTTTTCTTTCTACAGAAAGTAAGGTTATACGTTTCTCCATCTTAGTTTGTTATTGTGAACTGTCTGCTTCCAAATGGGCCACAGGATGTGATTTTGTGGCCAATGTGAATGAAAAAGCTACCTTTTTGTGAATAAAAGCAAAGTAACACTCCAAACATGATGACATTTCATTGCTGCTTTCTACATCAGAGAACGTGTTTGCTTTTAATGAATGCTGGCTTCTGTCAGGCATGCATCCAGTGTTATCTTCATCAGCCACTATCTTGATAGAAAGGGGGTGGCATGCAATAAGGGCTTTTTGCCCCGATTCCTTGACACACCTGCTCTTTTACTCTTTATTTTCTGGGCTTTTCGATAGCATGAAGGCTTGTGATGGTTAGTGGCAGCATGACATGAAAGCTCTGTCTATCTTAAAAACAGTTGCCAAACGGTATTGTGCCTTCTTCTTGACCTAAGCCAAGCATTAAAACTTTCTGTGTTGTGTGATCAGTCGTTTATCAGCGTTGTCTCTTTTTATGTGCAAAATTGAAAACGCTCATGAAAACGGATAGAAAAAACAACTTCCCTCTCGCTGTCTCTCATCATCTCTTTCCCACTCCCTGACGTCATCAGTTCAAGTCCCATCTGCTTCGGGCCACAACTGTCCAAAATGAATGAAGGACAGCTGACACTTTCTCTCCTTCCTCCTTCCTTCACTGTCCTCTTTTCTTCCTAGCAGTTAGTAAAACAGTGGACCACAGAAGCTCTCTCACTCTCTCTCTCTCTCTCCCTTCTGCACCCTGCCTGTCGAGTGTTATTTGGTGCTCTGTGGTTTATTGGCTGGGTTTTGTTGTGCGCCGGGACAATCGGAGCACGGTTTGGATAGAGGAAGCTGATGAATGGTGTTCCCTGAGCCGTACAAAGCGTCCTCCTCTCTACTTCATTGATGTGTTGATGCGACTCAGCTGGCTGCCCAGTGAGTTTGTACTGTATACTGTTGTGGGCTTACAAGCAGACAGATGCACATGAACGCCCCGCGCTGAAAAGGGCTTTTATGCTTTTTTATAGTGTCAATCCCTCTCACACTCACTACTTCTTGTTCTCTCCCACTCTTCCTCTCTGTCTCTCTGCTACAGTAAAAGTGCAACAGTAAGACAGGGGTCGCAGAGATGGGCCCCTTTGAAAGCCACAGGGTTTTAGTGAAAAGAACTAAAAAAACAAAAAGTTAAATATGAAGAATGGAGGAGAAAATATGAGATGACAGAAAGCAAATAAAGGTCAGCATGCTTGAGTAACAAGGGATAAAAGGGGGTAATGAGAGGGGCTGAAGATTAGTTCACAGGGTAACCCCCTCCCCAACATGCAAACACACAGAAACACAGAAGTACGTTTAAAGTTAGGTTCTTGTGGTTCTTATATATTACGAGCTTTTTCTTTATCATCTTTGTCATATTTTTTAGAGTGTGGTGAGGCTATCTATGTCTAGAGGTTAGTATAACACAGATCTTATGCCGTTGCAAAATAAACAAACAAGGCGTCAAAAGCTGCAAAGACCTGACCTACTACACACTCACTCATCTGTTTGTGTATCCCTGTTACAGCTGACTGCCCCCCACCTCACCCCTCAACACTTACCCCTCTCCACCGCATGCTTTTTTCTCAGAGGTGACAATCCCTCTCAGTTATTTATTCCAACTGGATCATTCAGATATGTGACCTGGTCCGCTTACGGCACAGACAGATCTCACTTTCAGCTCGCAGAGACAAGAGAAGGCCAGTTAACTTTCACACACTGAGACCATCAACGGGACGCAGTTAGCTCTCAGCTCTTAAATAATTAGTATTTAAACTGCTTTCCAAACCCAGAGACCACATTTGACGCCTCGGTTTTTGGGATCTAAATCCTTGAAGAGTTGTTGTAGCGTATGACCTTTGGAAGCTCTCTGGTGTCAAGTCGGTGCATTTTGGACTCTTATCTGTGATGCAGAACATGGCTGGTCTGACCATGTTGTTCCGTTTCCACTACATGGGCTTTCTCAGGGACAGGAAGGGTCGGCTGACCATGGAACCACATCGGACAGCTGACAGAGTTGGTAGGTGGTCGCAGAAGATGTTGTTAAACACTGTATAAAAAATGTGAAGGGAAGTGTATAGGTTTGTCTTTTTTTAAGACACCTATAGAATGGGTTGTTTCATTACGTCCATTAGGTCAGCACTTTCATATCAAGATATCAAGATAATGTGTTTTTCCTGCAGCTTGAGTGCTGCTGATGCATGTTAATCACTGGAGTTTTAGTTGCTGAACCTTGGCTTCTCTTGGCCTTGCTATTGAGCTCTGTGTCTCGTAAACCCATTTTTAGAGCTTATCTGCCCTTTCCTCACAATTTGGAAAAATAATGGTAATCCCCCCTTGACTTTTCCTTTGAGAGACAACAAAGAAGCTTAATTTTTCTCTAGGAGTAAACAGTGAATAAGCTCTTTGTTTCATTTCCTCAGTTTGAAAGACGTTGGCTCCCAACAAGCAACTTTTTTTTTTTTCTTATGAAAGTGGATATGCATGAGTGTTTAGATCAAATTTAGCCATGCACATAAAAGAGGAAGAGACTTAATTTGGTCTCAATAAATTTAAACACATATAAAGATTGTTTTTGAGTTTTATTGACGTCAATGTGCCATAAAGGGTGATATACAAAAGCTTTGCACATGATTACAAATGAATGAACTGATTACAACTCATTATGGAGCATGACTTCTTCAATAAATGTATTATTTTATTTTAGTTTGGCATCTAGTCCCCTTTTTAACATCTGAAAATACTTTGCAAAGACTGATAATGCAAGCCTTGCAATTCTTTTCAAAAACCTCTGTTACATATTTGAAGAAAACAAAATCAATTCAAACAAAAACTGACATTTCTTTCACTACATGTCTCATAAGGTAGATAAATACTATGTGTGCTCTCGTTAAATACACTTGTAAAGATGATAAGGAGGACATTATTTACACTGAGGGTTTTTAGGGCTCCCTGTGCAAAACATCACAGTAACCAACAGAGTCAAAGTATTAGTCAGAGAGAAGATTACAACCAATCATTATTAAAGCCTATTTCACCGCAAATCCACCAGCGACAACTGTTGGCTGGCTTAACTTTTTTTTCTCTGTGAGTAGCTAGCCAGGCACACAGGGGAGAAACTGTTTAATGCAAAGCAGCGCTTGTTACTAAATCTTATTTTGGGGAGGGGTTAGTGACATGAGGGGGGCAAGCGGCAAACAAGCCAGTTGGTGTAGGCAAAAGGGAGCTGGCAGTGCCTTTGGCTTTCTGCAGCTCAGTGGGTGGCAGGGCGGTGGCCAGTGTATGGCATTGCTGTTGTTCAGTTGCCTCCTCGTCACACAACAATGGTACGGTTAGAAAAGTAGTGGGGCGATAGCCGCTGTAGAGCCACGTAGGGTGTAGAGTAGGCCTGGATTCATCGGGACGGTTCAATGCTTGTTTTGGTTTACTATGGCCGTGCTGGATAACCACAGCTGGCAGTACGCCCAGGCAGGAAAAACCCTGATAAGACTCTCAGGTAGAGTATGCTCCATCATACATGTTTTCTGTCATGTTTGTCCAGAATTGTCCTAATTCAGATTCCAAACAGTAGACATACTAAGACATGGTCACTTCAACTGTGCAGCTCAAATGTTTGCAGTCAAAAAACATCATTATATTAACTTAATTGGGGGAATATTTAATACGACTCCTTTAAATATCAAAAGATTTTTTACTGGTAACTTAATGTCAATGTGCTCCAAACTCAGCTCACCACATAATGTTTTGTTTGTGCTTACATTACAGATGTTTGAGTTGCATTGTTTTTTGTCTTTTTAAAGCAGTGGGACCTCAGCACTCCTTGCATTTTCAACATTAAGTAATAAATGCAGAAGTTATATGTGAAAATATAGTAGTATCCATATCACCTTGTACCTTATTGGTTTTAATGGAGAAATATGGAAGTGTTTTAAAAAAAAACCTTTTTAATGCAAATTAGACTCCCCCCACCCAACCCCCTCCATACTATGTTTATAGCCTCTTCCTGAGAAGAGATGGGAAAGTGAATGATTGGATATGCTGCAGCTAACCCGTCTACATCTGCTCATGTTGTTTGCTGAAAACAAAGTGATATGGAGAACATGTGCATACTGTTACAGGAAAGTACCACTTTTAGAATGGCTGATACACTGCAGCTGCATTATAGCAAGTCCCAAGGAAACAAGATAAGACATCACAATATAATGCAAACTAATGCAAAAGCTTTGCAATAAATTATGCTGTTGTGGAGGATATAATGCTCATTTTTCATTGAAGCTGTCGGTGAGGTTGAGCTTTTGATTTAACTCTGTGAGCTGTGGCTTCTGTTCCTCTGTGATAGTGCAGTGAATATTTTTGTGTTTGTAACACACTGAACTCGTTGAGTTTTTGAGGCTGCTGTACATATGGGAGCTGTTTCATGTTGGGTTAAAAAAAAATACTGTAACGTGCAGATTTTTCTGAAAGATGAAACTCCAAATGTTTGTCTGTGTGTATGTGTCTTACATTTGAGAGAATCCAGGGGATGCTTCTAGGAAGTCAAGGGGACACTAAGGGGCACATTATTGTCTTTTTATAAACTTCTCATGATTAAGGTGTCCTGTTTTCAGTTCAGCATATGGGTCATTGTACTGTGCTGTGCTACATAGACACTATCTGTTTTAGTTACCATAGGATAAAGATAGAAGAAAAGTTATTTGGGGCATACTGCACAGCTTTTATTTACTGAATATTCAGGATATTTTATGGCTGAAAACAACACCCTACTTGAACAGTTTGTAAGCCTGCACAGCTCCAACCTAGCTGCCAAGGCAGATCTGTGCCAGGTGTTGGAACAGGTCAAGCACGACAGCCGGTGTTAAGCACAGGACAAAAGGTAAACTAGAAGACATCAAATGTGGCTTTTACCTCCCCAAATACTCTGATCTGGTAGCTAAAATACACTATGACAACCCTTCCCAATAGAAACTGCATTTTTTTCATCTCTTCTTGCTCAATCACGGAGACTTGGTGCCTGCAGGAGTAATGAATGCAGATGTCTGAGGAGATGACTGCTGTGAGGCGATTAGGAGAAATAGCGCAATTTGTCATGAGAGAGAGCACCGCAGAATGAGATCACAACAAGGCAAGCTGAAGGAGGATTTATAAAGCCTCTGGCAAAGTTTAATTTAAAATACATATCCCAAGACGTGGGACAAAGCTTGAAGTCATGGGTCCATGAGTCATTACTTGTGATGGTGACTGAGCCATCAATCGATCAGTGTTTTCACTTGGGACAGGTGAACCTTTTGTCCTTATACAGGACCTTTGCACTTTTATGTTAAGATCAATGGAAAAGTTCCTCGTCAGATCCCGTAAAAGCTAAAGTAAATGAATAATGCTTTCATAGTGTCCCAGTGGTCACCGTTCAGGGAAATCCATCCAGTAGATGACCCATCAAACTTTGTTGCAGATTTTAAAACTTAAGACCCGACGCACATACAGAGTCGATGTCCCATTTTTATGTAGGAGGAATTGTTTCGACAGTCCTTCAGTTTAAATGCTGGACAGACACGGAGTAGAGTTGTGGTAAGTTGATTATGACAAGACAAGTGCTTCAAATCAAAGCGCTGCTGTTTCAGTCCTCTCTTCCTGACACCGACAATGCCCAAAAGAACTCATGCCTGTCAAAAGTGCTGACTGCTCACACGCTCTCATCCTTTCAAATTTAGCCATGTTGCTGTGTGTAGACACAATACCCCATTTAAAGAAATGAAAAAAAGACAGCATCAAGTACTGGCAAGTGACGCAAAGGGTTGCCAATAGTGAGGCCTAGGGGAACGCTAAGTATGTCAGAAGTCAATAGAGACAACAGAGGGAGGGGAGAGCGCAGAGAGAGAGCGAGACAGAGACAGACAGGGTGGTAGGATGTCACATGAGAGATGAGAAACAAGAGAAAAAAGAGAAAAGAAGAGATTTGTAAATTGTACACGGAGGTGAGGTTGTTATCCATGCTCGCTGAGGTGTGAAAGGAATAGAGAAACAGCTGTAGCACCATAATAAGAACACATACAGTACTTATATTCTGTCAAGGTTCATTACAACCTCAAACAGATTACAAATTAAACAGCTACACACACAAATGGACAGTGGCGTGCATAGTTTTATTTGCACAGCATGCATTCATCCCTGGGCTGCCTCCAGGTTGTGTGTGTATGTGTGTGTGTGTCTTTGCGCATGTGCATTTCGGCTCTTAAGTGTGCATCATCTCAGAAGCGTGTCTGGCGTCATGTGTAGCTCTGCAGTATTGTGAGAGCACAGATGTGAGCACAGTAGTTCATTATACAGCATGGAAACAGCTTTGATTGTGCCCTTTTACTGCTCTCGCAAACAGCACAGTGAAAGTGTCTTCACATTCACACTCGCTCGCTTGCTTAAGACTGCTGACCATTGTTTATCTTAGCATTGCCCCTTTGCTGTTCACACACTGTACTAAATCAGAGTTATATTTAGGGTGTGAGTGAGATTTGTTGTACTGAATGGTGTGGACATGAATTACAGAGCTCTCTGCTCTGCATGATATGTTGTCCCCTCAAAGAGCTCTTAATTTGTAGGATATATTTAGGCATTTCACTTGGTCATCCCTAAGGTTTTGTTGTGTTCTGCTCAATTATGTATTATGTATACGCATCGCATTGAGGTCAAGAGTTGTGCTGAGTTTATTAACTCTGAGTAAAAGTATGAAAATATTGGTAAAATGCTAAAACCTTGAAAATGAAAATCCTCATTGTGCTACAGTACAAGTACTCATTGCATATTTTATCTGACAGTTACATTGCACAAGCATGTCTTCGATGCTCTGTTTGTGTTTGATTAGCTGAGTAAGTGATCCATAAACAAAAAATGAATTAACAAAAATTGATTGAAATTCAGTAACTATAGTTTCTAAAAGGTGAATATTTGTTGCTATTCTCTCATTTTTATATTGGTGCCTTTGTCCTTTGCATTTATCACTATTTTTGGACAAAAATAAGTAAATTATTTTAAAAAGAAAAGAAAAAAAGAAAGTTTGAATTAGAAGAAGAATTAAATTATGGGGCTATTATTCACAGCCCTTATTGTGACCATAACCTATAAAACGTATGTGTAGTTGGTATAGTGACTTCATACTGCCATTTATGGTTACACAAGTCATAGGAAGAAATATATAATAACAGGCCTTTAGCGGTGAGATGTTTTAATGATGAGATTGTTTTATCTGAAGGCGCCGCTCTGCAGTTACACTTAAGCACGGTGCCAGAGCGGTACCCAGAGATTAGTTTTGTTTCCTACCCTCTCCATTTGTTATGACTTATTCATACCCTTTTTTTTTTTGCTGTGCTTAGGGGTTATATCCAGGTCGAGGGGTTGCGGTGGGAGCAAAGTGTTATTTTTACTGTAAGCCACACTGTAACAACAATATGAGAAACCCGATGAAAGTTGAGCTCACCACAGTCCCCAGGCCCCCTGCCAGCTCCGGCTGAAGGTCACAGAATTGGAGTAGAGGCTGCTAGAAGTGGCTTTGTATCTGCGGGAGGAAAATGAATAAATGAAAAGGATATACTGTACAGCTGAAGAGAGAGAAAGATAAAGAAATGGAGTGAAAGTCAGAACAAGGGAGAGATAGAGCGCCAAGTTGTTTATCTCATTCCTCTTTTGCACCGGGGCAACGTGCGCTTGCTGTTATTCTAGTCGGGGCTGTCACACAGGGGAAAAACAACCTGCTTGTAACAGCCTGTCATATAGACCAGGTTCAACACTCCCACTACCCACAACAATGTTTAGGGCAAGAGCAGCCTGATATCCCTCCACACCGGGGGGTTAAGCATGAATATTACACGACATGGCATCAAATGGCAAATACATGATGGTGTGAGTAGATAAACAAAAAGCTGTGATTGCAGAGCCAAGACATGAATTATTCATTAAAGTATCTTGGGTAAAATAGCTAAAGAAGAATTTCAGATGAACATTAACATGTGAAAGCCAGCACTTAAGCACATGCACATAGAAGTACATATAGAGTGTTTTAGACTGCTCAGCATTTTAGTGTTTGACCGTATAAATGCAACTCAAAGCGCTGTTATTGGGTTGTTTCAAACTCAGGTAATCTGGATATGTGTGGGATTATTAGCTCAACTTTTTTCAGCCTTAAAAAAGCTAACGTTCTGTGTGTCTTATCACTTGGTTTTAAAATGCTGAAGATCAAAACGCAAACTTTAATAACGCCACAAAGCAGAAGAGCTCGCTTTCATCACTGCAAACTCCGGCTGTGACTTCTGTGCCATCGGTGTAGACATTCAAGGCTGGAAGTTTCCTAGTAGACACTGATGTTACTTTTCTCAGAGCAAGAAATCGATTTAGTGTAGTACTGAAGTGAATTCCCTTGAGGTTCTGCAGTGGCCTGCGCCCTCGTTTCCTGGGCTCTGTTCAGTTTTACCTAAAACCTGATAAAGTGGCACATCCCTCTCTCCAAGGGAGCACTATTCTTGGAGCCCTGCAGAGGGTGTCGGTCATGCTGCAGCACATTTAAAACACAGGTCAGAGCACAGGCGCACACACTCACACACACAAGCTGGCATACACACTTAGAAAACCACAAACTTGCAAATGTGTGCCTGCAAAGACACATGCGCAGGCTCACATGGGGATAGACATACACACACGCCCACATGCAGCAAGACTGATGCCCACACCCTCTAACTCGAGCACGGCAATGACTAAACCAATCCGCTCCCACACTTCCTCTGTTTCTGCACAGCTCCCAAAAGCTTCCCCGTCCAAGTCAGACCAACCTGAGCCAAACCAGGCTGAGTGGTGTGACAAATGCCTCCCAGTTGTCTCTTTTCACTCCGACTCATAGTGAGGTTCACATACTGGGCTCCGACCCAGAACTAAAGTATGAAAGAGCCATCTGAAATCCATCACAGTCACATGCACTGTAAATCTTTGTATATAGCAGATTCTAAATTGTAAAAGAGCTCACATTTATATAGCTACGATTACAAATAAATGATGAGAATCCATTTGTTGCATCTGCACTAAGAAATATTGCTGACTGGTCAAGTGCTGGGTGCACATTATCAGTTTAAAATGCATTTCATAGTGACTACTGCTCTGAATCTTTGGATCTCACTGCTGTTATCCCCACTGGCAGCTGGAATGTGTGTTATCGGGTTCGTGCTGAGACAGTCAACACAACAGCCAGGGGAAGCGTGCTGTAGTATTTCTGCAGTATTATGCAGAGGGCCTGGTCGCTTCCGCTGTACTACACGTACAGCCTAGCTTGTAATTGCTCAGAGTTTGAGGTTACGAGGTTATGAGCCAGAGGATTGGCATCATGCGGCGTGCCAGGCTGTGCAGATGCACCATGTACAGTCTAGCCTGTGGTCTAAAGGCCTGGAAGCAAAGGGATTGGCACAGTGCTCCGAGGCCGTCTGTTTCGATGTGCTGTGCTGTGGAAAGACGACATGAATGCAGCAAAATTCATTTTGGGTTTATGAGTTTGGGCTTATGGTGCTTGTAGGTAAAAGAAATTGGTCGCATTCGTTCCTGCACATGTTACAATTTTGGTCAGGCGCCTGTAACCATTGTGATCTAAACTTAGTGAATTCACTCCCCGCTGCAGCTCATTAAGAAGCCTTTAGAAACAAGTCTGTAACCCAGTTTGGATCCCAAAGCATGTAGGATGTTTTCAGTCTGTGGTGTGAAGAATGGGTACAAGGCAAGAACACAATCTGCTCTGTAGAAGTGTATTCAGATCAGCGTGTGAGCGTTTCCAGCCCGGAGTTAGGAGGGCAAAAGGAAATGGATTGGCACACTTTCTGTGTGTGCTGTCCTGTTGTACCGCCTCTGCTCCACAGCATTGTGAATTTAAGAATTTAAGGCACAGGTCCTTGTGGAGAGACAAGAAGAGGGTTTGAGCAAAGTGAAGCTGTGCCGCTGCCTCTTGCTTTGATTTTGTAAATTCATGCAGAGCAGCAGGAGTGAAAATGCAGTGTACTCACTAGCTGCATGGGAAACATCTTGGTTACTCTGGAATCAAGCTTTGCAAAAACATAGACTGAGAAATGATTTTAAAAACCAAGCATGAAACAGTTCAGTCCCATGTATAGGCTCAGTCATTCTGTGTCTTCAAGCTAAATGTAAGCTACAATTTTGTGTCCTCACCTCTGTATTCTGTGGTTATGCATTTTACTAGAATATCACTTCTAAACCAAAAGGGCTGGCTGACGTTTGAGCTGCAGAAAGGCACACAATTAGACAAGCTGGGACCTACCACCACTGAGTAAACAAGGTTTACACTAGTTCAGGCAAACTCTAATGGTAATTTGCATGTAACGCTGAATCTGTACATCTAATGCCAATGAATGATGGCGGCAGTTTTTACCCAGGTGTTTGGGGGAATAAAAGTGTTAATTTTACTCTTTTGTCTGTTTCTCTTGGCAAGACAGGTGGTGAAAAAAACATTTGCTTCCTGACTTTTTCTTGCAGCACTCCATTGTTTTAGATACTAAACTTTTATTTTATGTTTATTTAATAAAAAAGAGCTACAGTAAGAGGAAAATCACCAACTCCCTCAATATGTAGCGGCAATGCAAATGACCAAATTGACAAATACTTCCACTCTCATACTTGAAGGTGCGAAGCTGACAAGCTAGAACATTATTATAAAAAACACATTATGTGTTGTCAAGCCAGCCCAAGCACAGAAATCCACGGCATGACATATTATCACTGTCTATCTGACGAATGTATGCACACAATGTCTCCATTACTAAATCTGCAGGGAGAAAGAAAGCTTCAGTGTGCATGGGAATGCATGGTCGTGCATCTCTGCCTGTGTGCCATGAATGACAGACTGCCATCTGCCATTCCTGCATCGCTTATGTCTAAATGATCCACTACCTGTCATGTGTGCAGTTGATCTCCTCATCTCGCTGTCATCACCTTGTATTTCCTATCACTACGTGCAAGGGCAGACGTGTCACAGTGAACACAAAAAAACAACCTCCTGCCTTTACTCTTCATTTTCCCGCTTTGAATTCTCTATTAAAAGTATAATAATTATAAAAAAGCTCACTGTATAAACCTTATTTGTTGGACGAACACTATGCATTTCGCCTCATTTTACAGAGCGCTGAGTGCAGGCTGCCAGCAGAATGGATTGCTCTCATTATGAGTGTGTTATGAACAAGCAGTCTGTGATTGAAAAGCTTTATTTCATGCTCGGCAGACTTGTAAATGAGGGGTTGTGTGTAGTGAAGAGAGGAGATTGTCGTGTGTGCCTGTGTATCCTGGTGTGTTAGAGTGCGTAGCAAGAGGTGATGATGGTATTTCATGAATCACAGTGTGTAAGGTAATACTTTATTTCTATGGGATATTGTATGGGTTATTGCTGCATATAAACATGGGGAGAATTTGAAAGGGCTGTGTGGTTGTATGCGTATACTTGTGGATTTGTGCCTATTTTACTAGGCTGACATCAGAAGTAATGGGCCAGCATACAGAGAAAGAGACTCCCTCTTAAAACAGCAGCTGCTTATATTTTGCTGATCTTTTTTGCGTTCATACAACACTTTTTGTAGAATTTTCTCACCTGATCTTCATAATGTATTGCCAGAGCATTAAAACATGCAACCAGCAGTGTTTCTAACCTAGTGCAGCATCCCATATAAACTCCAACAACATGCATGTCCACATTTTGGCAGACTTGTTCTGATGTTGTAGTCAAAAAGGTGATGAACTGCTTTAGCAGGACTGTAGCAGTGTAACAGAGGTCAGTGCTGGCTTTGTGCCATCAGCAGTATTTTTACATAAACCACCACAGCGAGGAATGTGTCTGGGCACACTACACAGAAAACACACACACACATGCTAACACACAAAGTGAAGGAGGGGATTTTTTTTTTTCTTTCTCCTTGGTGCCTGTTGTGCTGATGTTCAGTGAACATATACACACACGCTGACACACTCCTTTGAAGACACAGGACGAAGTCTCTGTTTTCAACATCTTTCCGATTATTGCCATGCTCAGTTCTCCTACCATGTTGTCTGTGTGTGAGAGAGCGATTGAACGGGGGGGTGGATGAGAATCAGGTGCAGCAGGTTATAAAGAGACAGTCTGCAACAGAGAGGGGGATCATAAAAACTATGAGTGTGGATTGTGAAGGACTCACTCAGCTATTCGGCCTCCCCCCCCCTCTCTCTCTACCCCTCTCTCTCTCTCTCTTTCTCTCTCTCTTTTTCTCTCTCTCCCCCCTCTTGCCGGTCATGGAAAGAGAATGAAACCATTATTGCTACCTCAGTCTCATCTCGTCTCACCTGGTTGTGACATTATCTTCGAGCCGGGTTGTGTCCAGTCCGGCCACTTCCCACAGCGAGCTAATGTGCTGTCATCCAGGCCCGACCACTGCTCCTGACTCCCTCAGACCGTGGATGAAATCGATAATACAGGAGCCATTAAAACCTGTAGGAGTTATTTAGCTGTCTCTCACTGCAGTCTCGTCTGTCTGTATTATTTTCCGTCTCGCTGTACACTTCAGTTTTGTCTGTCCCCATATTCTTCTCTTCGCGGTCTCGCATGAATCATTATCAACCTGCACTTCTTTGTTCCTGTCATTTCATACCACACACTTTTTCCCTCCCCATTTTGGTCCGCCTTTTATCAATTTATCTTTTTATCTATATATCCGTCCATTTATGTAGCCTTCTGCCTCTGCCCTTCTGTCTCTTTTCTTTCCTTGATGTCCTCGGGTTGTAATCATTTGCAACCTAGTGGAGGAAGCAGTCGCAGGTTTAATGATTCTGGCGTTGAAAAATGTCTTCACTTTACGATTTCATCCCTGCTGGTGTCAAGCTGTGGGCTGAAAAATATTCAACTTTTTAGAGCAAACATTCAACTTTGAGTAATCACCAGCTCCCATTTGAGATTATGGCTTTACTGTAGTTTAAAATGAATATAGAATCATGACTGACTTTTATTTGAGGGTATTAGGTTTCTGAGTGTGTGTGTGTGTGTGTGTGTGTGTTAAGTGCATGATTCAGCACTCAGCAGTCTAGCCACTATCTAATTAGCTCATTTCCATTCGTAGTCAGTGTGATTAAATGTTTATATTATAACTGTCAAGGCAGCACAGTGTTTATGTAAAGTTGTGAGCTCTTTCCTCCACAGTATTTGTCTCCGTTTTTGACCCCTGTGCTCTATTTGCCAAAACAGAACTTGAAATATTTATTTGTCTAACTAAAGGTAGTGAGTTAGGACTGCTAAGTTTGTGTCTGCTCTTTTTATCACCCATCCTGTAAAAAAATGTTGTTTTTTTTTCATGATGTAACTCCCTATTTTTATATTCATTCAACAGAGCCCTTTTTGGTTATTAACATAGATGGAGACCTTACTTTGAAACAGACAATCAAATTCTGCCTAAAGCTTAACTAGATGCTGTAGCTAATTAGCTGCTGAGCTGCAGCGCATTAAACAGCATGCAAAACTACCTGCAAATGCCACTTCAATCAAATTATATGCTGCTGGGGTCTTTACTGTTCACAACACAGTACCAAGTGCCTGTTTTTGCATACGAGTACACCAGTGCACCAGTTTTGAGTCATTTTTTTTCAGTGACTTATGATATGATAGAATTTAAGATAAGTAAACAATCAGTAAGATCAAATCTTTAATTTATTAATATGATTTGCTGTCAGCGTTCCACTTTGAATACATGTTCCTAGTCTACTTTGTGTCTGTGTACTTGCAAGAGGTGACTTGCAGTGAGAATATGTGCAATTTCATTACACATATAAGTGGTCAAAGCTGTCAATATCATGGCTGATGTGTATTTTTACAAACTGGGGCACATCACTGTTCAGAAATAGATTATTGTGCTTCCCAGTTGTGTCCATTTGTTCACTGTTACAATGCCCAAGTAGAGAACATTCAATTTCAACCAAAGGAGATTGTGTTGTATCAAAAATGAATGAATAAATGAATAAAAGGACCTAGTAGTTTTTATGTAGTGCATTTTAGGGTGTAAATTATGAAAATATGTTTTGAAGTTTGACTGTTTCACACTTCCTTGTGTTTTTCTGTGCAGTGGACCATCTAAATCAGTTGTCTTCATGACTGAGTGCTCTTACACATCAGAGAGATAAACGTCAGTTGGTGTGAGTGTGTGTGTTTCTCTGCGTGTGCGTGCTGAATTGCTCCATCTTGCTCCCTGGTATTAACCAGCGTGCCATCTGTTGAGGAGGCGAGGCAAAAGAGTTGACATTTGAAAAACATACCGTAACAGAGCAGGCGAGAGCACAGTGAAAAATCCAGTAAACCAGACGTACATCCACGCGTATAACAATGCGGCCTTTCATACAGTATGTTAAATAAAGTGCAAACAAAATATATCACACGCTGCTCATCACATTGCTGTGAATTGTTGCCGTCCTCATTGTTTTTTGGATTCCTGCCTTGCTGACCTCTGTGGTTTTTTTTCTCTCTGTGTTTCAGGGTTTCATCGCAATGAGGATATGAAAGCCATTGATGTGCTTCCCATCCTCAAGGAGAAGGTCGCCTTTCTCTCAGGTCAGAGTCCTCACTGATCCAATCTCATTTAGCGTGCTCGGCTAAGTGTCTATCAGGAAGAGGTCTCTTGTTTCAACATAAACAAGTTCTTTGATTGTTAGTTGTAAGCTCATATCAGAATAATGACAATATCAACACAGTTAAAATACTTCAGAAGACAAGATACTTCATACTGTACGTCCCTTACACGCAACAACATGACAGCTAAAATATCACTTTGTTGAAAATTCAAGCTTCTCCTTCGATAATTTCTTCTTGCTAGGTTATTTTAGTGCACTCGATTAATTCTCTGACTTGTCATGGTGCTGACCTGACCTTCATCCCATTTTAGCGTTAACTGCTAGGGCATTGCCATAATTGTAAGTGAGTTTGAGAGAGTGTTTTTCACTGCTCATTAATAGTCTGTGTCATTTGTTACTGCTGTCTGCCTGAAAGGCTAATACTAGTCTTGTCATCGTGAGGCTAATTTAACCTCTGACTCTTCAGTTTGACTCAGTATAGTCATGACTAAATGCAGAAATATTCACAGATGGCACCCATACAAATGAACTGCTATCATATCAGGGAACTGTAGCATTCGTTTTTGGGGAAGTATTATGTTGGTTAGATAGTCCTACTTGATCTGAGTTGGTAGTTGAAGGTTAAATAAAGGTCTTAAAAATGTAAGTCAGTTGAATTAGCTTTGCTATAGCCGTGCTACAGTATATATACATTATCTACATGGCAAGTAGTTGTAATTTTTTTGTCGTCTCACTTCTACCTAAAGGTGGCAGAGACAGACGCGGAGGTCCCGTTCTCACATTTCCAGCACGGAGCAACCACGACAGAATACGACCCGAAGACCTGCGCAGGCTCATCGCTTACCTGGCTACTATTCCCAGGTAGGAAATGTGCCAACGAACACACGCACGCGGTTTTAGTGGAGGATTCATACTTTTTCAAGCTGTGAACACACACACACACTCATATGTACACATACACTGACTTATATTCCTGATCCTTGGTTAATTTGAAACAGACTCCTCCTCTCGGCCTTTCATGCAGCCGTGCTCACACGTCTCATCACTTTCTTTATGTCAGACTTTCCCACCTTGCTTGGATTTAAAAGGCTGAAGCATAACCTGAGGCTACACAGAGTTCGGATGGGTTTATTTTGGATTCTCTGTGAAGATTCAACCATGCCGCACCCCCCCCTCATTTCCTCCTGACTCTCTAGAAAAAGCTTTTACTCCTTTTATGTAGGTTACCATGATTTAGTAGCCCTCTCCTCTCACACTCCCATTGATAATGTCTACTTAGGGTCGGTCTGTTCTAATCAAACAAGGTGTAATGTAGATAGACAGCTTTCTCCTTCAGTCTTAAAAATCACTTGGCTTTTCTTTCTTTCTTGTTTGCCAAGTTTTGCACGGACTAGTGCCACAGGAAGCATACACAGGATATTCTTGCAATTCTTTTTTTCCTCCATCGTGCTCTGTAGTTTTGTGCACGCTCATGTTCAAGTTGAGAAGCACCTTTCCTTCACATTTAACACGCTCCAGGCTGTTCTGTTTGGAGTCCGTTGTGATTAGCTTGGAGGGAAGCTTGCACTCCTCTGTTCTGCTGCGTCTGATCCCCCACCTGTGCTGCGCTTTCTACTGCTTTAAGACGTTTTCACAGTAGAGTTCGGGTGATTTGTCTCGAGGCGAAAGGTGGTCCAGATCAGTGACTTTAAATATTGAGGGCTCCTTAAGGGCATTCTGGGATGTCCGAGGCAAAATAAAAGTACTCAATGTTTTATTAAGTGTTGTTAGTTGACAATTAAAGTCAAAGTGTTTTTCTTCCTCTACTTCTTCCTCTCATACTAATGGAGTGTGCTAAAACCATATGCAAAAAATGTAAGTTCTAGTGCTCTTTTCTGTAAATACTATGTGCTACAGCAGTAAAAGACAAGTATTTTGCTCTGAACCAGGACATACTATGTTGTAGTTTGTCTGCAGGACTTGCAGGTCTCCTTAAGGCTAAACTCTTTAGGAACTGTGTTAAAAGGTAAGACCTGAGAGGATAACAGATCAGTCAGAGGTGGCCAGCCGTTCAGTTCGAGGCTCAGAAGGAACCAAGTGTCACTAATTCAGAAGGAGGAGGTCAGCTCCTTCTCCTCAGCTTGATTTCTTTCTCCTGTCTAAATATTTCTTCTGTCTTTGTTACATCTACCTCCCTCTCTCTCTCTCTCTCTCTCTCTCTACCTCCCTCTCTCTCGCGCGCTCTCCCTCCCTCTCCCCTCTCCCTGCTCTACACTCTGTTTTTCTCTACCCATTTGGCTGCCGCTCTGTTTTCAGAGAGTGAGGTCAGAGTGAGTTAGAGCAGGAGGGCCTGCGTCTGTTTCTGTCTCCTAGCTAGACACATTCAGATTAAAGCCTTTAACACTGAGAAACAACCTTTTATGGACTTATACAGCAGCACGACTCCTGGTAAGCAGCGGTGGAAATTTCAACGCTTGAATGTTTTAACTATTTTTTTCCCTCCCTTAGACGCTCTGGAGATTTGCATGGGATCTTTTGACTTTAAATCTTTTTGGCATCTTTGAAGCTAGAACAGACCCCTTACCAAATAGATTTTTTTAAACAATTACTGGGTTCTTTGCTTTGTTTTTGGCTTTAGTGTGTCTGTAGGTCTGCTGCAAGGGTAGTGATTATAACGTGACGCAATAGTTTATTTTAGCTCATTCAGGTTTGTTCAGCCTCAGACACATCTAATTGATTTAGTCATTTTGTTATCACTTGTTTATAGTCTCATCTAAGCTGCTCTAATTGTTTCATGTTAGCATAATAAAATCATTTACAGTAATATATCTTCTCATGTGTTCATTTTGTCTTTATCACATAATCTGACATCTTTCTTCTTGTTTTCCTGCAGTGAGGAGGTGGCCAGACATGGCTTCACAGTCATTGTGGACATGCGTGGTTCTAAGTGGGACAGCATCAAACCTCTGCTGAAGATCCTTCAGGAGTCTTTCCCTTCTTGCATCCACGTCGCTCTCATCATCAAGCCAGACAACTTCTGGCAGAAGCAGAGGACCAACTTTGGCAGCTCCAAGTTTGAATTTGAGGTGAGTAACATTTTACCTGCTTCTTCTACATAAAATATAAAACATTTAATATTTCAGTCTTGGTTTTGTTGTTGTGGATGTCGTGCATGAACCATTAGTATTCAAGTCGTTTTTGAGTTTACAGATTTATGATTGCTTTAGTGTTCACTACAAGAGATGAAGATATTTGTTAAGCTCATCACATCAGTATATTTTAGGTTGAAACATTTGTTGCAAGCTAATCGACTTCTTGTTGGTTTAGCATAGCCATCGGTCTTAATTTATCAGCTCTAATTGGACTGCTGCTCGGTGACAGTGGCACTGCTCTGTCCCGTGTGGGCATGTGGTGCTGGTATATTTAGTCCTGACCCAGTTACTATGGAAACAGAATATATAGGACATGGCGAGGCATTTCATCCCAACAGTAGTGAGTGGGATTTGGACAAGACACTTGTTGTTCGTATAATGTCAAAGATGTCCTGTACGGAAGTATGACAGGATGATAACTGGTCACTGGTCTGGAAAAGGGACAACTTTTCTTGGCATGAATGGAAATGTGTTTCACACACACATGAGTTTCACAAATGTTCAACAACTGCCCATCATCCAACAATACAAGATGATGTTTTTCACCTGCAGCTCTCTACTGCTAACGTGTGTACTTCCAAGTATACCTGAAAGTGTGTCTTAGTTTGTTTGCAGTAGAAAAAGTAGGCTAAGAAAAAAAAACTCTCTGCAGTTATGATAAGATCTATACCAGAGAGAGCCAAATCGGACCGTTTATTTAGCGTTTTCCTTGCTCAAGTGAAAGTTAGCAGGTTCTGTTTTTACTTCTTAAGTGTTTGTGACTGTATATATTTCCATCTTATTAATGATAACATGAATGCTGCTTAAAACGTCTGGAATGTTGTTTGTCTTTGGTCACCCCACCTATCCAAACAGCCGACATGTGGAGCCACTGACTCTGCACATTCTTCTCATAATCTGGAGGGAAGAGTGGGAAATATTTTGACACGTTAACTTGTAATTAGTTTGGAATATGGAGATGATGATGACTGATGATATTTCAGCCGTGGTGGTCTGTCTCTCTCTTATACTACCATTGTCTATTCTCAATCCTTTTTTTTCCCCCTCTATGCCTGCTTTCACCCCGCCCCGCTTTCGACTTGATTTGTCCCACATACACCAACCCATACCAGACGGTGATGGTATCCTTAGAGGGTTTATCCAAGATTGTGGACCCATCCCAGCTGACAGCTGACTTTGAGGGCAGCTTAGAGTACAACCATGATGACTGGATTGAGGTTTGGATACTTTGTTCTCTCTCTCTCGTTATTTTTCATTTTCCTCTGCTCTTAAACGGTCATACAGAAAAACACCTTCCTTTGACCCCAGGATTTTTTGTCTTGATTAAAAAAAACTGTTCCACTCTTCTCAACAGGAATTTATTAATCTTGTCTGTTGCCAATACATAATACTGTATTCAGATTCAGTTCAGTAATATTTCTATTTTTGGAAAATGCAGGTCACTTTTAACTTTCATTTCAGGTGCGTCTGTCCTTTGAGACTTTTGCCAGTGACGCAGCGCGGGCACTGGCACGCCTCGAGGAGCTTCAGGACACCTTGTCCCAGCGTGATCTCCCGCGGGACTTGGAGGGGGCACGGCGGCTTATGGAAGAACACGCAGCACTGAAGAAAAGGGCCACCAAGGCATCGGTGGAGGAGCTCGATACGCAGGGACGAAGGCTGCTGCAAAGGCTGCAGTCGCAAACTGCAGGAGGTGGGAGTAGCAGTGAAATCGGGTTTGGGAACCGCACTGGTGGAGCTAGTGGAGATTCCAACGACCATCATCACGGATTCCACACGCACGCAGACGCGCACAACCTAGTAACTAAAGTGACAGGCCTGTTGGATAAGCTGCATGGGACTCGCCAAAATCTGCAGCAACTGTGGCACATGAGGAAGCTGAAGCTGGACCAGTGTTTCCAGCTGCGTCTGTTCGAGCAGGACGCAGAGAAGGTCAGAGTGCTATTCCGTTTTTTTTTCCATTCTGTTCACCATGCTACTCACATGATGATTGAAATTATGTCAGGGATAAGGTTAATTGCTTCCTCACTGCCTCCTCATATCCTTGCCCCTTGGTGCTTGTTAATATGTGTAAATGTGCAGTTTATGTCTCGATAAAAATTGGAAAAAAAGTATTTCAGTCTACATGGGAGCTAATCTGATGTGTACATGCCATTCATAGCTGGGTATTTGAAAACATTACATTAATCCAGGCATCCAAGTCCTCAGATCACCTTTCATCCCCATGTAGGCCAGATTAGTGAGGCTGTGTATGTACATGATGTTAGAAGCTTAACAGAAGAGGTGCACTGATGGACCAAAATTACTGCCCAGTGATGACAGAACATGAATGTACAATATCCCAATAATATAGATTTGTATGATTTTAAAAGCTTTTTTCAAGATTGAGTATGTGTATGGTTTGGTCAGTGGTCAAATATAATCAAAGTTGTGTGTTAGTTTGCGTGGACACAGAAGATGAATGAGAGTAAAACTGTGTATGTGAGGGCGTGTGTCTGTACAGTATATTGTTAAAAGTTTGAGGAGAGTGTGATGTTGCATGAACATACTTCCACATAACTGAAGGGCAAAGCACAGTGGACACCACACACACACACACACACACACACACACACAGAGCTTGTTCTTTTGTTCCAACTTATTACAGAGGAGCTTGAAGATGACTTGCCTCTAGAAGTCAGTGCAGCGATGAGTGATGAAAGGTTTTGGTTAATTACAAACACCAAACAACAGGCCCTCTCTTATTCTGACAGCTGTTGCTGTGAGTAAACACGACATGGAAAGACCCTTTTCATTTTTACTACATTCTGTAAAACTGACTGTATTTTCCTCCCCTCTTTCTTGTGTAGATGTTCGACTGGATCATGCACAACAAGGGACTCTTTCTCACCAGTTACACGGAGATCGGAGGGAACCACCAGCATGCTGTCGAGCTGCAGACCCAGCACAACCACTTTGCTATGAACTGCATGGTAAGACGTTGTCTTTGTCTCTATTTTGCACACACACATGCACAGAGACAGAGACACCCTCGCGCACAGGCGATGCAGTCACAAACTATCATTATTACTGTCATTCATAGTAACAAACTGAGGCCTCCCACCACTGCACAACCACCACACACAAAACATGCACCCCTTCTTCTTCGCAGCATTTATTCCAAACCGTCCTCTCTCTTTGGGCTGTGACTCGCGGTGGAGTGATGTTTTTTGTTCTCCTCGTCTCTTTCATGTTATTCAGCTGTTTTCCAGTCTGCCTCAGCTCTGCCCCCTCTGTCATGTCTTGTCTCAATGCTGTTCCCATAATTGACCCATATTGCCTCCGTGCCCCTCCCATAGCTGTGTGCTGCCCTCTGCTGCCCTGTACAAAAGCCCTCCCTGTCTTCCTGTGCCTTACTGTAGTCTGACTAATAAATATTGTTGAGGACATTATACTGTATCAACTCTGTACTTTCAGTTCAAAACAGTACATGACATGTTTGTGTTTGTCTACAACACACCATACATTGCCTTTATTCCCTTTTGTTGTCTTTTTTTCTTTGGGGGGGGGGGTCATCAAATACATTGAATCATAATGTTGTATGATACCTGTCTGAAAATATAACTAGATAGAATAAGATTTATACCAGGCTTTGAACCAGTTGATATCCATTAAGGATGTTGTTGTTCACCCTGTTAAGCCCATTACTTCTAATTTGGACCAAAAACAACCCAGCCCTTTTGCAGGAAAATGTGTTAAATCACAGATATTTCACTTTCATCATCACACAGTAATTATTGTTAGTATAACAAACGCATAGCCAAGGGAGAGACGGCCCATGTCCTAAGTCCTCTCACTCCCAGTGTCACAAATCACTGGTGTTAGGAACCATGTGCAGCGAGTGGTGTCAACATGAGGGCCCAGGGGCAACATGAGTAAACTCCCAAAGCCAGTTGTGTCAACACTGGGGGTGGAGATGGGCCAACGACGCCTTGGACAACAATAGAAAAGACAGATAGAACTGCAGTGTAAAGTCACACATATATCCACAGAATACTGTATACACACACACAGGCCAGGACCACCACCCCCTCCACCCATTCTTCCACAGGAAACAGCGTTTCCCCTTCCTGTTGCTTGCATGGCTGAATAGAAATACATGGAGTCAGAGTGCATGTGTGTTTATGTGTGTTCCTGCAGAGTTATAGCCTGTGTCCTTCTGTGTGTTTCCAATATATGTTCAAACGGATTGGAGTGTAAAAACAAGCTAAAACAACATAAATACCACTACACACGTTTGCCTCTTTCCACTGATGTGTACACGTTGGCATCACTGTTTTTCCTTGATTTCTTGTTGCATCACCATTGCTTTTACAGTGTTTTATTAGCAATCATTGCTATAGGCATGGGAATTCATTCATTATGTGCATTGTGAAGTTTAAGTCAGCGTCTAAACTGAATATTAATGAGTGTTTGCACATGTGTGTTAAGTTATAATGTGTCATGCACAGTACAATAGATGGACTTATGCTCCTGTTATGCCCCCTACGGGAGGCATTCAACAGTTTGTGAATGGAGTTGTTTTGTATTTTTCATTTGAAAGGTCACTACCTCTGTTGGTAGTTAAATGGGACAGTGCTTTACACTGCACCTTTAATTAGAACTGATAGCAACTGATTCAATTGATTAATCCACAATGTCAAAATGTAAATATATATTAAAATTCAACTATACCAACTTCTCACACTGCACACCTCGACAAAATAATAACAAAAAAACAAACAAAAAAACAGCACTGATAGTTGAATGTTGAATTTATTAGTAGACTAAACTTTCTGGGGCAAAGGTTGGGGTCAGCAGGAATAAATGGCACAGAAAACAAATTATCATACCTGTACAATACACGGCACCCTTACATCATGCCATGTGAACAAGAAACACATTTTAACATTCTTATGGATGTATGACCTGAAGAAGTGGTTCTCACTTTGCTATGTTGCATAAATATGAGATGCCGGAGGATCTATTTCCCGGGATTCTTTGATTCAAAGTGAACCATCTTTTACTTTTCATTTGTTCCTGTCAACATTAAAAGAATTTGTTAATTAAGATTTGCAATTTTATAACCTTGAATTTTTAGATACTGTATATATATTGTACATATGTGCACACATGGAGACACACACAAATCAGCAAACCAGGTACTCACCTCAAGCACGTCATGATTTAGTATGAACAGATCCATTTCACTGAAACAATTATTCTCAGTTTTCATGGAAATCTGGTATAATGACTTGGAGAGATTTAGCAGTGTGTCTGTAAAGATGAATAACAGTTATGTTTGATTAAAGAATTTGGGCTGCTGTTAACACAAATCCTATATTTATCAACCACTCACCTAATTTCGCTTCCAATTTATGTTTTTCATCAAGTAGTGTCTCCATTTTTTCCCTCATTCTCATGCAATCAACAGATAACCTGACATCTGTTATAAAAGAGATGCTACTGTTTCTCAGTGTGGTCTTTGACAGAGAAAAACATAATACACATTCACATGTACATTCATGCACAAACATATCATTTTATCGCCCACCGTTACACTTACTCTAAGCGTTCAGAGTGTTAGTACTATGATCTAATTGGTCCACGTGTTAAAAATGAGATAAATCTGCCCAAAAAGATGGCTGGTGTTAAAGGGTTAAACTTCAGTCCAAAACATTACAAGATTACCTGAAGTGGACTAAACCAATTAATGCACATACATGGGTATATAATGTACCTCCTGGGTAAGGCATTGTGTATCTCTAAAGTTGTGATTTCATGACAAAAGGCTCAGACTCACAGTAGTGGCTCAGTCCAATCAGCCCTCCAACCAACAGAAAAGACAGCAACACCAGACACACTGTAGTGCACTTGAGGAGAGCTAAGGAAGACAATGACATGTATGATTATATGATTATATGCATTATGATACACTAGTATTTTTTGTGTCTGCATACACTGTATTTATATTATTTGTGCCTTACCATTTTGGCGTGAGTGCCTCTCTGCTGGTCTTCGGTTTGCATTTATCGGAGGGCGTCTGATAGTGATGTATCTGTTGGGTAAAGATTGGATGGGCGGTTGTGGTGTGTTTGAGTTTGTCGTGTTTCGGGTTTTTCCTGCAGGTGTCTTCGTCACAACTCCTTCTGTCTCCAACTCTTTTATCCTCTCTACTCTTGAATCATGACCTGATTCACGTCCTCTTGGATCTTCTTTTCCTTCTAAATCAACGCCAAGTGTGTCTCCGTTTTCATAAGTGTCATCTTGCTCCAACCATGTGTCAGCATCCATTGTCATGTACTCATCATCAGCATTGTCTTGTGCTCCAGACTCCTCCATTGTTGAATAGTGTCTCTTTTTGTGATGGACTGTGTTTTCTGTGTGCTTTAAATACCTCACAGTTAGTTGTTGATACTAATGAATTAAGAGGAGGGACTTTTTCAGAGGGAACCAATTTCATTTCATTGGAAATTTCGGACAGGACAGTCACTTGCCTGAGGCAGTGGCTCCGCCCCTTATCGGCTTAATTTCATCACATTTTGTGCATTTAATCATAAATTGAATTTAAGAAGAAATTGGATCACCAAGGGACAGAACAGAGATGCAGGTTCAACTTCTTGCAATCATGCCGAGTAAAGAGGAAGCTTGATTATGTTCTATAATGGCTATAATATATATATAAGTCCCTGGCAGGTGTTGTTATAATGATTTATAGAACATTGCACCACACCAATATATATATATACATGGTATAAAACCTATAAAAGCATTCATGAAACTTTAATGGTCCTTGTGGCTGCAGCAAATAGTAATAGATCACAAAAACAAACGAAAACTGCCCACAATATAGTACATACAAGTGACACATGATCATTATAGCAACATGGGAATACACTGGAAAAGTCCTGAAGGCATTGATGATTTGCCTTCAGTTTGTATACAGAAGATATTTTACAGAGATTATGCATCATACCTGTGCGCACTAGGAAAACAAGGCATCATGAAATGATCCAGGAGATAAGAAGTCTACCAGCGAGCAATTATTCAAATCTGTGGCTTACATTGTCAGGTGTCCTTGTTCTTTTAGTTTTACTCTGTTTAGTGCACACACAAAATCATATTAGTCTTTAGGTTGATATTACTGCCCAAAGGAGATTTTTTTCTTTTATTTTCTTTTTCTTTGTGTGAATGTGTTGATGTTTTTTTCTTTTTGTGGCCTGAAGATTAATAAGTGCATGCAAGTATTTCTGCTCCTAAAAAGTCCTTCACAAAGTAGTCTGAAGGACAGCAAACTCATATCAACACACTCAAGTGAAGCTAAGGAAAACCAGTGTTGCATTATTTAGCCTCTCGTCTGCCAGCTCTCACTGGCTTTCTGAATGTTTGGGTCTATGTGGGAATTTACTCCCTTCTTCGCCCATTCACTTATCCCCACATAATAAACACTAAATATCATATTCTGCAAGGAGGATTCAATTTAGTTTTCAGATACTGCACTGGGCCCTCACTGATATGTGAAGTGTTACGTTACACTAATTCACACTTCTAGAAAAAGTGACATTATGAGGGATTTTTTAGCATTGTGCATAACATGGAAACCACCTTTCATTTAATTGCTGGAATGTGTGTGAAGGCCGTATGTAGGACTTACATTTTGCAAGCCTTTGGGTACTCAAAGTAAATAAAGTGCACTAGGTAGCAAAAACAGAGTGCTCTGGTTACAGCCTGGGCCTTTAAATTGCCCCGTTTCCAGACAGGAAGTAGTTAAATTCTGCTGCTGTGGACAGTTGTTCATCTTGGGCTGTTGTTCATTCACAAAGCAAGCACTACCGAGGCCTCACTTGTTTTCTTACTCTGCAGATTGATTGATTGGTGGGTCGACTTTGTTGTCCTCCTTCTCCTCCACCTCTCTCTGTCTCTCTCTCTTCTCTTCTCTCTTTTTCTGATTTTCTCTCTTTCTCTTGCCCTATGCCCCATCAGGTTTGAATTAGGAATACCCTCTCCCTATCTCTGCCCCACCCCTTTTTCCCTCCTTTCCTTCCATCAGTTTTGCATTAAGACCTTACCGCCCAGTGTGTTCGAGTACTCTAGCCCCTGTTATTTAATCTAATTCATAATGTCCTACAGATGGCTCAAAGGCCTTCAGGCTTATTGGTTGTGACTGGGCATGTGTTCTCTTTGGAGTTTTTTTGTGCATATGTCCTTTAAAAAAAATAACATAGCTTCACCTTAGCCATGCAGGATCTATTGCAGCTTAGAGGTAATTTTCCTGTTATATTTGATTTTTGTCTTTGTAAAATTCATAATAGGATTACTGTAGTTCTGTGGTGCACTGCTGTTTGTTTATGTATCGCAACTTACCTACTGCTGCGTATTTGAGAGCAGTTGGAGTCCCTTGATTTCTCATGTGTGCCGTACTTCTAAGCACACCGCCGCCTCTGTTATCCTCGAGCCAACATCAGATTAATCTAGTGCTTTTGATGTTTTCCTGGATTTTGGACAGTATGGGGAATGTCACTGCTTGGTTTGCACTTGGTTAACTCTTGGTTAAACCAAGCAGCGATCCACTGTCTTCAGCTTTGATGAAAATTCATAAATTGTGTCGCCAGAGTCGCTCTTCCCAAGACCAACTCTGTGTGATGGCTGTAGCTGGTGTTTGGTTCATTCTTCCTCCCCGTTGTGATTGAAACAAGCAAACTAAGAGCCATAATAGGCTTCAGGAGCAGTAATTGAATAGAATAATAACAGGCTGTTAACACAGTTGTTAATTAGCGTTTGCTGATCCGTGCCTATCTACACAAAACAGCTTGGAGCCCATATATTATAAAAGACTGAAAGATTAAGAGGCAATTGGGCTTCTTTTCATTATTCACATGAGGTATGTCTCCCAAATGAATTACTTTTAATGTCCACAAGGGTGTGTGGGTGTGTGTGTGCACGCTCGTGTGTGTGTATGTGTGCGCATGAAGGGAGGGCTGAATTCGACCAGGGTACCCGTATATTGATTTTTATTGTTCACTGTGTATGTTAATATCATTGTGGTGACTCTATATTACCACTATTTCACAAACACACTTTTGTGCTTTGCAGACACACAGCCAATCTGTGTCTTCACACAGTAACAGCTTCATGCATCATGGCACCCAAAATAAAACCACAACAATACTTTAACTGTCAGTATTTTGATATACTGAGGCAGAATATCCAAATATTACACAAAAAACAGCATTATTTGTTTATGTGAGTCAGTACTGCCTTAGGTCAGCTGCTGTTAGATTTAAACCTCTGGACTTTTCATTGTAACAACTTTGTTATCACACATTAACATTCACTTTGTCTGACTGTCACTCTGTGTATCTGTATACAAGAAGTTGTTATGGATAATCAAACAAATGAAGGATTATACAAAGTAATTCATGCATGAATGTTTTCCGCATGTATTTTAATCTTTCTTCCCCATCTCTCCTCGAACACAGAACGTGTACGTGAACATCAATCGGATCATGTCGGTGGGAAACCGGCTCCTGGAGTCAGGCCACTACGCCTCCCAGCAGATCCAGCAGATCTCAGGTCAGCTGGAGCAGGAGTGGAAGGCCTTCGCTGCAGCACTGGACGAACGCAGCACCCTGCTGGAGATGTCTGCCAGCTTCCACCAGAAAGCAGACCAGGTGCAGACACGCAACATCAACAGTGACACAGAAAATCAAGTGCTGTTTGCATTATGTCAGCAAACGTCCTCTGAACAGTTGAGACAACACTGACATGCCTGTGCTATGTGTTACAATAAACAATCATATTCTTGATTAAATGCACAAAAAGATCAGCTGCATTTTCACATGTGAGCACCCTGCACACATTGCAATCTAGTAGAGCTGCTAACACAGTCATATCTACAGTATGTGTAATAAGAGGAGGAGTTGAGCTTATTAGATCTATTACAAAATGTTAGAGACTTGGTGAAAAGATTGTCTTGCTTTCCTGTTTAGTTTATTATACTAACCTAAAAAATTAAAGGAAATACAGAAAAATAGAAGAAGGAAAAAACACCTTGGCTCCTCTACAATTTATAAGCACTGGGGTTGCTTTAGCAGACCTAAAAGCCATTTAAATTTATTGACCATTTAAATAATCAATACTCCTTTCTATTGGTTTGCTTACGGTCGCAGTAACAATGCATTAGATAGTTATTAGTCACCACTGTTTGCTGAGTCGCCCTTCTTCTGTGAAGTCTTCAGTGCTCAAGATGTCCTTGCGAGCTATTGACATTTTGATGTCAATAAGTGGACAGAGCAGTGCTACAGACATGGTGCTGTATGTTTTCATGTTGTCATGTTATATTTATGGCAAATATCACTTCTCTTGGTATACTGAGTCGCTTTAATAGAAATCACAGTTTTCATTCAGAGTCTAAAGTCAGGCTCAGAGAGATATACCTTCTCCAATCTTCTCCAATAAGAGAGTGAGAACTTTTAAATCATTATTCAGTCAAAGCTCTCAAATTCTCTGCTGTGCTGTCTCTTTTTTTATTTGTTGAACCTTTCTTCACTCGTACTTCAAGTTCTCTTTCTCTGTCCCTGTCAGCCTTCCTGCTTCCAACCATAACAGTTTAGATGCCAAAATTTTCAAGTAGAGCTGGTGTATCTGGCTATCAGGAGCTATTCGAATGCAGAGTCATTGTTTGTCTTTGTTTTCATTGGCCTCATTCGAGAACAAAACTTTGCCCGACCTCCTCATACACACATGGACTGTTAGTGATAACGTGCTGTGTTAGTATGTGCATTTTATACAATACAAGCATAATAATGCATATATGGAGATATTGAATATGGAGTCAATCCCCACATTATGAACAGTGATTTATTATTTTGCCATGGTGGTTATATAGAAACAATCTGATCACTGCACATAGCAGAGGAAAAATGGTTTGAGAGTGAAGTTAGTTCAAAGTTGTTCTGAGTGATCTCGTCTTAAAAAACCCAGTTGATTAACTATTGGAGATTTTGCACACATAAGACAGCGCTCTCCATCACAATCATCAAAATATCGAATGAGGGAATATCTTTTGGAAGAATTGTGTTCATCCATCCAGTAGCTTTTAGAGATTTGGAGAATCAATACCAAAGTGAGTTAAAATTATTCAAATTTTTCACCCCCCTGTAACAAATTGTATATCTTAGTATATCTAACTATATATACTATATGTTTATTTATATAAATAAAAAAATTGTGTGACATCTGTCTTCCCAGTACATGAGTAAAGTGGAGCCGTGGTGTAAGGCATGCGGTGAAGGAGAGCTGCCCTCTGAACTACAGGATCTGGAAGATACAATCCACCATCACCAAGGACTGTATGAGCACATCACCACCGCATACTCTGAGGTCAGTAAACAAGTTCACACACACACACACACACACACACACACAAGTGGGGATGCAATGCACAAACGTACATGCAAATATTAATACCACCTCCGCACAACAAAAATAGGAAACACGATTATCCAAATCATGTATTCAAAATATACACAAATACCTTCATTGGGGTACAGTACAAACTAAAAAATAGAAACGCCATCATGAGTCATCCAGTTGTGGTTATGTTTTATTTAATATATATAATCAAAAAAGCAAACAAAAGACAAGAAAAACTGACAATGGAGATTGATATATAGAGAGACAAAACGTCAAACAGGCGCTTTTTAGATTGATGATATAAAGCAATATTCATACAGTTAAAGATGCATGAAAAACACAATAAAACAGAGGTATGTAGTTCTTCTTTTGAATATGTTTTTTTTTTAAGTTGAACTGAAAGAAGAACTTTGTTTCATAAATCAGTACCCCTATCTATATTTATCTATATTAACTATGTTTTGCAATTCACCTTTTACAGGTGAGCCAGGACGGAAAGTCTCTTTTGGACAAACTGCAGCGACCTTTGACCCCAGGAAGTGCTGATTCGTTGATGGCTTCGGCCAACTACTCCAAGGCTGTGCACCACGTCCTGGACATCATCCACGAGGTGTTGCACCACCAGAGGCAGCTGGAAAACATCTGGCAGCATCGCAAAGTTCGCCTCCACCAACGGCTGCAGCTGTGTGTCTTCCAGCAGGATGTACAACAAGTAAGGGACGAAGTCCAGATACAACAAGACCGGCAGCTCTGCGGGCTCCACATGAACACTCTCACATACAGTCCACATCAAAGAGTGTAGCAGAGACTGAAACATAGGAAAAAGTTGAGACAGCACCTTCTTAAATGAACTATTAGCGCATTAGAATAGTCTATAAAGCAACATAGGCACTACTAATTTACACATCTATGTTTTAGAAAGCTAAAACCTATATTTTAGCTTTTCAAAAGGCTCGAGATGTGGCAGTTTTACTTAATATATTGATGACATTGAAACTGTAAATATGTTGTTTTTATTTACTAGTGACAATACACACATACTTCATTGATAAATTATATTTGAAACTATTCTATTATACTAACAAACTGAATAGCTTTACTTTTTTTAATGGTTATAAAGATCCAAGAAATCTTTGCTGTTTTGTGAAGGGAAATTCTGCAAGCATCCCATAATAACAGAGGGTGTGATGTTAAGATATAGTATAATCAGCTTTAGCTTCTTCAAAGACTTTTTTCACTTCCTCCTGGGTTTTCAGAATGAAAGTATCTATCTCTCTGTGTGGCTGTCTCGATAGCAGAGCTCTTAGATCAAAACTACAGAGCTGATGTATAGTGTCGTCTCTGCATTTCCACCCTTTGGGTATGAACTCTTCTCTCCCTCTCTCTCTCTCTTTCAGTCTCTCCATTTCACTGTGTCTCTGGGCTTCTGTCTTTCCCTTCTTCCATCCACTCTTTCATCACCCTTTTCTCTTGGTAGTGGTTTCCATGGTGATGCAATTTACTGTCACATAAAGTGTCGAGGGCATTGTGCACGTGTTGTTTGTCCCATCAAAATACTCTCTCAGAGACCTTGAAAACATGAAAGTCCCTTTCATTACCCCACATAGAAACAGATGAAGTATGGCCATCGGTTTAATAGATAATAAGGTAATTATGTACAAAGATTTATAGCTAATCTCATCCACAGTGGAAATGTTGACACTTAGCACTGCTCTGGATTTCCTATTAGACAAAACCTAATTGTCCACACTTGTGTAATTTAAACATGACAGACTGCGGATGGAGGAGAAAGAGTAAAGAAAGGAGGGATGAGCAGGGTGGGGGAGGGAGCAAGACAGAAGGGCGAGGGGGAGAGAGATGACATCTACAGACTACTGTAACTCTAATGTGATCTAAATACAGCCATCCCAGTCAATTGTGCCCCCTACTGCTGGAAAATGTGTACTACATTTTTAAAATATTCTCACACAGTTGTGCATATTTAAACTATGTACATATAAAGTATTTGTGTATGTGTGTTTTTCCAGGTGCTGGACTGGATAGAAAACCATGGCGAGGCCTTCCTCAGTAAACACACTGGTGTTGGGAAGTCTTTGCACAGAGCCAGGGCTCTTCAGAAGAGACATGAAGACTTTGAAGAGGTTGCACAGGTACGTTTGTTGCTGTTGTGTGAAACTGTCAGGTCATATTTCAGGGGACAAAGAGGCTTCATAAATTCATAAAGATTTCTCATTTTCTTGATCATTACAAAACTCAGAAAACTTGAGTTCAGCTGTTCAATAGAAATTACATGTCACACTCAAGTGGTGGAGGTGTTGTACTCCCATGTTAAATATATTTAATGTTGACGTTTCAGAACACCTACACCAATGCTGACAAGTTGCTGGAGGCAGCAGAGCAGTTGGCCCAGACCGGAGAGTGTGACCCAGAGGAAATTTACCAGGCTGCCCATCAGCTAGAAGATCGCATCCAGGACTTCGTGCGACGTGTCGAACAGCGGAAAGTCCTGCTGGACATGTCTGTTGCCTTTCACACGCACGTCAAAGAGGTGTGTATTTTTCTTTCCCCTCAACATTAGTCAACATTTTCTCTGTGCAAACATCTGTGCTTTCCTTTCCTTCTGTAGTGCACTTGTGTTTACGCAAATTAAAGGCAATCTTCCTTAGTCTGCCCCCTCCTTCTCTGTGAAAATGACAATCATGCCTTTAATTTTCCTTTTCATTTATTTATCTTCCATAAAAAATAAATAAAGAACACACAAGCTACCCAGTAAAGGGCAGGGATCTGTACATGCAGTACGGATTACTAATCACTGCACTGCTCTCTTAATTCATCTCACAGTTTTATGGTAATGTGAAAATCATAAACTGCACATCTTTGACTGTCAAAATTAACCTCTCCGCACCGACAAAGCTCTGCGCTCTGCATGTGTTAACACTACATCCTGTTTACATAGACTCACAGAGACAGTCAGAGCCGTGGTGTTATTAATGAAGCTAGTCTTTAATGTCCATATGGACTAATCTCCTTCATCCCATCTGTCTGCTCACACTGGTGCAGGTCACTGTGTGTGTGCACGAGCCTTCATGTGTGTGTGGTTGTGCATGCATGTCCTCCTGTGTGTATGCACGTGTTAGTGAATGTTTCCAACTCTCCCGCACATCACCTTTTTGAGTTGTGTAGAAGCCTTTGGATGCGGTCCAGTGTGTTGAAAGGCAACATACAGTTTAATATGGAGGAAAAGCATGATCTACATTGAAAGAGGGGGATTCACCTGCACTGGTATTTAAGATATACACGGATAAAGTTACTCCAGATAAAAGATATTATCCCTCAGTAATTTTTAATATTGTTAACTGATCTGTATTTGTGATAAACCAAGCGGTATTCGTAGTTGTTAGAAGTGGCTGTCACTCATTGCTAGAAAATGAAAAATATTTTGTAATTAGTAAATATCCTATTGCAGTTAAAATTACAAATTGCTCCTTCCACCAAACACTGAAAATCAAAGCTAGTCAAGTTGAGTCAATCTAAAATAAACTGCCATCAGCCTTTAATGAAACAACATTTTGTTTTAACAAAAAGCTCACACAGCCACTTGCCGGTTTTGTTGCAAAACACAAGTGTTGACATCTTTGTAGACAGTCAAGTGTATAGTCAGGTATAATTTAACATACTGTATGATACCAAGTGGAGGATGGTAATAAGTAGACGTGTTTTTGAATCGGCAGTGTGGGTGTTAGACAAACAGTGGGTGCTGGGGTCTCTCTCCGGCAGCCTGGATGGTGTGCCAGGGCTTTAGTACTCTGAGCCAATTCACCCAGATGGCTAATCTGTTACAAAGATGACCATTCACAAAACACCAGCTTTGAGCAGAGCTGGTTGGATGTGATTTCTGTCTCCCATCTTCTGTCTGTCTGTTTGGCAGCTTGTCTATCAATGCTTACATCTGTGTTAACTCACGGCGCTGTGTGTATCTGCCCCACCCCTTCAGCATGCGTATTACTTTCACAACTTGGCTGCTCAGTTGCTTCCTGGTTTGTTTTTGTGTTGTTTTTTTTTCTCTGCTCTCGGAGGTGTACACCACATGATTCTGCATTTTGACTGGGTCGTTTTTCCTGTCAATCACTCTTAGCTGTGGACCTGGTTGGAGGAGCTTCAGAAGGAACTGCTGGATGATGTGTATGCAGAGTCAGTGGAAGCAGTGCAGGACCTGATCAAGCGTTTCAGCCAGCAGCAGCAGACCACCCTGCAGGCTACTGTCAATGTCATCAAGGAAGGAGAAGACCTCATACAGCAGCTCAGGTGACAATTATGCATGCATGCATGTCTGCATCTTGCAGTATATAATGTACATAAAGATGATCCACATTGAGGCATACAAACACACTCTTAGAGTGACACAAACAATGAATTCCTTCATCACAGAAAATAACAACTTACTAAATACAAAAGCTAAGGAATGCAAAGCACAAGGCCTTAGTTATTTGACTATTTTACAGCGATCATTAGACAATCACGTGCTAGTGAGCTGAAAGGAAGACAAATACTTAGGAGAAAGATAGAAAATAGATAGAAAGTAAACTGAACAAAGAGGGGAGATTTGACTTCCTCAAGGATGTCTCCTCAAGAACTAAGAGCCACATCTCTGACCACAGAAACATCGTACCACTCAATCCCCTGTATTTAACCTCTCTCCACAGAGATTCGGCCATTTCGAGCAACAAGACTCCCCACAACAGCTCCATGGCTCACATCGAGAGCGTGCTGCAGCAGCTGGACGAGGCTCAGGGCCAGATGGAAGAGCTGTTCCAGGAAAGAAAGATCAAACTGGAGCTCTTCCTCCAGCTCCGCATCTTTGAGAGGGACGCCATCGATGTGAGTAGGCGGGGGAGATGGAGGCTTGGTGTGTGATGAATATTTATTTTTGCATCATGTTTGGGCAGTGTTCAGGCAAAAGGGAAAGTGAGACAGACAGAATGAATAGAAGAGAAGCCCTTGAGGGTTACACGGGGTTAAGAGAGCAAGAAAGGGCTGAATGTGGATGAAGCATGTGAGGAGGAAGAAGTTGAGAAAAAAAGTTTCACCAAGGAGCATGAAAAATATCAAAGGTGAATCAGAGAGGAAAAAATAAAACAGTGAGCAGAAGTGTTTGATTTATACGAAAGGAAGATGAAGAGCAGAGGTGAAAAGCCGAGAAAAAGGAAATGGCACATATTAATGTACCATATTAAACTATTTGTTTTTGGTGGCTTAGTAGAGTTTTTTGTGCCAAACAATCAGTTATATGTGGCAAGGGACACGCTGGAAAACCAAAATGACTGTGACTCTGAGCTGATGGACCATTTCACTGTGAAAGAGAGATTCAGTCCTGTAGCGAGGATTCCCGCTGGTTCAAAGCTCGGCTGAAATCACAGTGATACTCTCGCATGTGCGCCATTAAAAAAGTATTTAGTTCCACTTGACGCATCTCATCCACCGACTCATTCCAGTTTTGTTTCCATCCTCCCCAACCAGCAATTGGTTGCATTGTACCCGCTAATTCCTTTACGTCCCACTGTGGCACTGAATGCTTTTCTCAGCTGGTGCTCATATATGGTAACTGCTCTTTTGAAAATATTATTTTATGTTCCTCGTGATGTTTATTATGGCTGTCGAATCAGATTTGTTGAGCCATGCTATGTTGACAGATGAATTACACTCAACTACTTTGGTGGCAGAAGCTGAGCAGAGATACGAGCTTATATATTTATGAGGATGTTGCGATTAAAACATTTGTGGAAAGCGATCCTGACTGACATGGTGAATGAAAGTGTTTCGATATGAAAATGTTTTTTTAGTAACAATTGCATCACTAGAGTGAGAACAGCATTTTTTTATGTTTAGTGCTAATTATCAAACGTTAGCATGCCAACACTAAATTAACATGTGTTGGCCTTCAGCAAAAAAGCACCACTGTGGTTTAATGTTCAAGTGCAGCCCCACAGAGCTGTTGGTGCAGAGCATGGGTATAGACTTGTTCTTCTTCCTTGGTTCTGAAAACATGTAGTTTGTACTTTAAATACAAATCCATGTCAGAATCACTTAAATGTTATAATGCCTTAGGACAAGCACCTTTTTGTTTGTGTCAATTATCAGATAATTATATCATTGTTGTAGTGTTTCTATTAATAACAAGAACATTTGCTTCGCCCCTTCTGCTGTTATCAGCTGAACTTTCAAGACACAAACATGGTAGACTTAAGCAGAAGATTGGGAGCATTTGGGAAGACAACTCAACATAATACCTCACAGAAAAATGTGAATTCTTCCTTGGTTTTGAAGCATATGTTGTTTAATTGCATATCTGCCCATGAGTTGATTCTCCCCCAATGTGAGTCTGTGTTGTCCAAAGTCTACAAGGGAACATAAGGCTCACATTAGCTCTTCGTGTCAAGTCAGGGAATGCTGATGAATCTGCTAATCTCTAATGTTGAACACTGAAGAACGCCCATACACACACACACATGCAGACGGAGGATTAATATGACACAGTGCTCGAGCATGAAGATGGGTGGAGGAGTCATTTGTTTACCTCCTGCGACACTCCCTCCTGGCTTGAAATGGAGGGGTGTGTGTTTGAGGTGAGGGCACGGGTTGAGGTGAGACATACAGTTGTCTCACACTGCTTTTCTTCACCGATGATAAGCTCTGCATCGCTGCACGTCACAGAGGAAAACACACTGGCCTAAGAGGAGACTTATCTCCTCCATTAGTTCGTTTTCAGAGTGTTGGCAGCTGAGGGAGATGGTCTTTTTGCACACAGAGGGCATTTTACTCAACTGTAAGAGGAGAGGAGAGCTGAGTGGAAATGAGTGCTTGGTAAGTTTATAGTTTGTTGTCAGATTTGCTGAATTATTACATTTGTTAGAGAGGGAATTGCATTATTCTGCTATGAAAAGGCTTGATAAGATTACTCGTGGTAGCTAAAGGATGTCACGTTTCTACACCAAGGAGATTTTTCAGCCAGGGAATTTGTGTGAATCCAAATTCCCAGAGTGCTTTGTCTACTGTCACACAACGAGTGCGGGGAGAGAATAGTGCTCTTCATTGCAAAAGGGGTTTATCTTATTTTTTGTGTAAACATATTCAGCGGGGAGGTGCACAAAGAACCTTCCACTTGTGAAATACACTTTTATGTATTGCCTTCTATTTATGGTTTTGAATAATAGAGAAAACAGCTTTAATGGATTTGTACTGAACCTTTTCCAAGACTTTGAAAAGTTGCTTTAAAATGTGTTTCACCACTTTTAGGAGACCTACATGGACCAAGGCTTGTCTGAACCCATGTTTTAAAGTGGCAGTCTGTAGTCCTGTGTTGAAGGGAGCTCAGCTGGTCTCTTCCTGTCCGTACTGGGCTAGTTTGATGTGTGCAAAGCAGCTGTTTTGCAGCATCAGGTGTCCTGTTAATACATGTTTATTTTAGTGAAGAAGAATAGGTGCACACTAAGCAGGAACACACACTGTCACAGCAAAGCAAAAGCACTTTTTTTTTCTACTTTACAGGAACACGTTGCAGCTGAATATGTGGATATACACCAGTATATGTGTTTTCTTTTTGGTATTTGTGGTTTCATGCATTTTATCTTTGAGGTAAATTTGAAGGCTGCTGTTATTCACAAACACTGGGACTTTATTTGAACCAACAGCAGCAAGATAACATTTATCCTACAGACAGAAAAAAACAAGATTCACTGAGCTTCTGAACTTTTATGGATTCACTGTCCCTGATTGTTGACCTGTATTTACTAAGTTTTCATTGTACACCTAAAAGAGAGATTCTGGTGTCGTATTTATGTTTCATATGATAAATGGCACCATCATATATTCACCTAACAGTAAATTGTTAATCCCTGAAAGTTTTGGTGTTTTATGCTCAAACCTCTATCTGTACCACTCTTGGTGTACTAACATACATCAACAAGCCTGGTGAAGTACCTGAGAGATAGAGGGAATTAAAAATAACACAGCCTGAAAGGCACATTCTCGTACAGATATTCGCTTTAACTTCAGAGATCTTCTTACTTAAATGTTGCTTTTCTTTTTAATCTTAGTCACACAGGATTACAGACGAGCAAATATCGATGCTTCCCTGTCCCCTTCTATACTATCCGACTGTTGATTTCCCTTTTCACTTTCTACCCCATATTGAAACGCACTCGACTTTCCTTTTCCATTCACTTAATTTCTCCCATTGCTGGGGGTCTTCTAAGGAAAGCATAAGGCAAAACTCTCTGAATTGAAGGGACAGCTGCCAAAGCATCTCATTTTCAGTTTTATATAATGTAATTTTACCACCACTAAGTTGGTGCATAACATATCCCCATTGCTTATATGAAATTCTCATAGACTCCGAGTTGTCTGGACATGGTCACTCCACATATTTCAAACTGACACATTCTTCATGTGAGCTTGTGAGGTTACAGAGCAGCTGAAGGTAAAACAGACACTATGTTGAAACTGTTCAGGAAACTTTCACCCGTGTCACTGATCTGGCTGAGAGCATGAGCGTTGAAATACGATCAGTTTTGTGTCTCATGAACTATGTTGTGACAGCTCTGTAAATGTCGATCTTCAAGGGGTACATGTGACTTTAAGATGGACAATTAGAAGGTTCAGTCTGTTAGGGCACATAGTGTCCTGTCCTAAATACAGATTGAAGCAACTTAATGTAACTTCTTTTTCCATGTTGCTTTTGATAAAACAGAATACTTTCTGCTGAGTAAATTTGTTATGAAGGCACAAGGCAAGGTAGCACCCAAACTCAGACACCAGAACTCTGGAGCAAAATTTGCAGACAAGTTTAATGGTAACAAAAAGAGTCTCTTCCAAAAAATCAAAAATCTGAAAACCCTAACGTAATCCTTTGCTCAATACTTAGCAATTCAAAAACACAAGAATACTTGAACTCAAAAGACTCACAAGAGTGGCTAGATCCTCGCAAAACATGAAGCAGGAAATCCAGAATGTGGAACATGAACTTGAAACATGAAATATAACTTGACACATGCAAACATGAAACACTAAACATGACTTGACGATCTGGCAACAAGACAAGGGGAGACACGGACTATATGCACAAGAGGTAACAAGGAACAGGTGGACACAATCAGACAGGTGGGAAACACACAATGGCAGGAAGTAAAGGGACATGAAACATGAGGGAGAGCTGATTTCAAAATAAAACATGACACTCCAGAACAAGGAACCAGAAACGTGACAGACATGCAAACTTAACATGACAAGACATAACAGAACAAGAAACTAGACATGACATTCAACCGAAAATCAGGACATGAAAATACAACAAGAAAACCAACTAAACGCAAAGAACACCAGACAACATGAAACACTAGAAACAGACATGGAAACTTAAACATAACAAAAGACACATGATAGACATGAAAACTTGAACATGACAAGACATCACTAGACATGGAAAATACAACGAACATGAGACAAGACCCGAAAACAAACCAGACATCAAACAAACATGACAAAATTCCCTCCAGAAAAGGGAGCTTTCAACAACACACAGCAGGGACAGCAAGCGAAACCAGAACAAGGGACTAACTTAACAATTTACGGTAACCTATTATGCCTCAGAGAAAAAGGTGGGTAAATTCCTAAACTCAATGTAGACTAGAGCTTTTGAGTTTGTATTAAAAAAAAAAGAAGGAGAAGAAAACACTGACAGACAGAGCTGGATGGTGCCAGGATCAAGGTGCCCCTGGTATCATGATTCAGTCTGCGTGGGCAGTCAGAGACAAGCGCTGACATCTCGGTACATCTGCTTTACCAGCCGTGCATCACCAGTGTAATATGTTATCTGTTATTATGGCAGCCAGCTTAGGGTGTTGGGTTACAGCGATTAAACTGTCTGAGTGGATATTCAGAAATTCATCATAGAATCATATGGATAATGAAATGGCTGTGCTTCACAGTCCCTGAATGCTTCTGCTGGTGAAAACAGTTGCTGGAAAGCATCCTCTTGTCTCAGCAGAGTAATATTTACGCCGTGAATCTTTTGCTTCCTGGGTTTGAATTTCGCCTGAGGGACCATTGTCAGACATTATTTTATACAATCGTTCTCTCCCACAATTTTTCGACTGTCAAATGAAATTAACTAATGCGGTCAGCGCCTCAGCGGTCCCCTTGGTGATCTACAAATAAGTCATTTTTTTCCTCTCCCATTTTCAGTGAATTAACTATTCCCCTTGTCTCACTGTCACTGTCTTTGCTCCCGTTCTCCTCTCAGATCATCTCAGACCTGGAGTCATGGAATGAGGAACTGTCCCAGCAGATGAGTGACTTTGACACTGAGGACCTGACGCTAGCTGAGCAGAGACTACAGCATCATGCAGACAAGGCTCTGACGATGAACAACCTCACCTTTGACGTCATCCACCAGGGACAGGAGCTGCTGCAGTATGTCACAGAGGTCCAGGCGTCCGGTGAGTGAAGGAACAGAAACACCCCTCCTCAAGTATTTTAGTCATAAATAGGGTCATACATAATTTTACATATGTAGGGTGCAGTGTGAGGACGAATCTGTTGACTTGATTTGCCAACAGCAGAGAAATATGGACTACTTTGGGGCAATTAAGTGAGGAGGAGATGGATGCCGACTAAAAAACTGGAAGAGGGATTTAAAAAGAAATAGAGCCAGTGATTGCCTGCCAGGTCTGCTTTAACCAATATCCTTAAGAAATATGTTCACCATCACATTAAACCACTGTTTGAAAACACACACACACACATGCAAGTACATTTCTTAGATGACTGGGACCACAGCTCTAGTATTGTTGTGATGTTTAACCTCAGAGATTATCACAGTACAAATGTAGCTGACGTTATGAAAGACATCTAGCTCTGCAGTCAGCCAGCTACACTGCTACAGATAGCAACATAGCTTTCTAAATGATAGTAGATATGTGAGAGCTACCTCTGAAGCTGGCCTTGGGACAGTAATTATTTACCAGGGCCAGCCTTGCGGCTCGCGTCACAAGTGGTCCACAATGCTGTGGTGGTATACAGGGATGAAATGTGAGTACAAATTATGACAAGGCTGAAATGTTATAAAGGTTTGTGCAGAACATTTCTGCTTTCAGACATAACTTAGTCAGCCTCTGCAAGATCAGTATTTCTCTGTCCGCATGGGCTGTCTCTGCCATTCATGAATATTAAAAAAAGGTGAAATCTGTAACCATTGAGCTGTTGCTATTCTGTAGATGCACGTAACATACGTAATATGTGTATTCAACATATACGTGCAAAATTGTTCAAGACGTCTTTATTCAGCACTCAGATATTACACAGGTATTATAAATTGTAGGTGGTTATTGGTAACACAGTGAAATGTCTATTGTGTGCAGGTGTGGAGCTGCTGTGCGACAGAGACGTGGACATGGCCACACGGGTCCAGGACTTGCTGGAGTTTCTCCACGAGAAGCAGCAGGAATTGGACTTGGCGGCAGAGCAGCACAGGAGACATCTGGAGCAGTGTGTCCAATTAAGGCATCTGCAGGCTGAAGTCAAACAGGTACAGACTTGAAGAGCAAAAGGACAGGGGAGTGTAACAAGGACGGACAATAACAAAGCAGTAAAGTAGTGATTGGAAGGTGTAGGAGGAGGATTTTGAAAGCACTCAAAAAAACAATCTACAAAAGAGCAAAGCTTTTTACCAATGAAAGAATAATCCTTCATTAAATTTGCAAAGTCTGTTTTTAAACAGGAGCGCCTAAAAATAATTTTATTTCATAAGATGTATATAGTGTTAAGATGTAGGAGGTGGAAAGAGAGCTCATACATGTGCCTGTATTTCAGAAATACAGAGATTCAGAGATATGTGTTATCTTTTTTAAACCGCAGACCGCAGTCAGAGTATGAGAAGTATGCCGTCCTCACAATTTATTGCTAAAGCACGCCATGACGTTACAGCAGAGTGTGTTGAAGTGCTAAAAGGCCACAGTATGTTCTGCCTGTACATGACCATGGGTAGATGACTCATCCTTTGTCAACAATCTCTCTCCCCCTCCTTTTTTTTCTTCCTCTCTCTGGCCGTATATCTATCTCCCTTTATCTCTTTCTCACTTTGGGGAATAGTCAGAGCGATACAGTACGGCTGGGTGTTCAGCCAAGGCTCAAAGAGGGAGGGAGATAAATGGAAATTCAGGACAAAAGAAGACAAATGGGGGCAGGCAGAATCTAACTCGATAGGGAGGGAAATACATCGAATTTCTTTGCTTATTGTGGTGTCAGTGAAGAGTATGTCATCAGGGGATTCTTTTTTCTTACATTTTATTAATCCCTCAACAGGGAAATTAATTTTTACATCTTTCCTTACTGGGTTCACAAAAAAGCTGTAAAAAACACACATGCTCACGCAGGACCTGAATATGCATCTGTTGGAGAGATGGCAGAGTGATGGAGCCGCCACATAGTCGGCGCTCCAAGCAGTATTCTCCCCCAATATCCACTCAGTACTTTAATCACAGCAAAGAAAAAACTGTGTGGAGTTTGAAATGGAGCCTACTGATATTTCAAAGCAAATCCAAAACAAACATGGAACCAATTTTCATAACAAGGCCTGTTATCATAGTAATGCAGCTGAAAAACAACAAGCTTTATTTTTCAACTTGCACTGGAATTAATGACAAAAATTGGACAAAAGTGGGAGCAGAAATGAAATTGAGACCGAAATAACCAAAATTATACCCAGAGAGTGCCGCGGCAAAACATTTCAGAAGATGCACCGCCATCGCATCGATTGAACGGATCTGACAGTATGATGATAGTGCGGTGCCAGTGTGACGCTGGTGTTATTTTTACTCATCTACCCGCAGTATTCGCTGCATGTCTGTGCAGCAAATAGTGATTTGTAAATCAAAATTGTGTCAAGCGTGGCTTCTGGTTTTTAGGACCGTAAATACTTTCAAAGAATTTTGAGCACACATCATAAACTACCATGCAATGTAGTTCTCATTGGATTTCACGAATTTCAGTGTAAAATACAGCTCAGCTCTCTCATTCCCAAAGCCCGCTCATTACACCCCCGTACACTGCATCCTAGGAAATCTCTGCAGCTTTGTTAGACCGAAGTTGAACACAACCATAATCTGGTAATTGTAGACTGTATACTTGTGCTACTGATTTATTTCCAAATGCCACAAACTTTAAACTCTTGCCAGAGATCTGTAGTGCTCTACAGTTGTTTTTCTTGCTTCAAATGTCCCAAACAGAGATGTGTTTACTTGTTAGTACTGCGTTCTGTACGTCATAATGAAATAACACAGTTTAAGAGTGAAAGAATTACGGATAGAGGCTTATGACAAAGGTTAAGATTTATGAGTTAAAGTAGTATAATTGAAGTACTGGAATATATTTCGTAAATGTCATTGTATGTAATACCATACTAATGATTCATCCATGTGCTCATTTTTACCGCTGTTTGTTCACGCATTATAGTTACGTCACATGTACACACAGCTCCTTGGATGTTCAGCAGTCATACCTGTCCTGCCTCGAGACATTGCACATGCCATGCAAACACTGGCCCTGTTGAAGCTGCTGAAAAACAAGAGTCAGAGTTGTGTTGCATCATCACTTTTATAGCCAGGCCTTCCTTGCAGTTCTGCCCATCACCCACACAGCAGGTGTGCTTGCTGAGTCAGAGAGAGACAGAGGTGTCTGTGACAGACTGTGTTTAACATACCCTTTGGCTAGAACTAGGCCAACAAAAGTATGAGCAAATGGGATATCGTGTGCATCCAGGAGCGTGTGTGTGCGAGGCAAGGTGTGTGGTGGTTGAAGAGATTGTGCTCAAAGGGGAGAGAGGTCTAAATAAAGGAAAGAGTGGGTAGATAGGGAAGTGTGCAATGGAAAGGTGGCATTTGAAGAGAATCGAGGGAGTGAAACAGGAGAAGAGCGAGGATGCGAGGGAGCCAGGTGTCAAGGTTAAATGATCAGTGAAAAGAAGATATGAAGGAAAATAAGAACAGAGAAGTTGGAGAAATCTGGAGAACGGCTTACAGCTTTTGCAAGTGATTGGTCAGTTTTTGAGTTTAACTGATGCTTTCATAACTTATCTAGTAGAAATAATTCTAGTATGTTAACAGAGTAATAAATAACAAAACTCTTTGTGGGTTGTTGTTCTGTGTTTGTTTTAGGTCCTGGGTTGGATCCGTAATGGCGAGTCCATGCTGAACGCCGGCCTCATCACAGCCAGTTCACTACAAGAAGCCGAACAGCTTCAGAAGGAGCATGAACAGTTCCAACATGCAATAGAGGTAAAATATATATAATTTTCAACCCTTTTGCTCTAATTTCAGCCTCTCTGTTCATGAAGAATTTAGAGGCAAGATGTCGATGTCCATGTACTTCATACTTTCATGTTTTTCTTTTTCCTCATACGTATCCAAATCCCAATTTCTTACTCATCTTTGCTTTCTTTGTGTTTGTCTTTATTGCTCTTTTCTATTTCCTTTTCCCCCCATCGTTTACCACTTCTGCATCTCCTCTTCTTCAGTATTTTGCCTCTCTAAAACTCAGGTTTACGTGTCACCACTGCCTCCCCTTCTCATCTCAAGTCACACATGAAATGGAATTATAAATAACTAATATCACCACCTCCCTCTCTTTTCCCTCTCTTATCACCTCTCTTTTTTTATAACCTTTCTCTATTTAACATGGATAATGCTGGGTGTATTTCCTTTGAACTGTATGGAGGCTGGCTCATTTTAATGCAGGCCTGTACCTGACCTACTTCCACAGAGCTCACATACACACACGCAAAGATGCACACTCAGAAGAGAGCTGTGTTTACAATTATTGCTTATGTGAGACTTGAATTTTAATACACATGCTACAGCTGTATTCCCTGAAACATGCAATGGGTCCTGCGTGGTGAGAAAAGAGCAAGTGATAAGGGAATGTCCTCCTTGACAGTGCCCTGCAGGAGCTGCAAACATTACCAAAGGTGGCAGGAAATCTGTCATTCCTCCTATATCTCCCTGTGTTTTGCCTCCCTTTAGTCCTCTGAGTCCAGCAAAGAACAAAAGCTCTTACTCTCAGGCTGACCGCCATGACACACAAATCACCAGATACTGTTCTTTCTTACCTCCCTATCTCATTTCCTCTCCAGAAAGCTCACTGCAGGGCCAATCTTTATGACACAGCTATAATCAGACACTACTTCTATCTATTTAGCCTTTCCCCCGCCCGTCACCAAACTGCCCTGCAGGCCCAACAGGAAGCTGGGGTCCTATTTTCAAAGCAATCATTGTGATATAGAGATTCATATAAGTCTTGAATTTCATTGTTTTTTTCTTTCCCCCGTGCAGAAAACCCATCAGAGTGCACTACAGGTGCAGCAGAAGGCAGAGGCCTTACTCCAGGCAAACCACTATGACATGGATATGATCAGGGACTGTGCAGAAAAGGTGTTGTTCTCCTATGATTTTATACATCTCCATAGAAAAACATGAATATTAATGCAGGTGGCGTGGTTTCTGTTTTAAAGCTCTCATTTTGACTTTGACTTGAAGGTGGCAGACCACTGGCAGCAGCTGATGCTTAAGATGGAGGACCGACTAAAGCTGGTTAACGCTTCTGTGGCCTTCTACAAGACATCTGAACAGGTACTTGTGTCAGAGTATGATTAAAAGATTGCTCTCAGAGTATTGAATTCTTCATTCTGGGGCAGGAGAAGGGCAGTGTTGCATTGTACGGTGGTTTCATGTTCTGTTTCATCTCTGTCTCAGGTGTGCAGTGTGTTAGAAAGCCTGGAGCAAGAATATAAGAGAGAAGAAGACTGGTGTGGTGGTGCTGATAAACTGGGCCCGAACAGTGAGTCAGACCACGTCACTCCCATGATCAGCAAACATCTCGAGCAGAAAGAGGCCTTCCTCAAGGTGAGAAAGTTATTTCAATTTACATTTAACAAAAAGCCTGTCAAATTGCTTGTTATCTTGATTATTGTGATTTCAGAGCTAATTTTCAGTATTTAATGAGTCAGAAGGATATTACTGTTGACCTTGTGTGTGACATCTGTTCTCATTCTGCATACACACAGGCCTGCACCTTAGCCAGACGTAATGCTGACGTCTTCTTGAAGTACCTGCACAGGAACAGTGTCAACATGCCTGGCATGCTATCCCATGTCAAAGCTCCAGAGACTCAGGTTAAGAGTAAGTAGGCAACTCATTGTCATTTGCTCATTTAACTTTCTGTCCACTGTGTGTATATAAAGTGTAATGCCAGCATACAGTGATAAACATAATATACACATATATTTTGTGTATCAGATATCTTGAATGAGTTGCTGCAGAGAGAGAACAGAGTGCTCCACTTCTGGACCATGAGGAAGCGGAGGTTGGACCAGTGCCAGCAATATGTGGTGTTTGAACGCAGCGCCAAGCAGGTGTGTGCTCCTGACTGTGTGTATATTCTATGTTTATGTGCGCACTTACAGTAATGCAATTTGAAGACTGTTACAGTCAGGAGAAAGTAGAAATAAGCCTCCCTTGTACATTATTGAGATTAAACCTGCAAGCTGACTTGTCTCAGATAGCATACAGCTGCAACTTCCATTTTGATTAGCCTGTTTTTAAATCAAACAGTTTTCTTTGTAATGATACATTTCAGATATACGGGAAATGATGTAAGCTGGCAGACATTTGCAACAATGACAGTCTCAAAGACGGCTATCATTATGTGGCCCAGTAAATTTAAACACTACGTTTATTACAGAGTGAAGCCAAACAAGTCTCCAACCGCTCATTTTTTACTCCCCAGGCAGTGCTGAATATTTCTGCTGTAGGGCTTTTTTGAAGTTTTTCTATGTTGTAGAAAAATTAGGTCAAGTCACTCAGTCAAACAGATATAGATGTTCAAAGATACAAGTACATATGAGATGGACAATGTTTGGATAATACTGTTTCAGCAGCAGCCAAGATCTCTTCACACTTCACAGACTGAGCTGACTACTGCAGTGTTTTATTTAAAAACATACTGCTGGTAACAGTTAGATGGAAACCAAACCGAGTTCAAATCTGTAGCACAAACTCTTACCAGGGTAAGGCTGTGTAACTCAAAGTCTCACTGCTCCCTCTTGTGGTGTTTGGAGATCACAGCGCAGGCACACGGCAGTGCGCTTAGCCAATAAAATCAGATGACATCATAGATGTTTCTAGGACATGGCTATTCTAGGGCGATCCAGGTTTTATCCCCAGGGCCCAAATGCTTTCTGGTCTCACAGTTTGAATGGACCAGTTCTGCCACTGTTAGTTATGAAGTACACAGACCATTAAAGAGAGTAGAAACAAGGCAGGAAATGTAATAAGTTTTTAGTAGGTGATAAAATAGTATCTGCATGATAAAAATCTATTAATAATGTTGTTTCTGAAATTATATGGATGTCAACTTACTTAATACTGTATTTCATGAATGTGATCCTTTGGCATTATAAAAGGGTTGAAGTGAAAAATACTACACATTTTCAACAAACCTCTTAGTAGTCAGCAGAGAATTATTGTGGGTTAAGTTATACAAGCTGTTCCTCTGCATACATTTTATTATAGCAGAGCTCCAGATGTACCAGCTTGCTCCAGCTCTTCTCATTTGGATAGTTAATAGAGACTGTGTCAAATTGTGTAACTAAAATCCCTGCAGTGTACTTGTTCTCACTTGTGATTGGTTGTTTCCTCAGGCCCTGGAGTGGATCCATGACACTGGGGAGTTCTACCTGTCTACGCACACATCCACAGGCTCCAGCATTCATCACACACAGGAGCTGCTAAAAGAGCACGAGGACTTCCAGATCACAGCAAAGGTATGTCATGTTTGTGTTTATGTTTATTTGTCAGTCTGTTACTGTGTAAAAGAAGGTGGGAAGGATAAAAGCTTTAGGGTGTGTGTGTTTTTGTGCCTGTTGCCCTGCGCGTTGTGTTGTGTGTGTTTGCACAGTACTGCGCTCTGCTGTGAGGCCCATTCCCAGGGCAATGTATTGTCCTGTTTTCTCATTGCTGTGTCACTGTTATTGTGTTAGAGAGCAAGCCATTGTGTCCACCAAGCAACACACTGATTCCTAACCCTCTCTCTCTCTCACCCTGTCCTCTCTCTTATCTACCTTTACTCCACCGGCACTGCCTCTCTGTGGCCATCTCTCTTTTCTCTCTGTCCCCTTGCTAAATGTCTCCCTATTGACAGCAAACCAAAGAGCGGGTAAAGCTGTTGATCCAGCTGGCGGATGGGTTTTGTGACAAGGGCCACGCCCATGCCCTGGAGATAAAGAAATGGGTGTCCTCGGTGGACAAGCGCTACAGGGACTTCTCTCTCCGCATGGACAAATACCGAACCTGCCTGGAAACAGCGCTTGGCATTTCTTCCGATTCCAACAAGGCTGTGAGTGCACACCATTGACAAAAATAAACGATGAATACAGATATTCGTTATAGTCTTCCTAATGTGTTTTGACAAACTCTATTCATATACTTTGTGCTAAGACCTTGGGTGGAGGACATCGGATGAAAGACCACAGAGATAGAGACACATTTTTCGTATCAAGTAGATAACTTCAGACTTCACTAGCCATTTAAGTGAAAGATAGAAACAGAAACCTGTCTTTATGTCATGAATTTAAACTACCTCAGCTTTCATTTTATTGTAGCATCTATACTTTTGTTGAGCTTGCACCAGGTGGTCAGATGTAGACAGATATTGATCGCTGTATGTTCCTATTTCAACTCCCATTTCCCGTCAGTTCATTTTAATGAAAGGGTGCTAAGAGAAAGCAAATACATCACATCAGCAGTGTGTTGACGAGTGAATGACCACCGTGCCCGTTTTGCACAACATAAAAGCCGCTCTCTCTCTTTTCAGAGCAAAGAGTTGCAACTGGACATTATCCCAGCCAGTGCTCCAGGGTCAGAGGTCAAGTTGAGGGATGCAGCCCATGAACTCAACGAAGAGAAGAGGAAGTCAGCACGAAGGAAAGAGTAAGTGCAGCAGACATTTTCCTGGCAAACACTGATGTTCAGCGTTACAAGTTTCCTACACCAGTCGGGAAAAATGCCTGGATGAATAATTCAGTGATTTCCTGCAAACATATGAAACAACATTATTTTCAGTCTGGTTAACATTTCATATCTGCAGCCAGACTCTCATTTAAATTATTACGGTTAGCGAGAACATTGTCAAATAACCGAGAGAACACAAGCACATCAGAGCGAACAGTGAAATCTTCGAATCCAATCAAGTGTGTAAACAAATGGAGATGAAATTTATGGTCCATGTGAGACGATACAGAGCAGTAATGTGCCTTATTAGCATTTATCACAAAAAAATGTTTCAGCGTTCCTCATGCTGTATAGAATATATGTGGTAATTTGTTTTAAATGGTTTATGGTGGAAAATCATACAGGAGGGAGGCCAGGAACAGCTTGTAAATTACAGTACATATGTTCACAAGCCATAAGTTGGCCATAAGGGGGTTATAATGCATCTACATGGAGCAACAGTGTTATTTTTGTATTAACTCCATGATTACAAGGCTTGAGGAGTACAAGAACAGCTGATTTCTAACTGTAGCTTAAAATATGAAAGCCACACTTTCTCTTTAACTTTGATATTAATACATGGATGTGCCTGTGTTTGATTTTTTTTATCATTTGCACACAATCAAATCACACACTGTTTGAATGTAAAACACTTACAACAGTAGTTAAGTATAAACAATAAAGCAGAGTGAAATTCTTTATCTTTTAAATGTTTTGTACACACTAGTTTTCTCAATTTTTTTTTTATTCATATTTGGTCAACCACGCCCGACCATGTTCATCAGTGTCTCCTCTCCTAATGTGCCTGTCCCTTCAGATTTATAATGGCTGAGCTGATTCAGACAGAAAAAGCCTACGTAAGAGACCTGCGTGAGTGTATGGATGTGAGTATTGTAGCAAACACACACACAGATTTATCTCCATTCATTCGTTATATAATTAGGTATTACTGACTTAACTGACTAATTACTCAGATCTTGATCACCTTCTCCTGTTGCTTTAATCAAGTTTGTCAAATTAATGATTAATTGAAACAGATGAGTTGGCACAGAGTTGTTTCTGGGTTTTCAGTTGATATTCTCTGTTTTTTATGCAGACATATTTGTGGGAGATGACCAGCGGTGTGGAGGAGATTCCTCCTGGTATTGTCAACAAGGAGCACATCATCTTTGGGAACATGCAGGACCTCTACGAGTTTCATCACAAGTCAGTAGAGCAGTGATCTGCAGCATTTTGTATTTCAATCAGCAACAGCTGATGTAGTTGAAAATGATGCATTTAAAGAGTCGCTCTGGAGGAGCTACACAAAAGTTGTTTCTCAGCCTCTGATTGTTCTTCCTTTGAAACCTTCTGTCTCTCAACAGTATCTTCCTGAAGGAGTTGGAGAAATATGAGCAACTTCCAGAGGATGTTGGCCATTGTTTTGTGACTTGGGTAAGAAATCTTACCTTTATATTTCAGTTTCTTTTTGTGTTCTTGAACTGTTTTATTCTGTATGATTAGGTCCATATTAAGTTCATGTGACATCAAAACATATACAGTGCACTATTTCTACGAGGTAGTACTCATTTTTCCTAAAGTTGTTTTCATAACTTGTGACTAAAGCGCTGATGTTATTTCTGCTGCTCAGGCTGATAAGTTCCAGATGTATGTGAACTACTGTAAGAACAAGCCCGACTCCACTCAGCTCATCCTGGAACACGCTGGACCCTATTTTGATGTAAGTTATAACCAATACTGTATGGTGTATGATAACTTGTATTATTGCGGTTAGGTAGAGAATTATTTCATTTTTTATAAAACATTTACTTTTCTTCTTCAAAATATTTGGTCGCTGTTGGAATCATTTTGTGGGTTTTTTGTTATGAGCTGTCAAGGTTTTTCTCTGCAGTGATACTAAAAGTAATAAGTAATAAAAGCCCCTTGTAAGACGTGTCTGTTTCCTTCTTTGATTCACAGGAAATTCAGCAAAGACATCGCCTTGCCAACTCCATCTCCTCTTACCTGATCAAACCAGTCCAGAGAATCACGAAGTACCAGCTGCTGCTCAAGGTAAAACACGTCCAATACAATAATATCTAATTTAGTAGTCTTCTGTTTGTGCAGGCATAGAAGCTGAAGTTAACTGTCTAACACAATCTTTAATATTTTCTTTACTGTCTTTACTTAAATGTCACTGTGTGTATGTGTCTGTATTCGTCTGTTGTAGGAGTTGTTGACATGCTGTGAGGAGGGTAAAGGTGAGATCAAGGATGGTCTTGAAGTGATGCTCAGTGTCCCCAAGAAAGCCAATGATGCCATGCACCTCTCTATGCTGGATGGTGGGTATTTGCACATACACACACACACACACACACACACACACACACACACACACACACACACACTCACACACACGAGAAGGCACGTTTTTTTGATAGATAGATACTGTGCTTTTTTAACTACTCTTTAACTATACTTTTCTGAATGGAATCACGTCACTCGCTTTTAATTCATACGGCACAAATTACTCACCTGTGAGTCAGAGTTACCTTCACTGAACTTCCTTTTTCCATTTTCCACCCACAAACACATTTGAAGATGCTGTACTCACATACAAACATCCCTAAATTGCTCTTTTCCTCCTCTCCCTGCACTACCTCAGGGTTTGATGGGAACATTGACTCCCAGGGAGAGCTGATACTCCAGGAGTCGTTCCAGGTATGGGACCCCAAGACTCTGATCCGCAAGGGTCGCGACCGACACCTCTTCCTCTTCGAAATGTCCCTGGTGTTCAGCAAAGAAGTGAAAGACTCCAACGGGCGCAGCAAGTACCTGTACAAGAGCAAACTCTTTGTAAGTTTTCTCTCTTTCTTTTTTTTTTTTTTTGTTTATGTATGATGTGAATTTGCTGACATGTTATTCGCCCCCTCAGACATCAGAGCTTGGAGTGACAGAACATGTGGAGGGAGATCCTTGTAAGTTTGCCCTGTGGGTGGGCAGGACCCCGACCTCAGACAACAAGATCGTCCTCAAGGTACTGACATATTGATTTTAATGGTGGGGATGAAGGAGGACATGTTTAGTCTCTGCATTTATATCTAGATTAACCATTTTCCTTTTTTTAATCTAGCTCACCTGTTCTAGCGTTTTCATAGACCCCCTTATGATTCCCCATCTGCAGCAGCGGTCAAGTTGTTCACACATAAAGACAGAGAGTCACTGCATATCTGTTGTCCACCCCCACCAAATCCTACATAGTTCCCTCTGTTCAGCCAAGAAAGTTCACTCCCTGTAGGGGTGTTGGAGTGTTACTTTCTGCTTCTTAATCACTCATCACACAGAAACATTAGCATAGCAGTTGATAGGTCACAATCCAAACTCACAAGCAACTTGGTAGTTCTCAGGCAGTGAGTCAGAAGCAATGTTTTATGCAGGGTGTATGTGCAGATAATTTTTTTTTGAGACTCAGAGAGAAAAAGACAGAAACTTCCCAGTGTATGTGTTACGCTGTGTGAATGTCTGCTTTACAGCTATCCGTCTTATTACATAACTTGTGATGACCATCTTCATCTGTGTCTTATGTAACACGGGGCCACCGCAGCCTTGGTGCTGCTGGTTGCTAAGTGAAGGAGGAGGAAGCGGACACAGACGATGGTAGTCATGTGCAAAATTCAGTGTCGCATCGGCTCAGTGACATAAATAAACACGACCATAATAAAAGCCCATATCCTCTCTGTGGAATCCTGAGTGGTGTTCAGGAGACACCGTGGACGTCATCTCACTTTTGTGTCTGAATATAGATGCACGGTGCAAAGATCAAAGCACTCATATAGGATAAGAGAGAACTGTATAATTGCTAAATTGAGCCTGTCGCTGCATAATGGATCAACAATTAATTCATTCAGGCCAGGCTAGAACCTGTAAATCTGCCCTTTTTCTGATGTAATCATGCGTTGTGTCGCAGGCCTCAAGTATTGAGAACAAGCAGGACTGGATCAAACACATTCGTGAGGTCATCCAGGAGCGAACTGTCCACCTGCGTGGAGCTCTGAAGGAGCCCATCCACATCCCTAAAGCCACCACAACTAAACATAAAGGCAGACGGTAAGCTAACAGTGTATTTCTATGTATGTTTTTTTTTTTCATGATGTTGACAAGTTTGAATTTTGTTTACTATCATAAAAATTATAATACAGAAAAACCATTTTGTTTAGGCATTACATATTAAACAATAATATGAAAATAAAAACAACTTTATAAGTATGTTTTAAAGCAATTTCAATCAGTTTTCCATTCAGGACTATTATGATATTGCAGCTTAGCACAGCTTGAGTCAATCATTACAACCATACTGGATGCTGCAGAGCAAAATCCACCACAGCATCCATTGGTTGCATGAAAAGATCTTGAAAAACGTAATGATCATCACAGATAGTAATAATGGAATGACTCAAATGATAATCTATCTGCAGGGACGGAGAAGAACTGGACAGCCAAGGAGATGCCAGCAGCCAACCGGATACCATTTCCATCGCCTCACGTACATCCCAAAACACACTGGACAGTGATAAGGTAGGGTTCTTTTCCACCAAAATGTACAAGGCTGCACTTTAATGACGCACAAAATAAGAAAAAAAAAATCTTATTATTCTTTTACATCTCTTAATTTGTCAGGCTGTTCAGTTCATTCAGACAATATGTAGCTACTCATTGGTCCATAAACACGTGCCGTCACAGTGACATGATGGTCGGAAGCTACATGCTGATTACACGCAGGCATGTCTTCTCAAGTTGTTTCCTGTGAAAGTTTTCGATTTTGTTAGGAGGAAGAAACAGCCCATCTGACAGAGCTTTGAAACCACACGTGTGTGTTGTGCGTGTGTTTGAGTGAGAGAGGGAGAGAGTGAGAGAAAGAGAGAGAGCGAAGGAAAGAGAGAGTCTTACCTCGCTGGGAAGAGGGACAGTCGGCCGTGG